>BSQZ01000041.1:2012500-2090000 GCA_033239005.1 Lamellibrachia satsuma | reverse complement strand
CATTGGCCAGTTGAATAACCATCAATATCTGAACTGGCTGAAGGCCGCGCGTGCGTTACACATCACCATGGAAGCCATGAGAACATTCTGCCAAGCTAGGATGAATGGCTTACACCAGCTGCTGCTGCTCAACTATGGATCAACGCAATGCAGTGGTCCATGTTCTTCAACAAGCATTAGGCATAACAGAAACACCAACAACTATGTGATAAACTGTCCCAGCAATGTGTGTTCACAATGGCTGGCTGACATCGTGGCAGAGCGAGCCACACAAAGAACCAGACTGATGTTTGCCAACTGTGACATCAGTCAGTGGCCTGTCCAACCGTGGCAAATTGCCAAAGTTTTCATGGACAGACAGGATCCTTCCAGTGTCAGTCCTAATGACACTGACGCATCGGGCATACTGCAACTACTGATGAATTGCAAGTATTTCGCCCCTTTCCTGGATAACACGAAAGCTCAAGCAGTAAGATTTTTTTCTAAACAAGTTGCTATAGGTGTCAACATAAATCCACATTTCAGGTCTTGGACTCTTGGTGGAGCTGTCAACTGACAGTGTTAAGGCATTTTAATAAGCAACGTCTCTCAGTTATGGAATAGGTTTTATTATGTTCTGCTTGTCCATGTGTTTTCCCTAAGATGTGGCGTCTATGGCTGTAATGTATGCAATGTGTTTAATGGCATTGCTAAGTACATATACACAACTGGCACTTGCTCCATGTGTTATATTTCTCTATTTATTACTGCCCCAAAACCTTCAATGATGTGTGTGGTGACTCAGTGGTAGGGCGCTGCACTGGTGGTCGAGGGGCCAGGATTCAAATACACCTGCCGTTCCGAAACTCAGTCAATTTCGTTCACCCCCACATTGCCTGTTCACCCCCACATTGTCTGTTCACCCCAGAAGAGACACTTAAAGGGTTCAGCCTACTGTTATGTTTCCCATTGGTGACCATGTTAACGTTTTGCACGATTATAAGAAAACGGGACCTTCAAAAATTCTCAAACTTCATACCTGCCTTTGTCATCATCTCATTGACATGCTGGTCGAGTTTAATCAAAGTCTCATGCTTCTAACTTTTTTTAATGTCTGAATGTGCCATACCCATCAATGTTTAATAATCTCTGCATGAATTACTACAAACACCTTGTGGCTGTGCTGGATAAAATTGCCAAAAATCCTTCCACCTGTTGAAAGCATCTAACAATCTGCAGTTACACTGTCAATATATTCTACCAGCAAACTTGCCAATGTGTCTGCTCAAATGCAGTTATGTCAAATGATATGATTTTTTGGAAATTACATATATCTCAAATGACTGTGCCCTGCATTATACCTGGTGTCCGTGCCATGGGAAGTTAAGTATTCCCACACAGGGAGTATATGTGTAACCTGTGGACTCAACAGCTCGTGATCTTTATCTCTAAATACCCGGTACTCACTAGACTGCCAGTTAAGTTGTGGTCAGTTGTGTAGGGTGGACCACATCAAGCATCGAACTAGGTATTCCAAAGTAGCTGTCGCGGCTGGCGAAAACTGCTGCTGAAGGCTGGTTTTGGGTGATGTTCAAAAATCAATATAAAATCACTGATACCATTTTGAGCTACAAATATTACCTCAATAAATGTTGGTATATTTCCTCTGTTGTTCCGTGATCATCAATTGTTTTAAAAAGGCGTAATTATCTCTTGATGAATTTTTTAAAGTGACAGATTGGTGGCCGCGAAAACCGATGTTCCGAATTCACATCGCCGACATTTGCACGCCATCATATTTCGTCGCTTCGCGGAGGACAGCATAACCTCGGGTGACGCTGAATTTATGCTGAGGTCAAAGGGGAGATGTTCAGCCATCGATATATATATAATTTTTGTTCAAAACGAATCCTGCAAAGATTAAATTTTTCGATGATGAAATTTTCTTTTTGTTGTTTGACATGAACCAGAACATTATTTCTCAATGTGCAATATATCATTAAATAGGCCTGCATCTGTTCTTTTTAAAAAACGTTGTTTAATTTGTAATAAAACAATGGCTTCCCTCCGCTGGCCGGTCAAAGTTCCCCCCACTAATAAATGCCAGCGAGTTCGAAAACATGGCGACGAAGGTGTGTCCGTGTCCGCGCTGTGAGACGTTTGAGTCATCTGCTTCGCAGAACGTCGCTCAGAAACATGTTAACTTCACCCAGAAAGGTAAGTTATTGCATATTTTTATTTTGTGAAGTAATATTTGATTAGTTTAATGATAATAGGTGATAACATTTAGCATCAAATAGTTGAGTAGAAGCCGATGCCATGCGTCCGACTTTCACGGGATCGGTCCCCCATACGATGTGAACGTTTTATTTCTTTTTAAGCAACCTGCCTACCCAACAATACTAACAGTTTGTATCCCAAATATATACTAAGCATTTGAATTATTAACATATCTTATTTAGTGTTAGTTTCTGCTGAAAGAGACAGAATCGTTGATCACGTGACCAGGTTATTTTTCGTTGCGTTGCAGTACCGAGTTGCCACGATATTGCGCGATGGCCGATGCACGAAGTTAGGATGCAATTATACATGTTTTAGCGATAATATTTTCATGGTTACCCGTATAAAGTTTGTTTTGTTTATTAGTATATTATTAAATGAGCACTGACATTTTTTTCTCTGGCAGAATACCCATCCATTTTTAGATTAACTGGAATAATGCAACTTTATATTAACTTAAGCTTTAATCTGTTTATGCACGTAGTATTTGTTTGACTGTACATGCAATTTATTATTTTATTATATTGTAGTAATTGTATATTGATATATTGGCTGATTCAGTGAATTGTAAAATAATAAACAAGTCAACTGTCACTTTACTTTATTCCGTTTCATAAGCTGCACTTCAAATCCCAAACGGAGGTTCAGGGACCGACAGATTGGCAACCAAACTGGACTGATTGCCAGTTTGGTTGGTAATTAATCTTGATTTCCACTTTTTTTAGTTGGAGCTTCATGTTGGTTTGGTGATGTGAAAATCTTCTGTCCTGGCTGACTGGTGCAACTTGATTGACAACCACTTCCAACAGTTGATGTTTGTCAAATGCAACCAGGTCTTGTAATAGTTCTAAATTGTAATAGTACACAGTAGACAAAACAAGGAATTTGGATGACAGAGAAGACAAAAGAAGTAAAACAGCAGATATGTTAATTATGAAAAGCATACATCGGAAGGAAATGTATTTGTATTAGAACTTAGATGTACTTAACAATTAAAAAACACTGTATTTGCATTTGACCAAGTGTATTTGTTATATTAATAAACATATTTAATAAATGGTATATATGTGTCCAATGCTTTTTATGTTTGTTTATTATTGTTTGCTTATGTATAATGTTAAGGGCTCACAAACAATGTGCTTTTAAGTAGAGAATGACCAGTACGGTCGTGTGTAGTTCATGCCAGCCGTGAAGTCAATTTCAACAGATTATGAGTCTGTAAATCCTCTCTTGACTGACGGTCACGAAGGGTCTGAAATGATATGATGATATATCTGAATAGCTCTTAGTAATCCTCCCTAGTGTATTTGTGTGCAAGTAGCTACACAAAATAGCAGTTTTGGCATCATGAACACTGTTTGGCACATTGTTTTATTTGAGGGAAACGTTTGTGTAATTGCGATATGTTGCCCTTTACTGCCTGTAAAAGTCAAGGTTAACCTTAAAGAAACCAAGCTCTGTATGTTTTAAATGCATTGATGAAAGTTATACCATTCCCTAGATGCAAAAATTATCCCTGTACCTCAATTATGTAAAAAGTTATGAACTGTCAAGAGTTCAAAATTTTGACATGTTTTGACCCATCAGCATAAATTAAGGAAATTTACATTTTCAAAATAAAATTTTTAATTGTATGTTGATCTTACATCTTGCTTGAAAAAAATTGGGTGTGGTCTATATGTATACTGAATAGAAAAACAAAAGTTTTCAGAGTTCAGGTTGTGTTGTTTGATATTTGTGGTGTCTCAAAGTAGGCCTTTCGGCCAAATTCGGATTTTGACGAAAAAAGTACGTACCGTGTAGTTAAAAAATCGAGAAAAAATCATATCTCTGCTAAATATTGGAGTACAGATATAAAATTTATATCACTGTGTTCAGAATCAAAAGCTCTATCAAATGGCATAATTTAAAAATAACTTGGTTAAGTTTAAAAAATCACTTTGGAATACCTAATCAAACACAGATTATGTGATTAATTGAATTAATGTGTTTGGGATGTTTTGTCATTTCCTATTTTGTTTTGACTTTATCAAATACATTTAGGTGCGACAAGTGCGAAACTCTGTGATGCACACGTCAACCATGACAGTAACGACAGCTGACCTGTTAACGTACATGACGACTATGACCGACTTACTACAGGACGGCCGTTACCTGCTGAATGACCCTGTAGCACAACAGGCGACACTGGATATCAGACAGGTAAAACTGGCAGACTGCTATAACATTGCACTCACTCATCAATTTATGTTATGTCAGATATAGCAAAATAATGTCAAGTAATACAATATAATATATGACCAACTTATTTTTCATGCTGATTTATTTAATCTGACTCTCCCAATATTTGATCACCCGTCTGTACAGCCCAGATAGCGGGATGCCCTCGGTGAACTGTACAGCCCAGATAGCGGGATGCCCTCCTCAGGGTGAACTGAACAGCCCAGATAGCGGGATGCCCTCAGGGTGAACTGTACATCCCAGATAGCGGGATGCCCTCCTCAGGGTGAACTGTACAGCCCAGATAGCGGGATGCCCTCCTCAAGGTGAACTGTACAGCCCAGATGGCGGGATGCCCTCCTCAAGGTGAACTGTACAGCCCAGATAGCGGGATGCCCTCCTCAGGGTGAACTGTACAGCCCAGATAGTGGGATGCCCTCCTCAGGGTGAACTGTACAGCCCAGATAGCGGGATGCCCTCCTCAGGGTGAACTGTACAGCCCAGATAGTGGGATGCCCTCAGGGTGAACTGTACAGCCCAGATAGTGGGATGCCCTCCTCAGGGTGAACTGTACAGCCCAGATAGCGGGATGCCCTCCTCAGGGTGAACTGTACAGCCCAGATAGCGGGATGCCCTCAGGGTGAACTGTACAGCCCAGATAGCGGGATGTCCTCCTCAGGATGAACTGTGCAGCTTAGGCTAATGCTTGATATAAAATTGATCATCGTGATGTTTACGGTAGCTAATGTCCTTCATGCTCAGTGGGGGTTATAGAGAATGTTGACTTTCTATGTTAATTGTAGCTAATGTCCTTCATGCTCAGCGGGGGTTATAGAGAATGTTGACTTTATATGTTAACTGTAGCTAATGTCCTTCATGCTCAACGGGGGTTATAGAGAATGTTGATTTTATGTTAATTGTGGTAAAGCACAGTAAAGTGTGAAATTATTTGTTATTTACATGTATTGAAAACAAACAGAATGTCATTGTTATATTGAACTTGTGTGTATGCGTGCATGCGTTCGTGCATTCAATATTCTGTTTAAGCATCTTTTGATGCACTGTATTGAACCCTGTTGTTAGATCCAGACCACTCCAATTGATGTGAGAGATGCAGCATTCATGGCACATGAATGTCAGGCATGGCGACACGCGCTCTCTGTGGCAGATGCACGACAGAGACAGGTAATTGTCAAATAATCAGTAGGCAAACACAATCTGAAAGTACAACAAATGTAATATTATCAATTAGGTGCGACATCATAAACTAGTCTAGAGTGAAATGTAATATTGTCAATGAGGTGTGACATCATATACCTAGATTAGAGTCAAATGTAATATTGTCAATGAGGTTTGACATCATATAGCTAGATTAGAGTCAAATGTTATATTGTCAATGAGGTGTGACATCATATAGCTAGATTAGAGTCAAATGTAGTCTATTTTTGGTACACACATTTTACGAGTGACGTATCATATCAATACATTAAGTTAATATTGTTTTCCATCTTTCCAATGTAACTGCAATGTTTAGTTAGTTTTATTGATTGCTCCCCTTATTGTGAAACACCATAACATATGAAATGTGTGTCTAGTGTTTATCAATTGTTTAAGTATATGAACAAATAACATATCTAATTATATCCCAACACTATCCAGTAGAACAAATGCTTGCATTATCCGTATTCCGATTATTCATCTATGTTATTGTTAAATCTAGTTAAATACTGTTATTGATGTCAATGCCAATGATGCATTGTGTGGACATTACCTGTAATGAAATGCTGTCAATGAGGTGCGACATCATATAACTAATCTAGAGTGAAACGTAATATTGTCAATGAAGTGTGATATCATATAACTAGTCTAGAGTGAAATGTAATATTGTCAATGAAGTAGTAACTAGTCTAGAGTGACAAAGGTTATACAAGTGTTCTACCACCTGTAAAATTAAAATATTCAAGGGATGAACATTAAGGATATGTTGAAGGTCATCAACCCTGATTTTGACCTTTCAGGATATATCCTGCATATTACTGGACTAGTTGATATTACAATATACGTTCTACTGCTGAGCTTCCAGTCCACTATTAATGTCATTAGTGTTGATGTTGACCTTTAAATTATACTGCTCATTACTGGTTCCGATTTAAACTTTTCATGCGTCATATCATTGGTTATGATGTTGTGTTTTCAGGACATCTTGAATCTTGTTGCATCTGACAGTGCACTGGAGGTTAGTCTGCAGGCAGAGATTGCAGAAGTCAAGCGGACCTTGGAAGGTAAGCACATTGTTTAAGAATAACAATGAAGAGTAAGGAGTCAGAAACGGGTGAGAAAACATTGCAACAAAAATGATGTTTCATTGTATCATTTTATATCATTATATGTAATTTCCACAACACAAATCATGAACATTACCCACATTTCCGACCAACACAAAACCACACTAAACTGACTGACACAGAAGGCTAACATGTTCTGCACATTGGCTTCTGTCAGCAAAGCTACATGCCTGACTTGAACCCAACGTATTATTGCAGCCCTGTAGACACATCATTAATTTAGGTTCCTGCGATATTGTTTAAAAAAATATAATATTAATAATTTTTATTTCTTGCTGTTTTCCATTGAACTGGTAATTACGAGAGTTCTCTACCAGGACAATAGCACTTCATTCACCTCTTTCTAGTGGGGAAGTGGGGAACACAAGTGGTGAAATTGTAGCGCTAGATTTCAAGAGTTCTCAACTGGGAATATTATGGTGCTTCGCAATCAACGATATTTCATGAAAACATGCCTGCCCTCCCTCTCATGAAACCCCAGGCTGTCCGTAACGAACAATTTAAATACCTGATGAGCTTATAAATATGCCATGTCAAAAAAATAAAGACATTCAGTTTAGCTTTACCATTATTAATTAAGTTCCCATTCAGCATAACGTGTGTGGCATTTACGTATCATTTGACGTCTTTATTTGTTGGTCATGCCAGTAGTTTGTGCTCAACATTTCACTAGCACTGTTCCTGCACTGTTTTACCACTTGTATCGCAATACACCTGGATTGATTGGCATAGTGACAGAATACACAACTCTATGAGTAAGGATTACATGAACAGTGCGAAACGAACATTGTATTGACCAGGCTTTCTCTAAATGACAATTAGTATAAAAAATAACTTATGCATTTGTTTTAGTGCAAGTCCAAGCCCATGACACCCGGCTACAAGATCATGACACCCAGCTTGAAGATCATGACACCCGGCTGGAAGGCCACGACATTCGGCTGGAAGGCCACGAACAGCAGCTGCGAGACATTCAGACAGGTACGTGTGCAGAGTGGAGTGTCACTCACTAGGCAGACATTATGTAGAGATTTAGATCACACACAGCTGGTCGGGATTGTAGTCGTGTCTTCCAGGGTTTATGTCTTGAGCGAAGTAAGTGAAGCCAAGTTATTACTTTCGACAGATACATTTGTGACATCTGCAAGTGATGTTACGTTACCTTTATTTGTAATGTTTGCATAAATGAGAAAGGTACGTATACGTAAATAAGAAAGGAATGTTTGAGTAAATAAGAAAATGCCCCGGAACTTAGCCATGGGGCACTCTGCAACGGATTGTTTTTTTTTATGAATTTTCACCATTGACTAAGGAACTGCTGTCTGTCAGACACACAGCTTTTTGTTAGTTTCAATGTGATGCCTGTTGCATCATAGTGCTGCAGCTTTTTGAGCACAGCGTCAAATGCTTTTGTTCAATCTAAATACATGCAAATTACATAGTTCCCATCGTCTAGAACGTTTCTTATACGTTTCAACAGTTTCAGTTAGTGCTACTGTGGTTATGCGTTTTACTCTAAAACCAAATTGATATTCACTTTGTTTTAGTAAAAATAAATTGTAGCATTTTATATATTAATTTCTCAAATATTTTGTTAATAAAATTAATTGGCTTATATGTATATAATTATCGGTATATATACATATAAGCGGTATCCAAAGATTACATTGGCAGTGCTACGTCTGTGTCAGAATCCTGATTGTGACAGCGACAAGTAGCAGTGAACTAATGGCGCAATCCTCAACAGACTGACAAGTAGCTGTCAACTAATGGTGCGATCCTCAACAGACTGACAAGTAGCTGTCAACTAATGGCGCGATCCTCGACAGACTGACAAGTAGCCGTCAACTAATGGCGCGATCCTCGACAGACTGACAAGTAGCCATCAACTAATGGCGTGATCCTCGACAGACTGACAAGTAGCCGTCAACTAATGGCGCGATCCTCGACAGACTGACAAGTAGCCGTCAACTAATGGCGTGATCCTCGACAGACTGACAAGTAGCCGTCAACTAATGGCGTGATCCTCGACAGACTGACAAGTGAGAAGGTCTTGCGTAGTGCCGATAGTAAAACTATGGGACATACACTCGCCAATGGACCAATCGGTTTGCCTTGCTTCTGTACCAATGCATAAGGGCACCTTTTGCAAGCTCAATCGGTTCTTGGCGTTCCAGCATATTGTGTAAGATGACAGCGATTGTACCTGCTAGCAGGCCAGAAGGACAGAGATCATCACGATCGCTTGCTCGATCACTGTTCAGTTTTGTGATTGCTCGCTTGAACTTCTTGGTGAAAATTGGGCCTGGAAATCGTGACAGTCTTCCTACGAGAGTTGGCAGACATTCCGACGCTGGGTCGCTAAACTGACAACCAAAGTTTTCTGTGATACGCGCATTCAGCATGGCTGCTTCACATGGGCGACAGGTTTCCGTGACATCACGCGAACAGCACATAAGATGTTTGCGCCGTCATGGAGGCATTAGACTTGTGAGGCTAGGTTGTCTAATTTTGACTTTATTGCGACCTTTGAGGCACACATCGTGCAAAATCTTGTTCTTTTGTTAAGTAGCCATATTTTCAGCTACTGTTATTCTGCAGACATTGCAGCAATGTCAGCGCAGTGTGGTACGTTTCAAATGGCTGCTGGGACGGTCTGACCGATGGTTGATTTGACTTCATAGTTCTACTGAGTTCCATCTCTCAATGGCTGAGGTGTTCATGTTTGAGGCGAGACAACGATACCGACACAGTCGCGGATCTGTTTGCAGTAGCGCTCACTAGCCAACAATTCGGTGTTGCATAGAACGCGTTTTGACGAGAACATCTCCTCAATTCTACCCCAAACATTGAAGATTCGCTTCTGTCAAGTTTGGCGATCAGCAGTCAGTGATGTGCCAGTGTATGACCGAAAGTCCGTTACTAGACATGTTATACGGCTATCGGCAGATTACGAAATTGATCACGTGGTAAATGGGTACTATGTGACCTGTCATCTTTATAAGTGGAAAGTCATATAACCAGCAGAAAGACAAGTCTTTTCTCAACACATGGAGAACATTACTCATATCCAGGTTAGTTGGACGTGTCAAATCATCTTCTTCATCATCGTTGACGCTGGTGTCTTCATTGTCATTCTCCTGATTTATCATTAATTATTTCACTAGTGCAATGACGGCATCAAAACACCGATCTCTCGCACATTATTTCACTAAAGCAATGATGGCATCAATACAATGATCTCTCGCACATTATTTCACTAAAGCAATGATGGCATCAATACAATGATCTCTCGCACATTATTTCACTAAAGCAGTGATGGCATCAATACAATGATCTCTCACATTATTTCACTAAAGCAATGATGGCATCAATACAATGATTTCTCGCACATTATTTCACTAAAGCAATGATGGCATCAGTACAATGATCTCTCGCACATTATTTCACTAAAGCAATGATGGCATCAATACAATGATCTCTCGCACGTTATTTCACTAAAGCAATGATGGCATCAATACAATGATCTTTCTCACATTATTTCACTAAAGCAATGATGGCATCAATACAATGATCTCTCGCACATTATTTCACTAAAGCAATGATGGCATCAATACAATGATCTCTCTCACATTATTTCACTAAAGCAATGATGGCATCAATACAATGATCTCTCGCACATTATTTCACTAAAGCAATGATGGCATCAATACAATGATCTTTCTCACATTATTTCACGCTTCAACGGATGGTGTTGGTGTATACTACGAGGCACAGACGTGATTATATTAACCAGCACGTTTTAATACAGCGGGAATAAGGAATGACTCCATCCCAACCATGTTGATGATCCTAAACAGCTGATTCTGGTATCTTTTTTATTAGCTACTGTATCACTTCAGCAATGATAACATCATCACCCATGGGTCTGGCAATGGACAGATCCTCATCAATGTCCGTCTATGTGTCCAATGATAACATCATCACCCATGGGTCTGGCAATGGACAGATCCTCATCAATGTCCGTCTATGTGTCCAATGATGACATCATCACCCATGGAGTCTGGCAGTGGATAGATCCTCATCAATGTCCGTCCATGTGTCCAATGCTGCTGTGGGACTGGAATGTCTTCTGACACATCCAGACCAGGTGACCTCGTGGCCGGCTGTTCGCGAGGTCCCATTTTCAGACCACATTTCCCCCAACAATTCCTGATCAGCACTGGCTCTACATCCTCCCAGACCTGGCTGAGAAGATGAATCATGTCCTGCAATGACATCTTCTTTGACATATCTGGTGCAGTTGCTCTCCAACTCTACATCCTCCCAGACCTGGCTAAAAAGATAGATCGCATCCAGCAGTGATGGTGTCATGAAGTGCTTTTTGAGTTTCGTGGGAATTAGTTAATATATGCAGCCACCTGTCGGATAGTGGCATGAGACCCAGTGTGCTAGCACCATCCTGCGATAAATTGACCCAATACGCAGTCTCAATACAATATCTCTGGCCACACTTGGTAAATGATATGACCCTGAAGTAACCCATCCAAATTCCGCGCCATCTGCCTGCTCAGTCAAGCGTACAAAGCCATGTCCATCAGTGTACTCAAGCGAGTGAAGATGACCCAGAGCAAACACATTGCATACAACCAAAGTGGAGTTGTATCAGGAGGTGCTTGGACAGCCTCATTATGTTAAGACAAGTTGCGCGCAACATTGTGGCTGTGACGGAAATGTGCTGTATGCATGCACGTTGATTAAGGTCTGCATTCGACAGGCTCAGCCACGACTACATGTGCATGTCACTGGTGGAGCACTCGCTCCCAGAGACACCCATGTAAGGCCAGGTCAAGGTCGTCATGGAGTTTTGCAAAGCGACTTTGATTCTTCTCATATTTGTATGCACGTAAAAAAATTTTTTGCTAGTTGCACCAACCCAGACGACGTCATCACACTCTCGTGCGACGGCGTTCGTCTCAAACACCTTTGTTATACAGATGACATCGGGCAGCTGAGCACGGATGCCAGAGTGGCAACTAATCGACTTACGCCGTTTGACCAACACAGGAGGCCTGTAGAACTGGACATAAGTGGTGTCAGGGCAAAGAGTACGACATCAGTGGTGTCAGGGCAAAGGGTATGCTGTTTAAGGTGTACACGTGTCTGCACCAGATGTGGATGGATGTTTCTTACCAACAAGCAAAATACCTGAAAACAGAGATGGCCTATGTACAAGTGACCTGCATTCACGTTCGTGTAAAGGCACGCTTTCGGACGTCAAGGTTCCAAGAGACAAGCAGAAAGAACAGTGGCCCTTCTAGAGTCAGTTTAGCCATCTGATATGCTGCTGGAAAACGTTTACTCATTCATGTACTAGGGCTGTGTCATCGGCGTGGTTGTTATAGAGGAGGTGGAGCGGCGATGGTGTTCAACTAGATCCACTCAATGGCGCACATTTGAAGAGACAAGCAGCTCTTGTGCTTACATCTCCTTCAGCTGTACTATGTGTGCATCTGTTCTGTACTGCTGCACTCGTGCGAGGCCTCGACTCTAACCAGCTTGATCATGAGCAAGCTGCATGTCTTCCACGTGCTATGTATGACGCGCATCTACATCTGCAACTTGGCGACGACACTAGCAAAGCTATGGAAGATACATCGTGCAGGTGGCGAACAGGCGTTGGTGTTTGTGGCTGGAACACATACTGCGCATGGAGCCCCAGCACTTGGGGCGGCACGCCTACGATCCAAGAACAGAGACAGATCCTCCATAAGGTGATAGACACTAATGGCTTCGTGCCCCGCATGGAGCATGGCTGAAGCTACAACAGGAGCCAAATAGGAGAGAATGACAAAGACTAGCAGAGAACATGTACACTGTATTCCCATATACCAAATACAAATGTCCATGTGACAGCATGTCAGCAGCCTTGCCGTGTAGATGTTATGTGACAGCGTGTCAGCAGCCTTGCCATGTAGATGTTATGTGACAGCGTGTCAGCAGCCTTGCCGTGTAGATTTTGTGTGCACCAGACCAGACATTTAATACCGAGAAAACCAGCCATCGGTGGTCTGGAATGTGGAACGATTCAGTTTTTTATTGCAACTTTTGCAAGACCAGAATTTGGTAAATCTATATCGAAATGGTTAGATTCGATGCGGAATCCCTTTGGCTCATATTTGAAAATAAATCATCACCTTAGGACTAAGATTACAAACTGTTGAACATCATTTGTGGAAACAAGAATCATCATTGAAGACGTCACGAACTGTTGAAAAACATGCACCTGCAAACATCAATGTAGAATCTTACCTTTGACAAAGCGTCGTGTTCAACTAAAAGTTTCCCATGTTCGGTCACTGACATCCTGGTGAGTACCACACACACTGAGATTGCAGCAGGGACGGACTGACTTGACTGACTCAGATGGACACTGCACAGGAAACATCACTTGATGCTCCAGAAAAACCTACTTGTGCGCAACATGGGAATGGGGATTTATTCTGTCACGTCCACTTTGATTCCACTAAGCTTATTTCTTATCAATGATTCTATTCAGCAAAGTCGACGGTAGCAATTACTGATCCCGTCTGGAGCACGCTTGAGTAGGAAGTTTTACTGCTGTCACACTGACAAATGTAAACAAACTGCATACATTATAAATCTATTGCTACATAATGATGTACAATGTTATTGATTGTAAACTATTAAGTGATGAATTATTTGGTATTTAAAAAACATACAATAACAGCTAAATTAAATGTTACATGTTTACTTGGTGACTGACGCATGGAATATATTGTTATTGTAATGATGAGAAGTTGTTAAAATAGCATTATGAAACATGATACACTGAACAGTGCGGGATGAACACTGATAAATATGCTTGATGAATAACGATTATTATTTGGAATGCCAAATGTATTTGTTTTAGTACAAAGCCAGGAGAACACAGATAGACTAAGACATCACTCTACTATGTTTTAGTACAAGGCCAGGAGAACACAGATAAACTAAGACAGTACTCTACTATGTTTTAGTACAAGGCCAGGAGAACACAGATAAACTAAGACATCACTCTACTATGTTTTAGTACAAAGCCAGGAGAACACAGATAGACTAAGACATCACTCTACTATATTTTAGTACAAGGCCAGGAGAACACAGATATACTAAGACAGTACTCTACAATGTTTTAGTACAAGGCCAGGAGAACACAGATATACTAAGACAGTACTCTACTATGTTTTAGTACAAGGCCAGGAGAACACAGATAAACTAAGACAGCACTCTACAATGTTTTAGTACAAGGCCAGGAGAACACAGATGAACTAAGACAGCACTCTACAATGTTTTAGTGCAAGGCCAGGAGAACACAGATGAACTAAGACAGCACTCTACTATGTTTTAGTACAAGGCCAGGATAGACTAACAGAGCTGGCTACTATGCGTAGAATCATTGAGCAGCAGCGACAGGGTGTCATTAAAGCACAGAAGACGACAGGTAAGGGGCGTTCTCCAGATTTATGATAATTTGCTATATTGTTACCATTAGTAGCCTTGACAGGTTTTCATCCACTCCTGGTGATGTTGTACCCTTCATTGCCTTTATTTTCTTAGCCACCATTTCTGGAGTTACAATAAACTGCCTAAAATAGTCTGAGTTAGACTCTTGAAATTTAGCATGTTGTTCTGGTAATGAACTAATAGGTACTGGTAATGAACTAATTGGTATTGGTAATGAACTAATTGGTACTGGTAGACAACTAATTGGTACTGGTATCGAACTAATTGGTAAGTGAGATGTAAAGGTGTATGTCACGAAATCCTGAAATGTAGGATTTTGTAGTGGTAATGAATTAATTTGTATTAGTAATGAATTAATTGGTACAGGTGGTGAACAAATTGATATTGGTAATGAATTAATTTGTACTGGTAATGAACTAATTGGTATTGGTAACGAACTAATTGGTACTGGTAATGAACTAATTGGTACTGATAATGAACTAATTGGTACTGGTAATAAAGTAATTGGTACTAGTAGTAAACTAATTGGTATTAGTAATGAACTAATTGCTACTGGTAATGAACTAATTGGTACTGGTACTGAACTAATCGGTACTGGTAATGAATTAATTGGTACTGGTAGTAAACTAATTGGTACTGGTAATTAACTAATTGGTAATGGTAATGAACAAATTGGTACTAGTAATGAAGTTCACTGTCATTCACATGTCATCCATAATTTTGTGATAAAAAGTTGCTGATATTTTTTATTTATTTCCTTAGACATACTGTCTTTGATTGATCAATTATATGAATCTATGCAATCTATTTTTTATACCAATTATATACAATTATATAATATCACTAATTACTGAACAGATTGGTAATGAACTAATTGGTATTGGTAATGAACTAATTGGTACTGAAAATGAACTAATTGGTACTGGTAGGAAACTAATTGGCATTGGTAATGAATTCATTAGTATTAATAATGAAGTAATTGGTACTGGTAATGAATTAATCGGTACTGGTAATGAATTAATTGGTACTGGTAATGAACTAATTGGTACTGGTAATGAACTAATTGGTATAGTGTACTGGTAATGTGGTACTAGTAATGAAATTCACTGTCATCCACATTAATTTTATTGTGACAAAAAGTTGTTGATATTTTTTATTTATTTCCTTAGACATACTGTTTTTGATTGATCAATTATATAAACCTAAAGTGCAATCTCTGTTTCATACCAGATTCAGACAATTATATAATATCACTAATTACTGAACGGATTGAGAACAATACCTCGTTTATCTTATGAGCAGCAGTCCAGCATCAGCATGCCTGTTGCATTGCTCAGCTTCAAGGGCACCAGCAGCAACAAAGTCATGACATATCTCAGATTCAAGGGCACCAGCAGCAACAAAGTCATGATATATCTCAGATTCAAGGGCACCAGCAGCAACAAAGTCATGATATATCTCAGATTCAAGGGCACCAGCAGCAACAAAGTCATGACATATCCCAGATTCAAGGGCACCAGCAGCAACAAGCTTCAACAAGTCAAAGGTACAGTGTACATTGAGTTTTTCTAGGCAACTATTTTTTGGAAAGTAGAAACAGTCATGAACAGTGGATGTGCTCAGTATAAAGCAAAATACCAATAGCAGGAGAGAACACCAGTGAAATTACTGATAATATCCAACATAACATACACTATCTAGATACTCATCAACCTCAATATCCAGCCAATGTACAATATAATTATTTTGTCATTCAGCAGTCATGGCATGTTTTTGTTTGGCATTATTGTCCCTCTTTATTTGGATACGCTCTGTGTTGCATTTATTAATTGTATCCAACATAACGTCTCGTCTCTTATTGTGGAGCTGTAATTGACATGTTGAGAGGTATACAACATTTACATGTTGAGAGGTATACAACATTTCATTCTGTGGATGCTGATACTAATAGTAGAATACTATGGAACACTTTATTTATGTTGTCTATTCATATTGTCTTGTTCAAATTGTCCATAATGTATTCTGCCAAAAATAAACATGACCTTTACTAAATGAATAAGGGATATGAAACCATGTAGTTATAAACGGGACATGTTGGTCATGAAATGGGTTATGGAGCACACTAATCTACCCAACACATATATGAACCATTTTTTTCGTTGTATGAAAAAGACTGTTACACATTACATAGTAAACAATTTGCATGACCTTAACCATGGTAACAAGACATTGACATTCTGACAAGGTTTGTTTTATAGGGACGTCTCATGGAAAATGTAATTCATGTGTATAATTTTGAAAAAAACAATAAATACTTTTATTTGGATGGGGCGCTATATAAGGACTTATTATTATTAAGTGCATGAATGTATGTCAAGTATTGTAATGGCTGCATCTAATATATAATGTGTTATAGTATTGTCTGTGCAATGTATTATGTTTCGTGACAAAAACACTGACTTCTAGTCAAAAATCCTCGGGGGGAGGGAGACCCATGGGTCTAGCTGGCAATGGACAAATCCTCATCAATGTCTGTCCATGTGTCCACTGCTGCTGCAGGACTGGAATGTCTTCTGACACACTCAGCCCAGGTTAGCTCTTGGCTATTCGCAAAACCCCACTTTCGGATCACATTTCTCCCAACAATTCCTGATCAGCACTGGCTCTACATCCTCCGAGACCTGGCTGAGAAGATGAATCACGTCCAGCAATGACATCTTCTTTGACATATCTGGTGCAGTTGCTCTCCATTTCTTCAATGAGAGTTCAACTCATGTGACAAAGAAAGGGCCCGTACAATGGTGCCGCCACCTGTCAGATAGTGACAAGAGACATCTGGAGACCCCGTGCGCTAGCGCCCTCCTGCAGTAAATTGACCCAATACGCAGCCTCAATATGTTGGCGCACACTTGGTAGATCAAATGACACAGAAGTGACCCGTCCAACTTCCGCGCTGTCATCCTGCTCAGTCACGCCTACAAAGCCATGTGGACCGTGCACAGCCAAAACGTATTAAGGGAAGGGCAAGGAAGAAGAAACCTGTTCAACCTCTTCATGCTAAGGCAGGCTAAGACATTGTCACTGCGAGGGAAAAGCTGTGTGTATGTACGTTGATTACAGGGCTGGCCCTGGTGGAGCGTGGGAAGATTGCATGGTGACTGTTTCACTCCCGTCATATTTATCTTTGTGATAGATTTTGTGTTTGCTCGTTGCACCAACCCTGACGACACCGTCACATCAGTGGTGCCAAGGCAAAGAGTACCATGTTTAAGTGAGATGTAAAGGTGTATGTCACCATGGAGCGAAATCCTTAAATGTAGGATTTTGTAGTGGTAATGAATTAATTTGTACTGGTGGTGAACTAATTGATATTGGTAATGAATTAATTTGTACTGGTAATGAACTAATTGGTACTGATAGTGAATTAATTGGTACTGGTAATGAACTAATTGGTAGTGAATTAATTGGTACTGGTAATAAACTAATTGGTACTGGTAGGGAACTAATTGAAAACAGAACTGATCAATTCAAATATTTACGATAAACTGAACAATGATAAGGATACTAATCCCAACAACAATTACAACATGCTTGATGACAGTATCACTACTGCTATGGATAAATTTCTACCAGTTAAAATTATTAAATATAATAAACACAACCACAAAAAGTCACGTTGGATTACACAAGGCATCATCAGGTCATTAAAGTTTAGAGACAAATTGTATTCAAGAATTAAACAAACGCAGCAGAATATGTAACTCTAAAAACAAATCTTCACACATATAATGCAATTCTTATTAGACACATTTGACTAACTAAGCAAATGTATTGTTGATGGCAAGATAGTAATTGACAAAAATACTATTGCTAATAAATTTAACTAATTTTTCACCAATATTGGCTCTACCCTTGCCTGTCCAATAACCAGTACTGGAGATAAATCTTTCAAAGATTATTTGAAAAAATTAAGTCTACATACTTTCGAATTTAAGCCAATAAATTAAAATAAAACTATGAGCATAACTGATAATTTATACCAAAAATCTAGTCTGTGTGAAAGATGGTCTATCAACAAAAGTATTAAAGCTGATAAAAACTTAAATTAGTGAAGGGGTCACAGTAATAATTAATTTGTCAATACCTACTGGTATATTTCCTGACAAACTAAAAATCGCTAAATTGATACCAATTTTTTAAAAGGTGATGATTCCATCTTTGATAATTATCATCCAATTTCTATTTTATCAGCCATTTAAATTTTTTTTTAAGAATTATGTTTAACCAAATACACAAACACTTTCATTCAAATAATTATAATATGATAATCAATACAGGTTTAGAGAAAAACATTCTACAGAACTAGCCACTCTAGAAATAACAGATAGACTAGTTCAGGAACTTGATCAGTCAGCAACTCCATTAAACATATACCTTAATTTATCGAAAGCATTTGACACCATTGGTCACAACATATTGTTACATATTAAACTACTATGGTATAAATGATGCTGCACTTGCTCTCAGTAAGAACTACCTAGATACAATCACAAACATTTGACACCATTGGTAACAACATATTGTTACATATTAAACTACTATGGTATAAATGATGCTGCACTTGCTCTCAGTAAGAACTACCTAGATACAATCACAAACAATAATTATGTAGAAGTTGGAGATTTTAAATTGGAAGAAGCAGCGATAACTACTGGTGTTCCCCAAGGGGCTATTTTAGGACCACTCCTATTTATTGTATATATATTGATGACATAACACTTTCTCGTAGCCTCTTTAAATGTATATTATATGCTGTATATATTATATTAAATTGGGAGAGCCACATAAACAAAATAGCTAGCAAAATCATCAAAACAATTGATATATTAAATAAACTTAAGCATGTTGTAACTTTGAATATTTTATCTATAATGTATAATTCTCTAATTTTTCCCCACATAAATTATGGTATATTGGTGTGGGGTCATCAAGCCCATCACATGGTTAAACCCCAAAAGTGAGCAATAAGAGTAATTACTTAAGTAAATACAATGCTCACACTGATCCCATTGAAACAGAACTTATATTTCTCAAGTTGGAAGACATATACAAACTACAAAAAAAAAAATTTTTATTTCAAATTAATTAATAAGCTCTTACTAGAATACTTCAATCACATCCCATATACACGCAACTTTGAAATTCATCTATATTACACACATGGAAGAAATAATATGTTTATTCCCAGAGCCACTCGTGAATTTGCAACAAAGTACACTATACACAATATACCCGGTAATACAGACTTAACAATACTCCAAATATTATCCTTCAAAGAAAAATATACTCATAGCTTATATGGTTTTTCCACTTAGGCCTAGCAGAAAAAGTTCTATGTTTCCGGTTTCCCGACCGACCCTACGTAATAGGGCCGACCCTGTAACTTTTTATGCATTTCGAAATAAAATAAAATCTGTTCCGACCGACCCTCTGCGAATGTACGACTTTTTTATTATTTTATATTTAAAAGTTTATGTCACTATTCTGCTACGGTAGCTGCTTTCTGAATGCTCTCTCAAACTGGGTAATGGTGAAGGTCATTTTGTGAAACTGATCGTGATTGGCTATATGCGGAGGTGTGTCTGGCTTGTTATCCAATCACGCGCGACTTTGCATTTCGCGGGCTATCTCCAAGTTCGACCAACAATGGCGTCTCGCATCTTGGCAGTGCGGTATAATCTTTGTCCCCACATTTCGGCAAAGAAAACAGTGGCTGCTTTCCATGGCACGTTAAAAGATGTATTCGAGCAGAATCACCCGCCCTTGGATTGTAAAAATTTCAGCCAGAAGGCCGAAAACGAAGCGTTTGGCGAGCTATCGCTCGACATTACTGTACAAGATTTGGACGCGTTTAAGATCAATAAACTCAGCTTCCACTGTCAAGCAAGACCTGCCAAATCTACAGAAGGTGCGGAGTGCGATGTCGACAATATTGCTCCACCACTACCCAATGCCTTTGCTATTCTAATGGGAGTTACATCGGAATTCGTGCCGAAGAAAACGAACAGGTATTCATTTATTTTTTTAATAGCTAGATCTAATGAATATGAAGCACATAAATGATAGAGTCTAAGACAAGTCATAACTCAAAAGGAAAAATGATCTAAATTTAAGAAATTCAAGAAATGTGAAGACACAGTCGACAAGTGTCATAGCAAGTTAGCAACTCGTGATTATATTGCTTGGATTTAATTATTTTCTTTTCTATTAAGACTATTTGCCTACTCTTTGTTTTACAAACAATGCAGATTGAATAGATCTAACAATTTAAATATAAATGGATATACACAATATAACATATTTGCACCCTACCCTAGTTCTGGTGCCAAAACTGGGATCACACGAAAAGATGAGCTGTACAATGACTTGGCAACCGAATTTGAGAAGAGGGGACTGAAGTGGCCAAGAGCGGGGATTTCAGAAGGCTCGTATCTTATCCAAGTATGTATTCAGATTTTTGTTTTATGAAATAAATAAAACGTTAATTTGGTTTAATGCAGAAAAATATTGAAAGAAGTTAATATTGTTTAATTATGTTAGCATTGATGACGCTCCCTATTTAAATCCCGCCCTTGTATTACATATGTATACAGTATATGTCAGCTTAATTTTATGGCAAATCTGGTGTATGATGATATTTATTTGTGACATATGTACAGGTTTTACATAGTTTGTAATTTACATTTACTTATATTGTATATATTGTACATGTACATATATCACAGGGTGTTTTCCCAAAGCACCCTGAATAGTTGCTATATTAAATAAATTAATGTTATATCTTACATGGGTGCTGGACGTTTCACCGCCATGGACGGTTCACCTCCAATATTATCTGGACGGTTCACCGCCTAGAGCTGATTTTAATCGAGACGATTCACCGCCGTCCTGGGCGCTTCACCGCCAAAAAATAATATTCTGTATTTGTTTCAATTATAAACATCTCAAATACAGATTTTCTACAATAAATGACCCAATATTACATTTTAAACGACAGACATATATTCCCGGAGGTACATTATATTACAGTACATACATGTACTTGGCAGGCACCTACTGCTTTGAGCAATTCTGAGAAAACATACTCCAAAGGAGCAATTCTGAGAAGCAATAAAACATGGTAATAATCATAAAGTGAAAATTAATTGCATTTTGCTTTGACACGTTCTTGTTCCTAATAAATCTGAAAAAACCTACCCATGTGCTAGTTACAATAAATGCTGTCGGCATTGTGTATATAAGGGAGATGATTTTGAGCGAGTTCGAGACTGAAATGCCCAACCATTAGGATCAACAATGAACAAAATGCTGAATAGCCTATAGTTACTATGTGTTCCAATAAATATATATATATATATATTGTACATTATGAATAAATAAAGATTGAACAGTAAACTCAATCTGTTTTGTTTACATCCATAGATCTAATCATAAAATCGCCAAAATGTTACATCTATCAAGCCCACATCATAAATTAATTTTAATTTAAACATGTAAAATAAGTTGTTGCATCATTATTTTCGGGCGGTGAATCGTCTCGACGAAAATCAATGTTTGGCGGCGAACCGTCCCGGCGGTGAACCATCTGGCAATCTCTTACGTGACCATAGATTGCTGTTTTCATTATCAAGATACATAAAGATTGCATATGATTCATAAATAAATATATATGAATAAGTCAACAATTGTAGATCAATTATAAGTTAATTGAATCATGGCAAATGCAGGAGGAATCTAAAAATTAAATGATGTAGATGAAGTCAGACCATTTCTTTGGATTGCTTTCAATGTGGTTGTGAGAAAAATAAATTTCAAATACTGGTAGCCTGCAAGATTATGAAGGAAATGCTGTAGATATCCTATTGACTTTGAAGTATTGATACAATTATTTGCATTTAATAAATCATGGTACTGGAATACCTTACAAATGATCTTTTAATATCTGTTAAACTAAATTATATGCATAAAACAGATGAGAATGAATATTGTTTGCAACTTTTGCAGTATTAAAATTTAAATGTGTAATGATTGAAATGTATTACATTTTAATATTAAACCTGCAATATGTTTAAGAATAACTTGACGAATCACCAATTTACACAAATTTCTTTCTTTTTCAGGTGCTATGTAATGCCTTGTGGTACGTAACGAACCAACACCAGGTGATAATGATGCTGCCCAGAGGAAGTCTAAAGTCCAGCCAATTCCCAGCAGCTTTGATAAATATGTCGGGTACAACGACTGTAAAAGAAAGAAACAAAAAGAGCAACCGATGTCAATTTCACAGCTAGAAAGTCATGGCCAATCGCTTTATAGCTTGCTGAGTAAACCAATTATAAACACTAGCCAAGCCTGGAAAACTATTGCACAAGAAATAGAACACCTTGCACAATGCTTCCTAGCTTACAAGGATCATCTGAAGCAACAGAATGAGACACAGACCACGAACCAAGCCTTGGATCACCCAGTGCGGCAGATCAGCTCACATGCTACCCTTCAGTATCGATCTCGTCAATATTTTCCAGTTTCTGCTGACAGTAAATACTCCATCTTAGACAAAGTCATGTCTTTGGCAGCCATTCACGCCCCATATTCTTTGACGAGGAAAAGCATCTTGACAAACCGTTCGAAAGTCCCCTGCAGAAGTTCCGATTCTTCCGGAATATGATATTGTCCGTGCCAGTCGACATTGTTAAATATTGTCCTGGGGGATCCGCAGCAACAACAGTGGTCCTCACAAAGGTTGACGAAAAACGAAATGAGTCAACAATATTGACCGAAGGTGCCAGATTCTTACAGAAAATCCAGCCACAACTTGGCGAATATCATACTCGACAACAAATGAAGAACTTCAGCGATAAAATGAGCAATATCGCACACTTGTCTCCCGCTGTAAAAGAGTACATGTACAAATATCTCACAGGAGATGCGAGCATGTCCCAAAACCAAGAACTACAAGAACGAGTGCATCTAATCTCACTCGGCCACCCCGACATAGTAGAAGATCTGCGAAGTCTGAGTTCTGGGCGACCAAAGATGTTTGAGCCCTTCTTTGACAAATTGGCTGAAGTTGTTGAAGAAAAACAGTAGCTGATGATAGACGTCAAAATGTGGCCCATCTCTCCGAGTGGCTGTCACTGGAAGATCTGAGAAGTCAAACTGCTGCCAAATGCTCAACTGACACACAAATTCCTTCCATCAGTCTCCTGCGACTTCAGTTTGTACCTAGAAATCCTTATGTTCATGCGTCGCTGAGATTCACTTCACGTATTGCTGTACAGCACAAAATCCAGCGCCGACAGCTTCGTGTTCAACATCCTGACGATCATTATTGCTTGGCACAATTCAAGTACCTTAAAGAAAAGGCAGTTGAACAAAGGCAAGACGTGGCACTGTTCTTCTGTGATGATAAGGCAAAAATTCCCATCGGAGAGCCAAATGCACCTGTATCGACAGGCGTGAGGGGTAAAAAGTCAGTGGCCCCAGTGTCGACCACCATCTCTGCCTTGGATCATGACATGACAAAAGCGTCTCTCACGCCGTCCGTGATTCTGCATTGCAGCATTCCCGAGTCAACAGACAAATCCTTCGTCCAAGGAACTGTGACCACATGTATCAATGATTCAGTGTTCCAAGCCTCCAATCCTTTTCGTCATGCAATGATGCTGATTAGAGTAGCTCAAGGTGCAGAACAGCGGAAAACGATGCTTCTAAAATTTACTGATGGGGGCACCGATCAGCGAAATAATTTAGAAGCTGTCAAATGTGCAGGGATTTGCATTTTCAAGGAGCTAAATCTGGATATGTTGATCCACGCAAGGTGTGCACCAGGACACAGCTACACAAACCCTGCTGAACGAGTGATGTCCGTTTTAAATATTGGTATACAAAACTGTGCACTCGAAAGACAGGAACTGGACAAAGATTCGAAACAAATCTCAAGAGATTTGGCAGTATGGCTGACATCAGAACAGCAGCTGTAATCAATCCGGCCTTGAAACAAAAGTGGCATGAAACAATTTCACCTGTTCAGTCAATAGTGGAGAGTCGATTCAAGCGGCTAAAGCTCAAGGAAGAACCCATGCAATCCATTGCTCCATTGGATGAGGACGACATTGATCATTTGAAGCGTCACCTCCGAACACTCTTCCCAAAGTTAGATGTTAACAAACTCCAGAAAGCTCACACAGCTAAGGTGACAGCGTACAATGACTGGCTGGAAAGACACTGTAGAGTTCGCCACTACACATTTCAGATAAGAAAATGTGACGACTCCAAGTGCTGTACCCTACCTGTCCTTGATCGGACCCAGCTAGCGTGGCTGCCTGACCCTGTGTTAGATCCAACGGGAGAACACTACCTAAAGTACCAATCCCAGAAGACGTCAGAGACCACTGACAAAGACAGGCCATCACTGCAGAAACCGAAGCCCACAAGGAAACGGAAGAATGATGCTCAGCCCAGTCAGGTCGTATCGAGCATTGAGCAGGTGGCTGGTGCGTCAGCAGTGGTATTGACAGACCAGCAGATGGTTGAGCAGCAGGGAGCGGGTGTCGAGTCAACGGTGAGGTCAAAACAGCAGTCCTTGGACGATTATGGTTTATACACAGCAGAGCATGCTAGGGCCTCCATCCAGTGCGTTGAGTGCAGAAAGCCAAGAGTCATTTATAGTAAACAGAAACTGTCGGAAAGACACAACCTATCCCTCACATTGGCATTGAGTGAGCATGAGTACAGCTGTGGCGCTCCGATCTTGCCTCCAAATTCATCACTTCTCAAAAGTGTACAATGTCGCAGTGGCCTGGCATGCAGCTTACCAGTGGAGGTTGCATATTACAGTAGCAACATTGGCAGGTTGGACATTTGTGCACACTGTGGCAGCGAGGAAGCAGTTGTGGATCTTGAACTAAAAAAGAAATTCAAAACGGTGCTCCCTCTCTGTGGTGTATGTGATGACACTGGACTGAAAGCAATTGTTTTACGACCATATGGTAAAAACGATGAACACATCCAATTCAGGCATTTTGCAATATGCCAATTTGGTACATTTCATGTCAATTTTGTTCTATATTGTGTTCCAAATTACAAAATGACATTCATGTACAGTATGTCTACTAGTATCTGGCAAAGATAAAAACCAGGGTGAATAAATTGTTTTTATTAAATGATGTTTTAAATGTCCGTGATTGAATCTACCATTGATTGAGAATATTGCACTCTATGTGGAGCCCCCAGGTTCTATGGTACCTAGATAGCCTGGTTAATAATCCATGCGGAAATACACAACACCATTCACAATGAAGACCGCACACTACAGAGGGTAACTAAGGGTTGAAGTGTTCGTAAATGCAAGGTTACAGTGAAAATAATTAAGCGAAAAAATACAGATCCCAACAGAGGGTGGCTAAGGATAAATGAAGGCCAAAACATATGCATTGAATGCCAAACATATATTGTTAGATTTCCAGGCATGTGTTATGTACTATATATGTACAACAAGGATACAATCCGGTTACACATGACTAACCGATGTTGGGAATGCTTCCACGTTAAAAAAAAGATACAGCTGCCTACCTACCCTATTTTAAACAACATAAAAAGTTAAGATAAAAAAAAACATTTCCCTACCTACCTACCCTACTTTTTGCAAGCATGAAATAGGAAACATAGAACTTTTTCTGTTAGGCCTTACATTAAAAACTACATTATTATGAAGCGTGCTGTCTTATTCCTAATTGTTATATTAGTAAATCTTTAACCCAAACTACAATGAAGTCCTTTTGTACTGTAGTGATCATGTGACTATGTAATATATTAATTGTTTTACTTTAATAGGATGGCTCCCATGATAGCGACATTTGATGTCTTAATGGGAGCCTCCCTGACCTATCTTGAATTTTGTTTTTATAATGTTCATACATTAGACTATAGGTACCTAACTGGTACTGGTAGTGAACTAATTGGTACTGATAGTGATCTAATTGGTACTAGTAGTGAACTAATTGGTACTGGTGGTGAACTAATCGATACTGGTAGTGAACTAATTGGTACTGGTAGTGAAGTTCAGTGTGATCCATCCACACCAAGTTGACGGACCCACACTTCAGTATCTTGTGTTCTGTCTTTGACACTCAAGTCACTGGTTCTCCTACTGAGAACTCTGATATTGTAACATGGTGCATGTGATTGTTTTGTATATTATATGAAGCCTCCACACGCTGGGCTATAAGGCACAGTACACGTGCTAAACACGTATGATCCTATCAATGGTTTGATATACGATCATGTGTGACAAGTAAGTTAGCTGATTTTTAGTTTATGCATCTATATGATGCCTAAATCATAGGAAACATTGTTATTCAATGAATGGTCAATGTGAAATCTTTGAAAACTTCATTTTAAAACATGTTTATATAAAATTATGAACATTGTGGGCATGCTCTCTGAATAAAGATTGTTATGTGAAATGACAAATGTATTTGTTTTAGTGCAAGTCCAAGAGAACACAGATCAACTACGACAACAGGCCAGTCAACTAGAAGTCCATGAACAACAGCTGAAAGATGCCACGACAGCCTTGAAGGTGACAGGTAGGGCACATTCTCCAGCATTACTTTTAGGCAGATATTCCGTAGACTGTGAGATCAGCTACAGCTAGTTGCACTCGAGATGAGTCAATTGGTGCTTTGTGTTGATTACACTCATAACAGCTCATTATATGATGACAGAACACAGGGTGTCAGCCAGTGTTTTAGTACAATTCATATAGACATTCCTTGGGATTGTGTGGCACATTCGTAGTCCTGGACTATCAGGTGTACAATGTCAAGGACCGGCAGCGGGTGACATTTTCACCGATGTAGCAATCTCTTACAGTTAGACCAGGAGCCCAGAGCTTTTATTTCTGTAAACGACACCAAAATGTTTGACCCTGTGGACTGAAGGGACCACCACCCTGGAGTACAAAATTACCAATACAAACAATTTTAGGTGGGGCCTTCCCCCTGTCACCAACCCCCAAAGGGTAAGAAAAGGATATTTATTTAAAGGAATGGCCCCAACGGTGACCAATGCCTGGAATTTGATGTAGGTTTTATCCCTGCCAGCAACCTAACCCCCCTAGCCCCAATGATTATCAGCCTAAACCCCCTAGCCCCAATGGTTATCAACCTAAACACCATAGCTCCAATAGTTATCAACCTAAACCCCCTAGCCCCAATGGTTATCAACCTAAACCCCCTAACCCCAGTGGTTATCAACCTAAACCCCTAGCCCCAATGGTTATCAACCTAAACCCCCTAACCCCAATGGTTATCAACCTAAACCCCCTAGCTCCAACTGTTATCAATCTTAACCCCTAGCCCCAATGGTTATCAACCTAACCCCCCTAGCCCAAATGGTTATCAACCTAAACCCCCTAGCTCCAATGGTTATCAACCTAAAACCCCTAGCCCCAATGGTTATCAACCTAAACGCCCTAGCCCCAATGGTTGTCAACCTAAACCCCCTCGCCCCAATGGTTATCAACTTAAACCCCCTAGTCCCAATGGTTATCAACCTAAACCCCCTAGCCCCAATGGTTATCAACCTAAACCCCCTAGCCCCAATGGTTATCAACCTAAACAAAAGGTTAAATGTTCCCATGGGGTCCCATGAGTATGGCCCAAAGGATGTGTAAAAAGGGGGCTTATATTTATGGAAATGACGCCAATGTTAAAAACAGTGTCAACTCTTAATGTGTTTCCGTGAGTATGGGTGTGAAAAAGGGGGCATTTATTCATTGGTATGATGCCATTGCTAAAAACAGTGTCAAATATTTTATTTGGGTTCCCTGAGTACGTATTGACCAAAGGCAGCAATCGTGGGACCTTTCCGCTGCCAGAAATCCCCAAATGGTGAGAAAAGGGAGACATTTATTTATGGGAATAATGCCAAAAACAGTGTCAACTCTTCTCTTACGATTCCCTGGGCACGGAATGAACAACGTCAATAACTTCAGGTTGGGCCTTCCCCCTGCCAGCCATCCTGAAAGGATGAGAAAAGGATATTAATTCAAAAGAATGGCCCCAAGGGTAAATAACAGTGTCATCTTTCTTCCATTTGGGTTCCCTTAGTATGGAATGACCAGAAACATGATATAGGCTTCAGCAACCTAAACCCCCTAGCCCCAATGGTTATCACCCTAAACCCCCTAGCCCCAATGGTTATCACCCTAAACCCCCTAGCCCCAATGGTTATCACCCTAAACCCCCTAGCCCCAATGGTTATCAACCTAAACCCCCTAGCCCCAATGGTTATCAACCTAAACCCCCTAGCCCCAATGGTTATCACCCTAAACCCCCTAGCCCCAATGGTTATCAACCTAAACCCCCTAGCCCCAATGGTTATCAACCTAAACCCCCTAGCCCCAATGGTTATCAACCTAAACCCCCTAGCCCCAATGGTTATCAACCTAAACCCCCAGCCCCAATGGTTATCAACCTAAACCCCCAGCCCCAATGGTTATCAACCTAAACCCCCAGCCCAATGGTTATCAACCTAAACCCCCTAGCCCCAATGGTTATCAACCTAAACCCCCTAGCCCCAATGGTTATCAACCTAAACCCCCTAGCCCCAATGGTTATCAACCTAAAACCCCTAGCCCCAATGGTTATCACCCTAAACCCCCTAGCCCCAATGGTTATCAACCTAAATCCCCTAGCCCCAATGGTTATCAACCTAAACCCCCTAGCCCCAATGGTTATCAACCTAAACCCCCTAGCCCCAGTGGTTATTACTTCCATTCTAATGAAGGGGGCAAAAAAGTACATTTATTTACGGGAATGTTTCAAGGCTAAAAACAGGTCCAAGTGTTCCCTAGGGGTTCTCTGAGTATGGACTGACTAATGTCTTAAATTGTAGGCTGGGATTCCCCCTGCAAGCAATGTCCAAAGGGTGCGAAAAAGGGGGCATTTATTTATGGGAATGACGCCAATGCTAAGAACAGTGTCAAATCTTTCACTGGAGTTCCATGAGTACAGAATGACCAATACAAACAATTTTAGGTGGGGCCTTCCCCCTGTCACCAAAGGGTGCAAAAACGGGGGCTTTTATTTTTGGAAATGACGCTAATGCTAAAGACAGTGTAAATCTTTCATTGAGCTTCCCTGAATATGGAATGACCAATACCTTAAATTTTAGGTAGGGAATCCCCCATCAGCAACCCCCAAAGGGTGCAAAAAAGGGGGCATTTATTTATGGAAATAACATGAATGTTAAAAACAGTGTCAAATTTTTTATTTGGATTCCCTGAGTATAGAATGACCAATGCCAGCAATTTTTTGTGGGGGATTCCTCCGCCAGCAACTCCCAAAGGGTGAGAAAAAGGACGCTTATTAAATGGAATGATGCAAAGCATAAAAAATGGTGCCAAATGTTCCCGTGGGGTTCAGTGAGAACAGACTGGCCAATGCCAGCAATTTTATGTGGGTTTTATCCCCTCCAACAACCTGAATCCCCTGGATCCATTGGTTATTACTTCCATTCCAATCATCGTGGATACATCATTTGACCGACCAGTGATGATCGCAATGAGAAGAATCTTTACAGAAACACAGTTGTTTGGTTGTGACAAACATTTTAATGCTATCAAGTCACTGAAATACACAGTCTTGTTCATTCCAGCAATGAAAATAAAAACCGCAAAAACCCATGAGTAGGAACAACACAGTGCCAACACTACTATACTTGCTGAAAGGCTATGAGTTGGAACGACACAGCGCCAACACTACTATACTTGCTGAAAGGCTATGAGTTGGAACGACACGGCGCCGACACTACCATGCTTGCTGATAGGCTATGAGTTGGAACGACACAGTGCCGACACTCCCATGCTTGCTGATAGGCTATGAGTTGGAACGACACGGCGCCGACACTAACATGCTTGCTGATAGGCTATGAGTTGGAACGACACAGTGCCGACACTACCATGCTTGCTGATAGGCTATGAGTTGAAACGACACGGCGCCGACACTACCATGCTTGCTGATAGGCTGAGTTGGAACGATACAGTGCCGACCCTACCATGCTTGCTAATAGGCTGAGTTGGAACGACACGGTGCCGACACTACCATGCTTGCTGATAGGCTGAGTTGAAACGACACGGTGCCGACACTGCCATACTTGCTGATAGGCTATGAGTGGGAATGACACTGCCATACTTGCTGAAACTCTATGACTTGGAACGACGTAGCGCCGACACTGCCATACTTGCTGACAGGCTATGAGTTGGAATGACACAGTGCCAACACTGCCATACTTGCTGAAACGCTATGAGTTGGAACGACACAGCGCCGACACTGCTATACTTGCTGAAAGGTTATGAGTTGAGACAACACAGCACCGACACTGCTTTATTTGCTGATAGGCTATGAGTTGGAACGACACAGCACCGACACTACTATACTTGCTGAAAGGCTATGAGTTGGAACGACACAGCGCCAACACTGCTTTATTTGCTGATAGGCTATGAGTTGGAACGACACAACACCGACACTACTATACTTGCTGAAAGGCTATGAGTTGGAACGACACAGCGCCAACACTGCTTTATTTGCTGATAGGCTATGAGTTGGAACGACACAGCACCGACACTACTATACTTGCTGAAAGGCTATGAGTTGGAACGACACAACGCTGACACTGCTATGCTTGCTGAAAGGCAATGAGTTGAAACGACACAGCGCCGATGCAACCATATGTGCTGAAAAGCTTTGAGTTGGAACAACACAGCACCGACACTACTATACTTGCTGATAGGCTATGAGTTGGAACAAAACAGCACCGACACTACTATACTTGCTGAAACGCTATGAGTTGGGACGACACAGCACCGACACTACTATACTTGTGACTCATCATCAGTTGACATTGCTGCCACACTGTCCCTGTTGTCTGTATCAGTGGCTGTGAGGGACTCCAGGAATGCACCAGTCAGGCTCCAAGCAGTTTTCAATCTTGTTCGGTAGTGGCAGTCGGTGGTACTTGCCTCACCAGTTGGATCAGTCTGGTCGGCTCTCGTACAGATCTTTGTACAAAGTGGACCCTTTTGACGTTATTGTGGTTGGCAAGCATCTTGGTGCATTGGGAAGAGGGGCACAGTTAACCTTCTTTATTGTGGTCATGGGTTCCTTCTCAGCCACCATTCATGCGCTAGGCCTTGTGCCTTGCATCACTAATGTCAGAGGTTTTGAAACTGTACAACAAGCAGAGACAAGGAGGTGACAGCTGGAGGACGTCAGTATGGGTGGACCTCACTAGAATGTTTCCGGAGGACATGCTGCTTGCATTGAAGGCAATCAGGGTGTTGGGTGGGGGTGTCAGCCTCCTCCAGTCCACCTTGCAGGTAATCGGGTACTTCTGTTTGCAGCAGTTCACCCTCCTTGGTCTTCATCGCATTTACCACCGTGTGATACGTATGGAGACATTTACCACCGTGTGACATATGGAGACATTTACTACCATGTAATACATATGGAGACGTTTACCACCATGTGATATGTATGGAGACATTTACCACCGTGTGATATGTATGGAGACATTTACCACCATGCGACATATGGAGACATTTACTACCATGTAATACATATGGAGACGTTTACCACCATGTGATATGTATGGAGACATTTACCACCGTGTGATATGTATGGAGACATTTGACATTGTGTGATATGTATGGAGACATTTACCACCGTGTGATATGTATGGAGACATTTGACATCGTGTGATATGTATGGAGACATTTGACATCATGTGATATGTATGGAGACATTTACACTGTTTATCCTTCGCATCATTCCCATAAATAAATTTGCTTTTTCCCCTTCGATGGGTGATTTCGGGGGCAACTCCCCACCCCAGACCCGGTAGCAATGCATTTTTGGGGTGTCATGGGGGGTGGTCCCTTCAGTCCATGTGGTCAGAACTTTTGGTGTCGTTTATATAAATAAAAGCTCTGGCTGCTACCCTAAGTGGAGGAAACTTTGTGTAGTTTGTCCGAGCTTCATTTGGATTTCAATGTCACATAGGGTAGGGTGATGTGTATAGTGAGTTTCACATAGGGTAGGGTGATGTGTATAGTGAGTTTCACATAGGGCAGGGTGATTTTTGTAGTGAGTTTCCACTGCATAAACAAGGCGAAAGAAAAGTTTTAGTTTTCGGTCTATGCACCTACAAGAGTTACTAAAACATAATAATTCCGAGCCTGGTTTTGTGTGAACTGTGTAGGTATATATGACTCTCTAGTCGGCAAAATCTCTCTTCAAACACTCGCTTTGACGAAATTGCATCTGAAAGATTCCTTTAGATCTGACAGATGCAGTTGTATCTGAACTGCAGTTTTATCTGAATAGTTTATTTGACAAGACAAGTAACATGTAAGGAAAGTCAGTGTATTACGAATTGATACAAAATGTGCAAATTTATAACCCACGTCCAGTAATTTTTATCAGGAGCGATTCTGATACTGCCATGACACATTTACGGATCTTGGATACAGCGCCGTTATTCGACGCTTTTTGGTATTACGTATTCGTCTTATGAATGAAGTGTCAGCAAACATCTTCTACAAACGAATATATTCACATCATCGACATAATTTTAGGCTGGCGTCGGTATGCAAATATGAATTCGGATAGAGGCAGTACTTAACATGAAATCCCACAAAGTGTTTCATTGACATGCCAAATACCAAGATGGCATCTGGTACGCATTGTTTAGACTCAAAGCTTTTGGCATGTTCTCAGTATTAATGTATGTTTGCCATTAATAAAACAATATTAATGTATATGTATAAATTGTGTATTGAAAGTTCTATTATGTACATATCATTTGTTTAATGAACGTTTAATACATTATTTATTATTTCTTTACAAATTAACATCAAAATCAACGGTGCAGCACAGTACAAAATATATGCCTTAGATCTGACAGATTCAATATTTCTTATTACACTGCTTCAACATATACGCAAATGTAAAATGTGTCAACTGAGGACATTGGCCAGAATACATGCCTGCTAGCCGATATCCTACAGCCTATTTGATGTAGACCACGGTTAGCCGTTCGGAGCCTGGTTTTTTGTGAACTGTGTAAAATTGACAAAATCTGTCTTCAAACATTCGCTTTGACACACATCCCGAAGAAGTTGTATCTGACCAATTCCTTTTAGATCTGACCGATGCATTTGCATCTGAACTGCAGTTTTATTTGATTAGTTTATTCGATAAGACAAGTAACATATAAGGACATTTAATGTACTACGAATTAATACAAAATGTATGCATTTATAAAAAAATTCTGGTCCAAACCGTTGTTCATCAGCATCACAATTTCAGTGTTGCACGACAAGGAAGAATGCGCAACACCCACGTCTCGTATTTTTCTATCTAAGAATTACACACAAAGCGATACGTCACGATGCAGTTGCATATGACCGATGCCTTTTATATCTGATCGGATGCAGTTGCATCTGCACTGCATCTTTCTGGAACGAGAGTCAGGGATTGTTTATTCGAAAAATAAAGTAACAAGGAAATTCAGTGTACGACGAATTAATACAAAATGTGTGAATTTATAACCCACGTCCCCTAATTTTTATCAGGAGCGACTCTGGTGCTGCCATAACACATTTACAACAGACCAAGAACTGTGAACTACATAAAATGCAGTCAATTAAGGCGAGAATCAAGTGTTGTCAGATCTTATCTGGCTGCTAATGGCAATCCTGGTGTGTGATGTAGGCTGAATACCTTCTGCTGGTAACTGGAAGGTGCAATAAAATGAACCAGGCTAGTTGATAGATTCTAGTGATTTGATGCTGATGGGAGTATTTAAATGTACAAGAATACTAAGTTTACTCTCTGACGGGAGGGAGGCAAGGGTCTCAACCTTCAACTTTCCTCTGAGCGAACTGAGGCAAAGGTATCAACCTTCAACTCTGAGCGGAGGGAGGTAGAATAATAAGTGCAATAATAAAGAGAAAGGGAGCCAAAGTATCTCCCTGAAGCACTCCCGTGATTATATCAAACATAGCTCTCTCGCCATCTGGTGACAACACTTTGGCCTTCCTGCTGGTGTACATGTCTGACTGGCAATTCTAACCTTTCCGGAATGCCGTATGCATATAGAATTTTTTTAATCTTTCCTTGATGGATTGAGTCGAATGCCTCATTAAAGTCGATAAACATCAACACTGCTGGAAGATTTCTTTTCCTTGCTTGGATGATTCTGCATAGACTCAGAACTTGTGTGGTCTAGCCATTAAAATCAAGGTCCTACATTGCTTAGATGTCGATGTATTGACACAGGGGTTTTCAATGATGGTTAATTATGTATGATTATGGACAAATGGAAACATTGGTTTTTTTGGCATTCAGTACATTCCAAACGAAACTCTGAAGATAGTTAGCCATGCTATTGTGTGACCATAGTTAACTGGACTATGGCCTGGCTATTGTGTTTTGGGGTAGGGGAGAGGAATTATATGACTATAGTTAACTATACCATGGCCATGTTATTGTGTTTTGTGGTAGGAGAGGGGAATCGTCCACATTGTTTTCAACTTGCCATAACTTTCAACACTGTTTTCCTACAAAAGCAGTTGTATGTAGTTTGCAGCTCTGATAGCATTGTCAAACTTGTGGCTTGTCCAAGTGCAGTACTGTCAAATAATAGTGAAAGACTTAAAAAAACGTGTCCCATGCAAATATTAACTAGTTCAGGAGTAAAACAACAACCAATTCTATAGCAACACTTGAACAACAAATGTTAAAGAATCTGTTCTACCTCAGTTGAGGGAAAACACTTTTTGATTTTTGTGATTTGAGCCTGGGTCATCATCACCCGTAATGGATAATCAGGTAGAAAATTTAATGTCACAATTCAATGGTACATCAGGGCTAGAATGGATCTAGAGACACCCCAAGTAGCCTGTAATGGTAAACCAACTGTGTAGTGGATGTTGAAACAAACTGAGTTGCTCTTGGCACCTGGACTTCATTACTTACTCAGTTTTAGTTCTCTGGTTTGTTTATTTCAGAGCCAGGCATTCACTCCTGGCTCTATGTTGTCTCTGGTTTGTTTATCTCAGAACCAGGAATCTGCTCCTGGTCTATGTTGTCTCTCTGGTTTGTTTATCTCAGAGCCATGCGGTCACTCCTGGCTCTGTTATCTCTCTGGTTTATTTATCTCAGAACCAGGCACCAGCTCCTGGTTCTATGTTATCTTTCTGGTTTCTTTTTAGCAAAACCAGGTGGTTACCCATGGTTCTATGTTATCTCTCTGGTTTATTTATCTCAGAACCAGGCATCCGCTCCTGGTTCTATGTTATCTCTCTGGTTTATTTATCTCAGAACCAGGCATTGGCTCCAGGTTCTATGTTATCTCTCTGGTTTCTTTATCTCAGAACCAGGCGTCCGCTCCAGGTTCTATGTTATCTCTCTGGTTTCTTTATCTCAGAAGAAGGCATCGGCTCCTGGTTCTATGTTATCTCTCTGTTTTCTTTATCTCAGAACCAGGCGTCGGCTCCTGGTTCTATGTTATCTCTCTGGTTTCTTTATCTCAGAACCAGGCGTTGGCTCCTGGTTCTATGTTATCTCTCTGGTTTCTTTATCTCAGAACCAGGCGTCCGCTCCATGTTCTATGTTATCTCTCTGGTTTCTTTATCTCAGAACAAGGCATCGGCTCATGGTTCTATGTTATATCTCTGGTTTCTTTATCTCAGAACCAGGGTCAGCTCCAGGTTCTATGTTATCTCTCTGGTTTCTTTATCTCAGAACCAGGGGTCAGCTCCAGGTTCAATGTTATCTCTCTGGTTTCTTTATCTCAGAACCAGGCGTCGGCTCCTGGTTCTATGTTATCTCTCTGGTTTCTTTATCTCAGAACCAGGGATCAGCTCCAGGTTCAATGTTATCTCTCTGGTTTCTTTATCTCAGAACCAGGCGTCGGCTCCTGGTTTTATGCTATCACTCTGGTTTCTTTATCTCAGAACCAGGGTTCAGCTCCAGGTTCAATGTTATCTCTCTGGTTTCTTTATCTCAGAACCAGGCGTCGGCTCCTGGTTTTATGCTATCACTCTGGTTTCTTTATCTCAGAACCAGGCGTCGGCTCCTGGTTCTATGTTATCTCTCTGGTTTCTTTATCTCAGAACCAGGCATCAGCTACTGGTTCTATGTTATCTCTCTGGTTTCTTTATCTCAGAACCAGGCATCGGCTCCTGGTTTTATGCTATCTCTCTGGTTTCTTTATCTCAGAACCAGGCATCGGCTCCTGGTTCTATGTTATCTCTCTGGTTTCTTTATCTCAGAACCAGGCGTCGGCTCCTGGTTCTATGTTATCTCTCTGGTTTCTTTATCTCAGAACCAGGCGTTGGCTCCTGGTTCTATGTTATCTCTCTGGTTTCTTTATCTCAGAACCAGGCGTCGGCTCCTGGTTCTATGTTATCTCTCTGGTTTCTTTATCTCAGAACCAGGCGTCCGCTCTATGTTCTATGTTATCTCTCTGGTTTCTTTATCTCAGAACAAGGCATCGGCTCCTGGTTCTATGTTATCTCTCTGTTTTCTTTATCTCAGAACCAGGCATCGGCTCCTGGTTCTATGTTATCTCTCTGGTTTCTTTATCTCAGAACCAGGGTCAGCTCCAGGTTCTATGTTATCTCTCTGGTTTCTTTATCTCAGAACCAGGGGTCAGCTCCAGGTTCAATGTTATCTCTCTGGTTTCTTTATCTCAGAACCAGGCGTCGGCTCCTGGTTCTATGTTATCTCTCTGGTTTCTTTATCTCAGAACCAGGTGTCGGCTCCTGGTTCTATGTTATCTCTCTGGTTTCTTTATCTCAGAACCAGGCGTTGGCTCCTGGTTTTATGTTATCTCTCTGGTTTCTTTATCTCAGAACCTGGCGTCGGCTCCTGGTTCTATGTTATCTCTGTGCGTCACATTGTTTAGACCAGAGACAGTTTCACAACAATCATTTAATGTAGTTTCTGCAAATACTAACATAACCAGCTGTATTTCTTTTTGAACAAAATAAGAATTGGTGAATATACTTCATGCATAATGAATGATTGTATTTTGAGCTGCACACATTCATTATGATATATATATATATATATATATGTTTTCAGAGAAATTGAAGAAAGAATTACGAAAGATGTACAGCAGATTGACTGTCCCGGTCCAAGACACAGTCGGTGCAGACTGTTGCAGTGAAGTCCCCCTTGATGAGATGTTTGTCGAATTACGACTACAAAAATCTTCTGCAACACAACTGCCAGAAACACTTAGTTATCGCGATGTGGAAGAAATGCAGCAACGCATGCAGTCAAGTGAACCTATTCAAACGTCACAACTCTTCAATAAGCTTCATGACAGATGTGCCCCCAGAAAAGTCCTGATGCTAGGCAAAGCGGGCATTGGAAAGACGACCCACATTAAACAGATTGCATCACAGTGGGCTAAGAAAGAGATCTGGAAGCACGTCGAGTACTTATTTGTCATCACCTTACGAGAGCTGCGACAGGACAGGAAGTTGACACTTGGAGATCTCCTGCTGGATGGACTGTCACTGACTAAAGAAGAAAAGACTGTAGCACTTAACCACCTCCGTGAAAATGCATCAACTGTGATGATCGTAGCAGAAGGTTGGGATGAAATTAAGTACACTGATGAAGAAGGCACTGAACGTGATGATACGAAGGAGGTTGAATTGAACATGATACTCTCAAGTATTCTGGAGAATGTCATGATGCCTGGAACAAAGGTCTTGCTTACATCGCGTCCAAACAACAACATTCCTGTGTGTGACCGTTCTACTGAACTATATGGTTTCACCCAAGACAGCATCGACAAGTACATTAATAAATTCAGTGGACAAGACACTGAATTAGAACAGTTCATCAAGCGTTATATTGAGAACAACGTAAACATTGCCACGATGTGTTACATACCGGTGCAAACTAACTTCGTGTGCGCATGTCTTAAAGACATGCATTCATCCTCCCACAGTGAGGACATGCCAGCCGCAACCATGACGCAGCTGTACGTCTTTGCAGCAGTAAACATTGCCAAGAAGCTTCACCCTTCTTTGAAGGGCAACAAAACAGAAATAGATGAAAAGAAGTTCTGTGAAGTGGTGGGAAGTTCTTTGAAGAACCACGCAGAGTTAGCGAAGTACTGCACACTGTCAACTCCGCTACGAATCATCATGTTTGAAGAAGACCTTGATCAGTTTCACATACATGACAAAGACAAACACACAGGGTTCCTGGCGCAATCTATGAAGGGAAACCAGAGTCCATGTTTGAAAAGAAGGTGTTGGATGTTTCATCACTTGACAATCCAAGAGATGTTCTGCGCTGTGGGGTTGTTGGGAGGACCACGTAAAGCACTTCTGAAGCTGATTAACGATGAAACCTCAGTCGGCCAACGTGAGGTGTTGATCATGTTTGTTGTGGGTCTGTTATGCGACCCACGTAATGCACGGTTCATGGAGTTACTAGAAACAGCCAAAGATCAGTTGGACCCGCGACCTCGTACCTTCAAGGAGAAAGTGGTTGGTAGATTTAAAACATTGAAACTTACCACTTCCAAACATCATTTGAACCCCCGGACTTTCATTAAGAAACTGGCTCATGTGTTTCAACATCTACAACTGATTACAGCCATCCACGAGTCCCAATGCCCAGAACTCACAGACCTTGTGCCGAGAGAGATCAAATCCAACAAAGTGTTCCCAACAGAAATGATGGCGCTGTCCTGGGCACTGAGGCAACGCATGTGCCGTATCACCAGTCTCGAGTAAGTCATGCATCCTTTCATTTGGGGCATCCCCATTTCACCAACTCAATTTATTCCTATTTCGCCTATCCTGCATTTTGATAATTCTTCAATTTTGCCTACTCTAAGTGATTCACCCTCTCAGTATGCCTATATTGTTATTATTCCTACTTCACCAACTATTAGAATAGCTCCTCTTCCACTTTGTCATTAGGTTTTAAAAAGTTATCGTCAATCATTTTGGTGAAATAACCAAACAAGAAATCAGAGTTTGTCTTGAGTTAAATCTGAGTTTTTCTTCTTAATTACTATATATATATAAACAATATTTACTAAATCGAAAAAGACCTTAGATTGAACTCAGTATCAAAATCATCATTTATACTAATATAAATATAACATATGCTTTGCAGAAATCATCACAGTTTTTATTTCAAAGTTAAATTGTTGTCCCCTTAATTATTATTTATTTACAGACAACATGTACTAAATCCAAAAAAACTTAGATTTGACTCAAGACAAAAATTATTAAATGTCCAGTGAATGTTTGATCCTGTTCAAGCCAAACCATACGAGTAGACCAAGTGATATTAATTGGACAGTAGGGGAACTGGGAAGGCCTGTAAGAATTAGCCATAAAACCACAGTACGGGAAGTGGGAGTAAGCCTTAATTGGGCAGTAGGGGAACTGGGAAGGCCTGTCAGAATTAGCCATCAAACCACAGTATGGGAAGTGGGAGTAAGCCTTAATTGGGCAGTAGGGGAACTGGGAAGGCCTGTCAGAATTAGCCATCAAACCACAGTAGGGGAAGTGTGAGTAAGCCTTAATTGGGCAGTAGGGGAACTGGGAAGGCCTGTCAGAATTAGCTATTAAACCACAGTAGGGGAAGTGGGAGTAATCCTTACTTGGACAGTAGGGGAACTGGGAAGCCCTGTCAGAATTACTCATCAAACCACAGTAGGGGAAGTGGGAGTAAGCCTTAATTGGGCAGTAGGGGAACTGGGAAGGCCTGTCAGAATTAGCCATCAAACCACAGTAGGGGAAGTGTGAGTAAGCCTTAATTGGGCAGTAGGGGAACTGGGAAGGCCTGTCAGAATTAGCTATTAAACCACAGTAGGGGAAGTGGGAGTAATCCTTACTTGGACAGTAGGGGAACTGGGAAGCCCTGTCAGAATTACTCATCAAACCACAGTAGGGGAAGTGGGAGTAAGCCTTAATTGGGCAGTAGGGGAACTGGGAAGGCCTGTCAGAATTAGCCATCAAACCACAGTAGGGGAAGTGTGAGTAAGCCTTAATTGGGCAGTAGGGGAACTGGGAAGGCCTGTCAGAATTAGCCATCAAACCACAGTAGGGGAAGTGTGAGTAAGCCTTAATTGGGCAGTAGGGGAACTGGGAAGGCCTGTCAGAATTAGCTATTAAACCACAGTAGGGGAAGTGGGAGTAATCCTTACTTGGACAGTAGGGGAACTGGGAAGCCCTGTCAGAATTAGACATAAAACTAATGTAGGATAAGTAGGAGTAGATTTAATAATTTAACAAGATTGCCATCCAAGCCAAAGATCCAGATGACAAGTGGACAAGGAAGCCATTGCTTATCGAGAGTCCAACAATGTTCATCTACGTGTAACCCGTCCTCCTGAGATATGTATCTACCTTGTTTTTAAACATATTCACGCTACTAGCAGTTATACAATCCATAGACAATTTGTTCCATTCATTTATTGTCCTCTGTGAGAACGAGTACTTCCTGATATCCAATCTACACTGATCCTTTACTAATTTTACCTCATGTCCTCTAGTTCTGCTATCCTTCTTGAGTGAGAAAAACATATTTCTATCAATATTTTCATACCCATTCAATATCTTAAAAAAACTTAAATTTGATCTCTTAACCTCCTTGTCTCTAGAGTTGTTAAACCACATTCTTTCAGGCGTTCTTCATAACTACGGTCTCCCAGTTCTGAAATAATTTCAGTTGCCCTCCTCTGTATGTGTTCAAGCATATCTATATCCTCACGATATGATGTCCACACTAGTATACAGTATTCTAGACGAGGTCTAACTATTGCTTTATATAGACGTATAATTAGGTTTTGTATGTTAAGTTTCTACTAATCAACCCAAGAATTTGATTACCCTTTGAAGCTGCAATACCACACAGCTCTGAAACATTCATATCAGCACTTATTGTTATTCCTAAGTCCTTTTCTTTTACAGTAGGACTCAGAACAGTATCTCCCATTGTATAGTTTACATCCAAGTTACCATGTCCTGTATTTAAGCTTTTACATTTCCCAAAATAGAACATCTGCCATTTCTCAGACCATTTCACTAATCTGTTTAGATCATTTTGTAAATGCTGTTTATCACCATCAATGTTAATCTTTCTAAAAATGTGTGTCATCCGTAAATTTCAGTACATTACTTGTTATACTCTCGTCCAAGTCATTGATATATATTAAGAATAATAAAGGTGCTAATACCGATCCTTGATTTCCAGTTTGAAACTTCTCCATCTCCTACAACACATTGTCTTCTGTCAGTCAGCCATTGTTCTATCCAGTCAATTACACGTATCAAAACCTCCTAAAACCATTCTTTGGGAAAATCCATAAAAAGGAAAGTGTTAGAACACAATGCAGATTGTCGCAAAGATCAACATACTGTATACCGATTATGTATGCAGTGAACAAGAAATATACACGCTAAACCTTCTAAAAACTGTATGGGGAAAATAACAAAATGGAAAACGTTGATACACGATTCAGATTGCTTACTACAAAGACTTTTTACATGCATTGTACAAACCTTTAGTAAACCATGGCCTATTTTTATCTTTATTTCTGAATATTGACCTTTTTAACGAGCATTGTATGCCATATAATTCAGTGAATATATTTACAAACTTATCGTTTCATGATATAAATTGTCCTGAATAGTACAGCACCAAATGTCTCTATTCTTTATACTCACGTATCACACGTGTACTTAAAACACATTTCTTTTGGCTGATCAATATCTATATAATTACACATTGCAAAAACAGGTAGATGACCACTGATATCTGTGACTAACAGTCCACTGCTGATATCATCAACTACTTCATTTGTAAAAATATTGTCAATTAAGGTAGCACTAACATCAGAAATTTGACTTGGTTTGACAATTAATGGAAACAGTCCAAAAGTGTATATGATATCCAGATAATTCTTTGTTCTTATATGAGTATCATGTTTTAGTTCTAAACTATAATCACCACATAAATATGATTTCTTTCCTACGTGCACCACGGCCGCCATGTACACTTTTTACACACCCCGAACATGGTCCTACAATTTTAATTGGCGTATAGTTAACACTCGTTTAATATATAGATAAAATGTTCGAACTGATATCAAATTTGGCAAAGGTATATACGTTTATTTGCTGGATTAATCGCAAATGATTGATAAAACCACAATCCAGAATGCAGCTATGAAAACTTCCCGCTTTCGCCACCAGTCAACATGGACAATTAAAAAAGTGCATCATAAAATATGAATAGATCATCAAGATCAGAATTTGTTAAAGCCTCATACAGACAAAATGCCCGAAAGACCTGCTCTGTCCCTATGAGATTTTTTATCTTAAATTTTAATATATAATATTAATTTTAAACTAAGAAAAGACAACTTCATCTACTAACAATAATCATAATTGGTTTTAAAACTTCCCCTGGCACAGCGGCCAAAAACACCGAACCCCGTATTTTTGCATAGCAACCAGTCTGCCGACCATTTTTTTTTAATGCTGGCATTTAGCTATTTATAACCCGATCAGGTTCAACTCACTCAAACCTTGAACAGAATGAGATATGACATAACGATTTTTATGTTTTCATGCACTTTGAAAAATTTGCATAATAGTGAAAAGTAGCCAGCAGGATTAGATAATTATAATTATTATGGGAAAACTTACAAACATGGCTACATTTGCATCTTTGGGTTGATGTTAATGACATTGGAGTTTGTTTTGCAAGGTGAAGTTGACTTTTGTTTTTTCGTCAATATTCCCTAAAGTTAGCTTCATTATTTGAAAATTAAATAATTATAACACATAAATTTTAACAAAATGTTGTGTTACAAGCATCATACGACACAGAGCACAGTTGGTGACCATCTTAAGACTTCATGTAAACCAGTTGTAAAAAAATTTTGCCCGTATGAAACTTCGCACTGCCCATATGAGTTGAACCTTAAAAGATCGTGTGTGGAAACTACATTTCGTGCGATCATGTTGTGTCATTTGTCGGCACGCAACAGTGAACGAGTAATGAAGGCGCTAAAAACTAAGCAACAGATTCCTAGCAAGGACTGTATAAGGAGTACAGAGGGTGAAACAGGGAGTCGCACGGATTCCTAACAAGGACTGTGTGAGGGGTCCTGGGGGCGAAACAGGGAATCGCATGGATTCCTAACAAGGACTGTGTGAGGGGTCTGGGGGGCGAAACAGGGAATCGCATGGATTCCTAGCAAGGACTGTGTGAGGGGTCCGGAGGGCAAAACAGGGAGTCGCACGGATTCCTAGCAAGGACTCTGTGAGGGGTATGAAGGGCGAAACAGGGAGTCACACGGATTCCTAGCAAGGACTGCATAAGGAGTCCAGAAGGCGAAATAAGGATTCTTTGACCCACAGACTTCCAGGGAAAATCGAAACGTGTTGTATTATTATTTTTGCTTATTTAGGTAATTTGTATTAACTTTTAGGCACTTGCCTAGAACCCGGACCAAGCTTATTTTTGTCATTTTTGTTTTTATAAATACACACTGTGTATAGCAACCATGTGTGTGGAATGTATAAATTATTAAACAGTTTATGTGTAAAGATCCAAGTCAGATCATTATCGCCATACATTTTGCCATTTAAACACTTCATCGTTGTGGTCACGTAAATATTGCGATTGAGGTATGCCGTGTAAACTTTTTGTGATCGTGTTCCTGAAGCTGAAGTGTACGTATGCACAAATGTTAATGACGCCAACGTCCATGGATGGTTAATATTTTATGTTGTATTTTCACACAAAAAAATACAACAATATATTTTAATTTAGAATTTTTTCTAAAGTTATTTTTATTTGAAAAACTTCGGTAGAGTGCAATGGCATAGAATTGGAAAGCTGAAAAAAATCAAATTGTCCTTTTTTCATGAGAATGTGACATATATGGGTCCAAGCGTTTGTACATGCATATGTGCGCATGTATGTATGTATATATGCATGCTTTCATGTATATAGTTCAGTGTTTGAAAGGTGTAAATACGAAGTCATTGACTTTTATGTAAATGTGCCACTGACAATCATATTAAGACGACAGTATTACGTTTTTGCACATATGTACACGCTACTCAACAATACAAAACACTGTACTGTTAAATGTAGCTTATCAACAATCAACTAATTAGAGCTGTCTAATGGGGAACAAACTGGTAATTATGGTATTGCTTCTTCTTGCAGCTTGTCTAGGTACACGCTACTCAACAATACAAAACACTGTATTGTTAAATGTAACTTATCAACAATCAACTAATTAGAGCTGTCTAATGGGGAACAAACTGGTAATTATGGTATTGCTTCGTCTTGCAGCTTGTCTGGCTCACAGTTAGACATCCACCTGGTGAGACAACTGTGTGCTGGGCTGACAGACAACACAGCTCTCAAGTCATTGAAGTAAGTAACTATTAAATCCTTCCAGTATTTTGCCTTCTGTTCAAGCTGATCTACACATCAGGTCTTGCCTTGTATTATTAGTGTCATCCGTCATGCCTGTTGTTTTTGTTCACTTTCAGCTCTCAACAATTTCTAATATAACTACATCAGCAGCTATGTATGGAGGAGAGAGTTGAATTAATGGAGGTATATGGGAAGCTTGTTGGGAAAGTAGATTGGTTTACGAGGGATGATCTCTATCTTAACTTAATGGGAGCGACATTGTTTGCAGATGAATTGGTAGACATTTGATGACAGAACATGTAACAGTAACCATACAAAATAAAAGAGCAAGGTCACTCCCACAGATGAATTGGTAAAGACATTTGATGATAGAACAGGTGGCAGTAACAATACAAACTAATAGAGCAGGGTCACTCCCACAGATGAACTGGTAAAGACAGTTGATGATATAACAGGTGGCAGTAACAATAGAAACTAAAAGAGCAGGGTCACTCCCACAGATGAACTGGTAAAGACAGTTGATGATATAACAGGTGGCAGTAACAATAGAAACTAAAAGAGCAGGGTCACTCCCACAGATGAACTGGTAAAGACAGTTGATGATAGAACAGGTGGCAGTAACAATACAAACTAAAAGAGCAGGGTCACTCCCACAGATGAATGGTAAAGATATTTGATGATAGAACAGGTGGCAGTAACATTCTACAAAATAACAGAGCAGGGTCACTCCCACAGATGAAATGGTAAAGATATTTGATGATAGAACAGGTGGCAGTAACATTCTACAAAATAACAGAGCTTCAATGAAAGAAGCACAGTAAACCACAGCAGTAATGGGGTACATTAGCAGATATGTAATCAGGAAATCAGGAATTTTTTACAGCCAAGAAGCTTTCACTTTCAACCAACCTGCAGCACAGGAACAAAAATGGTGACCTCTGATTGGTCTTTTTGGGAGATAGGTTTTGGCGGAAACGTGCCACTTTGTTTTAAAACATGGTCAGCACAGGTCGCCTGGCCATGTATGTTTCTGCTCGTACACTAGCTTTAGTAACAGTCAAGCTGATGTTTGTGCTATTTAGAGTAACAATTGGAAAGAAGCTGGGTGCCCAGTGCTCAGGCTGTGGTGGCCAGTACGGGAAAGTTACACTTGACATAAATTATATAAAATAAAATATCTTTGCCATCAAGTTGCCTTTATAAAGTAAACTTGATTTAATATTTTGGACATTTTATATTTAAACATTTCCTAGTGTACTTAAGTATGCTTAAATGAAAGGAGCACCGTAAATAGCAACACCAAACTAAACATATATATTTATATAACTGAATCATGGGTCACCTCAAAGATTACTACTTAAATTAAAATCCCATGGTATCGTGGATGGCATAGTTGACTGGATAGAACAATGGCTGACTTTGTGCGACCGATAAGCACCTGCACCTAGACAATCCAAATGACGTATTAAGCACCTCGTGCATGTACGCAACAACGTAAACTATTCAATGAAATGCAGTGCTATATCAAAAAATGACCAGTTTAGTAAACAAAGGCCAAAATATGTTACATAAGTTGAGTTTGGATGCAAACCACATGGCCATATCCTATTGGCAAATATAGGATTACATGTTTAGAAATATATTTTAATTTGGTGAGATAATATTGCCAAACTATGCACTCATGACATAGGCTTTTCTATGGTGCAGTCATTGAAATTAAAATGCTGTGTGTTCAACAAGATGTACATAGTAAACCACTGGCATGATATTCTTAATTATTGTTGCAAATGGTTACAGTTTAGTAGGTGCATACGCCCAAAACCATAACTTTTGTGTCCCTCTAACAAGTTACTGTTTGTTTCATTTGTTAGGTGCATTTAAGCAAATAAACATTAGCAATGTAATGCAGAGTTAGATCAAATATATGTATGGGTGACCGGGGCACCATGGACACTGGGTCGTTTGGTCACTTGTATCTTTAATTACAGGACATGACATCACCTTGTGTATTATCTAGATATGGACACTGGGTTGTTTATTCACTTGGACCAGCAAGATCGTTTTATTTACAAATGTTTATTCTGCTTTACACCGAGATGCATTTAGACTGGAATAACTCAGGTTGTGAGCATAATTAAATATACATCTCATTACTTTTCTATTTATCCATTATTTGACTGCAAATTATGAGTTGAATGAAGTGTGTATTTACAATTACTCAGCTTTACAAATTACAATAGTATGGACACTTGCGTTACTGCAGATACCGTAAAAATAGTATCAATTCAAAGAAGATATTTCAAAAACATGAATGTTTCCGCAGCCGAACAAGTCATCATATCCTTAAATTTACAGTATTAATTTCAAAATATGACGCTGCTAACATGTGTTCATGATGTAAAGGTTACATTGAGTTTTTAATTACCAAACTAAGAATCGCCAAATATTTATTAAGATTGTTGACTAATAATAGTGACTTAGCTTTAAGAAAATTAAAGTGGTTGGTATTCAGAATAAGAACATCAGATGGATAGGTTACTAACTTAAATAATAAGAACATCAGATGGATAGGTTACTAACTTAAATAATAAGAACATCAGATGGATAGGTTACTAACTTAAATAATAAGAACATCAGATGGATAGGTTACTAACTTAAATAATAAGAACATCAGATGGATAGGTTACTAACTTAAATAATAAGAACATCAGATGGATAGGTTACTAACTTAAATAATAAGAACATCAGATGGATAGGTTACTAACTTAAATAATAAGAACATCAGATGGATAGGTTACTAACTTAAATAATAAGAACATCAGATGGATAGGTTACTAACTTGACCGTATTGTTTTTTTTTCTTCAAATTAATGTTATTTTCATAGTTATTAAGTAACGTTCTGAATAAAGCGCATTTTGCGACAAGATTTCGCAAAGTTTGTCCAGATATATACTGCAGGTGTTGTAATTCAGTTGATAAATTTGGTACGTAAATTATATACATCACAATATAAATTATACAACGATGTTTGTTCATGCTAAAAGCATAAATCGCCTATAGTAAGTATACTTTAGTTGTGTTAATCTTTCCTCATATGTAAATTCCAGCACTAATCCTATTACCCGTTTTGTTGCCCTGCGTTGTACTTTCTCAAGCATTAAAATATCTTTTGCATAATAAGGTGACCAAGCTTGTACGCAATATTCTAGATGTGGTCTAATATAAGTATTATAAACAATGTTGAATGTTTCTCGGTCAAAGTGAATAAATGTTCTCTTTACAGAACGCAAAACCACCATTGCTTGTTAGGTTGCTGCAACAACTTGTTTCTCCGATTTATGTCTAGGCTATGTGATGACAGCCGTCGTCCAGTCACATAAATTGTTGAAAGTCACTTGTATTTACACAGACTACCCTTTTAACACAATTGTATTGATAAGGACAAAGACTACGTTTTAATGAGAAAAGTATGTTTATAATATTGGAATGTTTTACTAATTTGGATTCGTTTCGCTTTTGGCAAATATGTTTCAACCAGATAATCGCAAAACAAAAATTATATATTAGACTAGGCTTTAAAACACTTGTTTAATATTTCAAAACAAAGTACTTGGGTATGGGAGTTACACATAGAGTTACATCATTAATCACCCCCCTATAGTTTTACTAACGGGTGTTCTATTTATGTCTATGGAGTTACATAGTCGTAGATGAACCTAGGCCTAGGGTTGGTTACTGGGGTAGCAACTGTTGGAAACAGCGACCCTGCCCGCGAGCCGTCTACAACATTGACATTGTGCAACAAAATCATGGAGACCGATGGACAATAAATTACGGGTGAAGTGGAAGTTGCACCCGACCAAAATAGCGTAATCCAAACACAAGTCCTGGATCCGTCATGGAAACAACAATTACAAAACTTGGCGCTAATTTATTGTGACTAACAAAGTCTTCCAAATGACATCCTGCAAAACTCTGTTGACTAAAAATATGTGTTTATTTCACCTAAGAATTGGGATCATATTTTGATATCATCAGTCATTAATTAAACTGTTAAATATTCACTGTTTCGTGTTACAGATTACACTACTGCCTAATCCCAGCTGAGGGAATGAGAGCGTTAGCTGCAGGGTTAGAGACACTGACAGCCCTGAGATATCTCGAGTAGGTGAACATGTGTACAAATGTATAGATACATGGTATGTGTACACAAACAGTCGTACTAATATAATTAAATGTACCTACACATACATAGTACAAAATTTATTTTAGAAATTGTATGTGACAATATTCTGTCTACATCAATATAACTATTTACACAATTCTATCCAAATTATTATTACTGTAATTAATTAAGATGCATATTTCTTGATTAATAAATAATGAAACACCAGTAATTATTACTGACTATTCACGTGTTATGTTCATTATTTTGAGGGCTCAACATTTCTCGCTACACAAACTCAACTGTCGTTTTTTGATGTCCACAAAATGTACTTTATGACAAGAAACATTTGTGTTTAAACAGTTGAGTTGACTGAAAGTTGTTTGTAGATTATTAGTTTTACTGCGGTCAGAGAAATGTGTTAATTACTGCGTCAGTTCACGGATATATTTTACTTTACAGCCTTGGTTACAACGATGTGTCAGTGGCGGCCGCCAAGAGACTCGCCCGGAGTCTGGAGAGGCTGAAGAGACTCGAGGGACTCGAGTAAGATTTGTAATTACGTTGATTTGACATAGTTTAATGTTGACACGTCAGTTGTTGGTGACTCGGTGAACTAGTTACACACGCACGTATACACGCTCTTTAGTGCATACGCACGAACCCACTCAGATGTTGTTAACTTTACATGTGTTCATGTTACTCGTGACATCTGTCTGCAGGTTGAGGAGGTGTCACATCACAGACTCCGGGGCGCAACAGATTGTCGCAGCGACCGTCAACTCGCCGAGTCTATGGATCTTTAAGTAAGTTGAACTGTGTAGTTTCACTCATATATCTTCGCTCATTCGGGTAATTACCCCTTTTGATGGGGCATTTGATGTTATACCCACCGACGACAACACTTTGTGACAATCTCCACCAAGTTTGTGTCGTCAAGTGACTTTGAAAGTGTAACTTTTTAGTTGTTTATTTTTGTTCTTCTCAACAGTCTTCTCAAAAACCTGTCACGTCTAATGTCCCCAAATTAAACATTTATGGAGCTTGCTCAATTAAACAATGACAAATATTAAATAATCAATCAGTACTTATTTGTACATAACTACTGTACTTGGTACAGACTATTTCAGTATTAGTTAACCTAGTTTTTTTCTGCACTGGGAAATATTTTATTAACCAACTTGGCTGTGCATATGATGTGGGGAGTAGAATAAGTTGGCCTTACGAGCCTTTTCTGAACATTATCACCGACTGACAGTGTGCATATTGTCCTCAGAGGTTCTTCTACGCCTCCAATTAATGACATCATCCAAGTCACAAGGGATATAGTACCAGACCTGGGTTCGATTCCACTTCAACGATTCCGATTCTGAATCCAGCAGACCTTTTCGATTCCGATTCCAACTCAGGTTGTCTCGGTTCGATTCTGACTCCGATTCCGACTCCAGTACAACTTTTGATTCCTATTCTGACTCCAGCACAAATGTGCTCGGTTTGATTCCGATCGGTTTCGCAAAGGCTATGATTATGTATACAAATCGCAGGTTTTATGGCATGAATTGGTTGAATTTCAGGTATGACAAGGCATATCAACTCTTCTAACAAACTGTGCAGTTGACCAACCTTAGGCAATTCACAAGTCACAACTATATTTCAAAGGGTAGGATGCACGCATGACTGAATACAACCAAATGATTTAATCCTTTAGAAGGGTTTGTATGATTCTGTGCAAACACTAGCAGTAAGAAATCAGTAAAAGTAAATTGCAATTAGCCATTGTCTAGGTATGACCAGGCCAGATCTGAACCAGGCATATGAAGATTCTTCTGACAAACTGCCAATAAAACCAAAGGATTTAATCCTTCAAAAGGATATGTGGCTTTTCTGAGCAAATACTAGCAGTGACTGGCCAGTGAGCAGTGACATACCAATAAAAGTAAATTGCAATTAGCCATGTCCCATGTGGAAGGACCTGTGGCTTTTCTGAGCAACCACTAGCAGTGACTGGCCAGTGAGCAGTGAGATACCAATAAGAGTAAATTGCAATTAGCCATGGCCCATGTGCATGAGGATTCCGATTCCACTCAATGTGATTCCGATTACAACTCCAGTCCAAATGATTCAGACTCCGATTCCACTAAATTAACTCCATACGATTCAGACTCTGATTTCACTAAATTTAACTCCAAACGATTCCGACTCCGGAATCGGAATCGTCCTTTGATTCCGATTCCCGAGTTGGAATCGCCCCAGGTCTGGTAGGCGACTGTGTAGTGTCACCAAATGTGTTGCTATCAAATGTTGTTTTATTGGCAACAACTAATTTGTTTAATAATATTTTATTTTAATTTATTTTAATAATAATAAATCATTAACTTGTGTTATAAATTTAACATATTTTTCACGAAAGACTTTCGACATCCACAGGCACAGTAGGTGATAGACCACTGTGTGTTTGTTGTAGACTCAGCGAAATCACATCTCACCTCACGTCGAGCGACAACTGAAGGAGGAGACACGTAGGAGGAAGGGACCGAATGTAGAGTGAGTAGATCTATTGTCTCTTGACACACGTACTGACATATGCCCTTATGCACACACCGACACACGTACTTACGCACGCACTGACACACGCATTTACACATGCACTTACGTGCACACGCACGCACGCACTGACACACGCACGCATGCACTGGCACATACGCATGCACACACACACGAGTGTAACACGTGTGTCGTTTGTTGTAGACTGGACCACCAGCAGTCGCCGCCAGCGGCAGAGAGCTGGAAGGACTGTGATAGACTAGGTTGTGTGCCGTGGACGTAAGTCTGTCAGTGGCGACTTTCACAGGACAGACAACGATCCTAGTATTGTGATTGTGGATATCAATATTCCTTTGAAATAGTGTTGAGATGCTGTTTGGAAGTGCTTGACGAGAATGCTTGTACATAAGTAGCCCTAGCTGCAGTTTGTAGATATCTTCAATTTTTAGTAAATTGTTCTGTTTAAACAGCGGTTCAGAGTGAGCGAGGTAATCAGAGTTGTTAATGATCCTAACAGCTTTTTTTGCAGCATTCTGATCTTGTTAAGTTTTGTAGAGTATGTATTAGCCCATATTAGAGTACAATATTGTAGATGTGGAAGTACTAAAGAACAGTAAATCATTTTTAAGATGTATGAGGGGAGGAAATGTTTAAGTTTGTAGGGTATGCCAATATTTTGTGCAATTTTAGTTGCTAGTTTGTTCAAGTGCATCGACCAATTTAAGTGTTCGTCTATATACACACCAAGAAATTTGGTGAGGTTAACCTGAGGGATGGTCGATCCGTTAATCTGCATTGCTTGAGATGAGATGTACTTTTTATTTACTGATGTGAATATAATATAGTTTGGTTTTTTTATTTAGGGAAAGTTTATTTGTGTGAAACCACTGTTATTTTTTTTATTTTCATTATTAACCTCATCTATGAGTGAAATTTTAATGTGAATGTTACATACTGGTATCATCTGCAAAAAGAGTGAACTTCATAATAGTTGAAGCGTTGCAAAGGTCGTTGATGTAAAGTATAAATAATAGTGGCCCTAGTATAGAGCCTTGTGGCACACCACACATCACTGTCTTGTGATTTGAATTTACATTCTTGTAAGTGACATATTGTGTCCTGTGCTCTAGGTAACTCCTGAACCAAGTAAGTATGTGCCCTCTGATACCATAGCAGTTAAGTTTTTGGAATAGTATATTGTGGTCTATAGTGTCGAAGGCTTTAGATAGATCAATAAATATACCTATATTGAAGGAGTTGCTATCAGTTCCACTAGATATTTTATCTATGAGATTTATTAGAGCCATGTATGTGGAATATTTTTTCCTGAAACCGTATTGGACTTCTGATATTATGTGGGACTGGTTGATAAAGCGTTCGAGTCGATTACACATAAGTCGTTCCAGAATTTTTTTAGAAACATGGCAGAATTGAGATTGGTCTATATTTGCAGAAGTTATTCGGATCATTATTTTTATGTATTGGAATTACTTTTGCTATTTTTAGTTGACGTGGTACCACTCCAGTAGAAAGAGTTGTTGAATATATGCGATAGTAGAGGAGCTATTTGGGGACTTATTTCTCGCATAATATGTGGTTCAACGTTGTCAAAACCACTAGACGTGTTAGACTTAATGTTGCGTAATAGTGAAGCAATTTCCTCGGGGGTTGTGGGTCGGCAGAAAAAACTATTAGTATTTGTTTGAACAAATTCAGTTGGGTCATCTCCTGTAGTGGGTATATCTTTAACAAGATTTGACGCCACATGTATAAAATAATCATTAAATTCGTTTGCTATGTCTTTTGGGGTTGAAGTTTCTGAGCCGTCCAACAAAGTGAAACTTGTGCTCGGATTTGTTACTTTTGGTTTGCATTTCAAGACTTCTTTAATTAGCTGCCATGACTTCCTTGCATTACCTTTATGGAGATCAAATTTACTTTTATAATGATTTTTCTTTGAAAGCCTGATTATATGTGTCAGTTTATTTTTATATGTTTCGTAGGTTGTTTCATTGTCAACTGTTGGGTTCTTTTTAAAATGTTTATATAAAATATTTTTGTGTTTGCTTGAGGTTAATATTCCCTTTGTCAACCATTCTGAGCTGGGATTGTCTCTAATTTTAATTTGTTTAATTGGGAGATATTCATCAATTAATGTCTTAAGTGTGTTTATGAATGTGTTGTATGAGGCATCTGGATTAGATTCGTTATAGACATCATCCCAGTTTGTGCACTTTAATTTTATTTAGAGTTTCGCTAAGTTTTTTTCACTTTTATTTCGTCTGTAGTGTTTTGTATCCTGATTTAAGTGGAGGTTACAAATGTCATAAATGTTGAATATTGGGAGGTGGTCGGATATGTCAGTGTATAAAATGCCAGAGTGGATTTTGTGTTGTGTTATGTTGGTGAATATATTATCTATTACTGTAGCCGAGTGATTGGCAATTCTGGTTGGTTTACTGATTGTTGGATAGAATCCAGTTGCATACATATTGTTAGTGAAATCATTAACTTGGCGTGAGTTGGTATTAATCAAGTTTAAATTAAAATCCCCCATTATTATACTGTTTTTATTTTCCCGAGATATTGAGTTTAAGATATTAAGTAGTTAATTGTTGAAGCTATCTATGTTAGTATTTGGAGGTTTATATATAGAACCTATTATGAAGGTATTGTTGTTTGTTTTTATCTCAATGAAGATGGATTCATAATGACTATGGTCATATCTCTTCATTAAGTCGTCTAATTTTATACAGGTGTTTGTTGGATATGTAAATGCCAACCCCACCTCCTCTCCCTTCTTGTCTGGGATACGTAACCAGAGTACAACTGTTCATGTTATAGCAATTAGTGTCAGTGGTCGGTAAGCTATGTCTCGGTTAACCCTATGCAATCAAATGAAATATTTAGTGTATCTAGGCACAGTTCATGTTTTTCAAATTTTTTCGTAGGATGCATGTATTAACAGCAAGTGTAGAAAACGTTGAGTTTTGCTTCAAGTTAGTATATAAGCTGTTCAGTTCACTGTCTGTAAGTGTAAGTGTAAAGTACTCACAGTTTTGTACAGATGTTGATATTATTAAAAATGAACGTGTCGTTTTCTCTGGTGTTATCACAGTTGGATAAATCCATATATACATTGTTCGCCATGATAGAGTCCGGAGGGTGAGACTATGTTGTTTGGTTAGGAGGTTTCACTGCTGGTCCAGTTGGCGGAGGTCTTGGACGGTGGTAACGGATACTTTCCTTCCACTGGAGTAGGCACTTCAAACAAAAATGAGATCTCATGGTAGGACATTGACAATTGATTTAAATGAAAGGTGACATGTAAAGGAACCCCAAACTGTTTATTTTATCAATATATCTTTGTTAGATACAAAGATATTGCGATTTTAATGCGGTTAAAATCCAAACATTTTGTGTATCTTGTATACAGGCAAAAGTCTCTAATTTTTGTGTTATTTTTCAATAAATGTATGATTAAAATGGCATAACTTTTTTGTTTGTACATATATTTTAATAATTTATTCAGGAGTTGCAAGCACATTAAGTAGGGTCATAAATATATGTATCATTAATAGTAACTCAGTTAATGCAATTAATAAGTCAATATTGACTAATTAGTGCATGAAGTCAACTGACCGACACATTTTGATAAAAGGCCATATCTTCCATGATTATGAAGATATTTGTATAATTTGTTCAGGGTTTACAAACTCATTAACAAGGGTCATACATATACATCACACACACTTGTAACTCATTTGATGCAAATAATAAGTAAATATTGGCTAATTAATGTGAAACCTCAATAGGCCAACACCTTTTAATAAAAGGCCATAACTTCCATGATTATGAAGATATTTGCATAATTTGTTCAGGGTTTACAAACTCATTAAACAGGGTCATAAAATATACATAACTCAATTGATGCAATTAATAAATCAATATTGGCTAATTAATGCGCAAACGCAACAGGTCAACACCTTTTTATAAAAGGCCATTTTATAAAAGGCCATCATTATGAATATATTTGTATAATTTCAAAACACATTAAGTAGGGTCATAAATATACATTAGTCATCATTAATAGTAACTCAATTAATAAGTCAACAATGGCTAATTAGCATGCTATTTTATCAGACCAATACATTTCAATAAAAAGCGGAGGATACTTCCATGATTATGAAGATATTTGCATAACTTTTGGCAGAGCCTGGACTTTCATTCCCTGCATATATATATATATATATATATATATAGACATATGCACGCACGCACACACAAAGAATACCAAAATAATCTTGCATAGTGACAATGGTGAGATAAATATTTGAGAAATATATACTAATTGGTGTTCCACAGAGTGCTAAATGTTTTTTTGTGAAGAAAAACAATGCCATTGCATAAATATAACACAATTTATTACATATTCTGGGACTGCACAGTACACTGCAGGTTCAGTACAGCAATATTTATAGTTCAGTCACTGCTTCATAAAATAATGTTGACTTTACGTTGTGCAATTCAACATGATGTAATGTTTAAATTTTTTTACAGTATTTCACTGTTGAATCCGACATTTCTTGTGTTGAATGGACGACGGCTGCAAGATTCTACATTATTCCATCTGGGAGCCAAGTGCATGATGATTGTTCACAGTACGTATGCTGTGTAGCAATATTCACTGTTTCATAAATCCATGCCGGTGAAGCGTGTCAATGTTCACAGTACACCGTATGCTGAGTGTAGCAATATTCACAGTTTACTGTCTCATATATCCTGGAATAAAAAAGTCCTATATCATCAACCAATAAAGTATATATTTAAAAAAAATTATATGTTAATATAATGTTACTAATATAAATATATATATATATATACAATGTGTTTTGCATGCTACGTGAAGCCCCTGCACAGCTGGCCATAGACCAATATTTCACACCCACTGTCCTGACATTGCTGGCTGGCGAGGGCGACCGTGAACAACACTCCCAACTGCCCTCACCAAAGATCTGCTGGAAGTCAGCAGGCGTCTTCAAAACCAGCAAAGATCTATACTGGTTGAGATCGCATAACCGAAATCAACGGAAGAACTTCAGCCAGAACATCTTGAAATAAAATTTGTTTAAATGATTTATACATTTCTTGCTGCAGTTATGATTTGGTCTAATTATCTTGATTCTGCGTGTAAATATTGTTAAATTGTTTTATACAGTCTTCCCCATTAAGTTAATTGTGAAAATTCACATACTATATTAGGTCAGAAAAAAAATCTTGAAATTTGGTCTTGAGAGGTGTATCTATGTTCAGCAATTTTGTCCACCGGCACTTGTCGCTTGTCACAAAACATCTTGTTGTAATTCAATAATTAATTGTAACTGTTTTACAAGTATTTTAACTAAAAAATGGCTTAACAGTCAGTTTGCACTCAATGAATAAAATTAATTGTTCTTGTAATTGAGAATATAAATCTGTTGCACAAAGTTTTTTTTACGAATTTTAAAATCATTGAAAATTTTTATGATTATTTTTTATTCTTTTATTTTTCTAGGCTTTATCCAAGGCCCACACAACATAAACAGTAATAATAATATCATGTAAAACAGATTGTATTGGCTTTGAAATTGTAGTGAATTCAATTCAGAGAAATGTAAATAAGCCATAAATAATTTCGTTCTGGAGACTCGTTCTCACTGTCACAGATCCGTAAAACTTCACAATGTTGCGGTTGACTAAAACCACATTTCAAGATTTAACAAGATTTGCCATCCAAGCCAAAGGCCCAGATGGCAAGTGGACAAGGAAGCCATTGGCTTATCGAGAGTCCAACAATGTTCACCTACTTATAACCCGCCCTCCTGATATATGTGTCAACCTTGTTTTTAAACATATTCACGCTGCTAGCAGTTACACAATCTGTAGACAGTTTGTTCCATTCATTTACTGTCCTCTGTGAGAACGAGTGCTTCCTGATGTCCAATCTACATTGATCCTTTACTAATTTTACCTCGTCCTCTAGTTCTGCTATCCTTCTTGAGTGAGAAAAACATATTTCTATCAATATTTTCATACCCATTCAATATCTTAAAAACTTCAATCTGATCTCCTCTTAACCTCCTTGTCTCTAGAGTTGTTAAACCACATTCTTTCAGGCATTCTTCATAACTAAGGTCTCTAAGTTCTGGAATCATTTTAGTTGCTCTCCTTTGTATGCGTTCAAGCGTATCTATATCCTTCTTACGATATGGTCTCCATGCTTGTATACAGTATTCTAAATGAGGTCTAACTATTGCTTTATAAAGAGGTATAATTAACTTTTTTCCCTTGTATGTTATGTTTCTTCTAATCAATCCAAGAATTTGATTACCCTTTGAAGCTGCAATACCACACTGCTCTGAAACTTTCATATCAGCGCTTATTGTAACTCCTAAGTCCTTTTCTTTTACAGTAGTACCAAGAACAGTAGCTCCCATTTTATAGTTTACATTCAAGTTCCCATGTCCTGTATGTAGGCATTTACATTTCCCAAAATTGAACAGCATCTGCCATTTCTCAGACCATTTCACTAATCTGTCTAGATCGTTTTGTAAATGTTGTTTATCACCATCAGTATTAACCTTTCTAAACAGTTTTGTGTCGTCCGCAAATTTCAGTACGTTACTTGTTATACTGTCGTCCAAGTCATTGATATAAATTAAGAATAATATAGGTCCTAATACTGATCCTTGAGGTACCCCACTCAAAACCGATTTCCAATTTGAAACTTCGCCATCTACAACTCGTTGTCTTCTGTCAGTCAGCCATTGTTCTATCCAGTCAGTTATGCTATCCTCGATACCATGGGCTTTTAATTTAAGTAGCAATCTTTGATGTGGCACTTTGTCAAAAGCTTTCTGAAAATCTAAGTAGATAATATCTACTGGCGATCCCTCGTCTATCCACTTAGTGATTTCTTCCAAAAAACATAACACATTTGTTAAGCATGACCTCGCTTTAAGGAATCCATGTTGAGATGAATTTAATAATTTATGCTTAACGAGGAAGTCCACCATATGGTCTTTAATTAACCTTTCTAATAATTTACAAATCACTGACGTTAAACTCACTGGTCTGTAATTATCTGACTTATTTCTCGAACCCTTTTTAAATAATGGTATGATGTTTGCTTCTTTCCATTCAAACGGAACAACTCCCTCTTTTAATGAGAAGTTGAATACTCTTGCAAGTGGTATACTGATTTGATCTACTGTTTCCATTAGTAATTTTGGAGGAATCCCATCCACTCCCGGTGATTTGTTATCCTTCATTGCCTTTATTTTCCTAGCTACCAATTCTGTTACAACTAACGGTCCTAAATAGTCAGATTTAGTCCCCTGAAATTTAGCATCAGCAACTGGTAATGAACTAATATCTTCTTTTGTAAACACTGAACTGAAGTAACCATTTAGGTCTTCTGCCATTAAAAACCCCTGTGATATTATATTTCCAGCACTGTCTTTTAGAGGTCCAACCTTGTCTTGTACGTTTTGTTTACTCCTGACATATGCATAAAAACTCTTGCTGTCAGTTTTTATGTTACATGCCAGTTTTTGCTCATAGCTTCTTTTAGATTGTCTGATTTCAGTTGTAGCTGCATTAAGTGCCTCTTTGTATTTTGCATAGTCTTCTTCCTTTCTGGTACGCCTATAAACCCTCCACATAGTTTGTTTTAGCATTATTTTTCTAATTGCCTCTTTTGACACGTGTTTCTTTCTACACCGTTTTCCTTGTTTTCGGAAGGGAACAAATTTATCAATGATACTCTCAATTTCATATTTTAGAATATTCCAACATTCAATTGCAGTCTTATTCATCAGCATGTTATTCCAATCTAGCTGTGCTAAGTATTTTCTCATATCTTTGTAGTTACCTTTGTGGAAGTTTCTCTTGTACGTTTTCTTATTTTTACTTTCTGATTTTACATTGATGTCAAAATGTATTTGATTATGGTCACTATTACCCAATGGTTCAAATATTTTTACATTGTCCACTAATTCTTTTTGTGATGACAAAACTATATCTAATACATTTTCTCCCCTGGTTGGTTCTAGTACGTGCTGAGTAAGAAAGCTATCCTGGATTAAACATAGAAATTGTTGATCCACAATCCCTGTGCTCTCTAGAGAATTCCATTGTATGTGTCCATGGTTAAAATCTCCCATTATGATACATTCCCCTTTACTAACTTCCTTTATAGCGGTTTTTATTTTTGTGTTGTCCTCTTCGTTTATGTTTGGACTTCGGTAAACTAATCCAACAGTTAATTTTGAATTTCCTGAAACAATTTTGCACCAAACAGCTTCATCGCAATCTCTTCCCTTTCTAGTTTTATTTCATAAGCCTGAATAGATTCTTTAACATATAAAATAACTCCCCGCCCCTTCTTCCTATTCGATCTTTCCTAAACATTACGTATCCTGTCAGTCCTAATTCAGCATCTGTTATATCTATGTTGGCCCATGATTCAGTTATACCAATTATGTGAGGGTCAATATCTTCTACCATAATGTTTAATTCGTTTTTCTTATTTACTATGCTCCTTGCATTTAAACATACGCATCTATAACCTTTTTCAGAGATGTTTTTCGGATGACTTGATATTGGTTTATCTGTGCTAGTGGTCTCTTGTTCTGCTTGAGACACCTCTAGGTAACCCCCTGCACTTCTAGTTTAAAGAATGTTTACTTCCAAAAATATTTGTCATTGTACCCAAGTCGCTATCTACTGCTGCTGAAAGTTTGTCCGCGAATACTGCCGCCCCCTTTCCACTTAAATGAAGCCCATCCTTCATGTACATATCACCCCTCCCAACAAAACTTTCCCATAAATCCACAAATCCAACTTCCTCTTCCCTACACAGCCTCTGGACTAACATGTTAATTGCCATCCCCCGACAATTTCGATATTTATGACCCCTCCTGCCCATCACAGGTAAAATCCCTGACAGTATTACCTGCTCAACCCGCGTCTGTTTTAGTGTTCTGACCAACTGCCTATATTTCCTAACTATGGCAGTTGTACCCTCCCTCTCTACGTTATTTGTCCCTACATGTACTAAAACAGATCCACCCTTACCCGAGCCTACGATGTTTTTTACCCTCTCAGTTATCGCCTCTATTTTGGCTCCAGGCAAGCAGACCACCACATCATCTCCCTTGTTTAAGACTCTGTCGGTCTTCCTAACTATCGAATCCCCCACAAACACCCTCGCTCTCTTCCTCACCCCCTCTATCACTGCTGCAGAATAACTCTTCCTTTCGATCCCCTCCATCACATTCTGTCCTGACCCCTTCCGTCTTCCCCACTCCCTTCTCTCCTGTCTCCCCTACTCCCCTCTCCTTCACTCCGGTTGTTTTCCCTCCCGTCTCCCCCACTCCCTTCTCCTTCCCTCCTGTCTCCGCTACTCCCCTCTCCTTCACCCCGGTTGTCTTCCCTCCCGTCTCCCCCACTCCCTTCTCCCCTACTCCCCTCTCCTTCACCCCGATTGTCTTCCCTCCCGTTCCTTTCCTTCCCGTCTCCTTACGCCTGGCTCCCTATGACCTGTCACCTTCCCTCCTCTCAGCTTCCTCCCAGGCTGAGGTGAGCTCTCCCTAGCATCTCTTGTGTCTTTCCCCACTTTATCGTCTACTGTTCCCTCACCGGAACTACTGGCACAACTCCCCTGTTCCCTTCCCACCATTGCCACAACGAGCAGTCTCAGCTCTTCCAACTCCACCTCTATTTCCTTCATCCTTGCGCATCCCCTACACACAAAATTAAAACTATCTGCCTGGACCTCAGCCCAGGACTTTTCGCACCCAGACTTGACGAAACCTACCCAGTTACTACAACTGCCACAAATTACGTGCCTTGTGGCCTTTAACTGTCGTTTGCACAGGGCCATCATACAATTTAGTTTTAATTAGTTTGCTACGTTAGCCTTGAATAAGGCTGTTTTTGTGATCAAAAGAACACTTTAGGCTAAAAATCCTGCCACCTAGCGAATACGGAGAACACTGTGTAACAAAACAACGAAGTGAGTGTGTACTAATTTACGCTAAAGTCCTGCTGTTAATTCCTTTTTACCGAAAACGTTGACTACCACTATGTCAGATATTACCTTATGTATGTAATTTAAGTAAATAAATCACTTTATCTTATATATATATGTATATATTAGCTAATGTAAACGATAGCTCGATGCACGGGTTGAATGACTTGTAAACAAACTCCCTTTTATCACTCGTTGAGTTTGAATCCGGGAAAAAAAAATACTACCTCTGTTAACAACAACGGTTTCTTAATATATGTCTACAAGAAGTTGGTGAACAATATATGTATAATACTAATACTTATTCTAACCAATATTCACTGTTACTGACTATTCACTGTTATCTAATTTTTCGAATTGTAAACACCCCTATTAACGCTCGCTGAATTCCCTGACAGAATCCGAAACTAACTTACTCTAAAATACTCCCTCTGACTAATAATTAACAAAACCTGTTTCCTAATATATGTCTACAATACGTTTGTGTATAATATATATGCAATAGTAATACTTATTCTATTTGATATTCCACGTATTTCTGTAAATGATCTACACCAAATTCAAGTCGCTGCACCAAGTCGCTGCACCAAGTCCGCGTTCGTGCGGAAACAAGATATTTCCCCCACATACTAACTTCGACCTATAGAAGGCAACCACAACATTGAAATATTCTGAGGAATTCGATGAAGTTGTGCTACTTGCATTTGAAATATACCTATGAAGTCTAACTGACATTTTGTAAGCTTTATCTTGGTCCAATTTCGATAAGAAAAACACGACACGAAAGTTAACTTACCGCTTTCAAAGCCACAAAGGTGCCGTCAAAGCTGACGAAAATGAACGGAAGCAGCCGATAAAACACGCGGCGAAACAAAACGTTAACGAAATTTCGGTAATCGTAACAGCGTTAAATCGTGAACGGATTTTCGTGCGCGCGGAACGACCGAGGCAGCGCATTTTGTTGAAGTGCCTAACTGGAGAGGAGGCACACGATGCGACCGTCTGAAGTCCAGGTGGCGATGCTAGTGATCTCGGCCTTTCGGGATCTCGGCCTTAGTGATCTCGGCCTGTTTTGGTGATCTCGGCCAGTGATCTCGGCCTGGTGTCTGGTGATCTCGGCCTGGTCTCTGGTGATCTCGGCCTCGTGTTGCAATACATAATTAAGAGTGTCTATGCCTTCGAATTAATTACAGTTGTAATATGTACGTATTGTTAGGTATCTATGATCGTTATTAAAAAAATGTGTTTATGCCGTATAAATAAATATAGTTGTATAAATCACTAAAAATGTCCTCGGAATGCTTCATTTTCTGCTTATAAACTGTTCAGCCGAATTTTAAAATACAGCGTGTACAGATAAATATCGATAATAACGGACATAATATGTTTGTAACGAAGGCAGGCTTCTATTATGGTCTTTGATCTACACAACGTTTCCAACCGATTGAATCCTGGCTCGTAGCGACCGCGGTTGTAAATGTGAAGCATTGTATGTCCATTCGATGAGACAGAGCTTTGAACATCAGCGTTTTCTAAATAAACATGGCTTCACTTTGATTACGACTACAGGAATAACAATAGCTGAAAATAGGTTAATCCGTTAGACCCTACTATCCGCGTTTCCCATGAATGCTTTTAGTGGGAAATGAGGACTTGAGTAAATCTTGCGTCACTTCAGTCCAAGCCACTAGTTAAAAACACAAGTACAATTTAAATAACATTAAACGGACTCCATCCCTTTATTCACTAAGAGTACAATACATATAAATAGACGTAGATAGATAGAAATATCAAACGTTTCAACATCAATCGTCATCTGTGAGTTTTGCTGGACAAGTTCTATGAACGACTAGATGATGCTGATGATGCTGACGACGATATTCTTAGTAGGACATAACACCTCCGCATATACAACAGTGAACAGTGAAGGCTTAGAATTATAATTAATGCAGGCAATGCTAGAAATCTATGTGAAATGCGTAATTCGGTAAATATTACAGTTAACCAACTTAACGGAAAAGATGATTGCAGTGCCAGTTATGTCGTACAATGGCTTCACACCAATTGTACTTGTGTTGTGGTTGTTGATCTCCCCAATCAAACATCGCTTTGTTGTGGCGGCTAAAGAAGAACACATCAGAATGAATGAATGGGCTTTATGTTACGAAGCGGTGCGCTCAGGTGGGTCGATTGTTGGGGATAAGACAAGCGGTCCAATCAGATATATCATACCTCTGATTGGCCGATCAGAAGCTAATGTAAGCCACCACCGGGGTATTTAGAAGGGGGACTCACCACAAAGGTCAACATACAGAGCGAAAAAAACGACCATTAGTTACAATAATCATTAGCGATCGCCGTACGATATGCAGTCCGAAGAGATTTGTATGAGGTGTTTGAGAATTGTCACTGCGCGTCAAGAGGCCCTGTTGTGCGATGGTTGCACCCGCTGGCAACACAGACTATGCGGGACAGGTATGTCGAATATGTTGATTTAATTTGTATCGGTTAGTTTATGTACATAACAGTTAAGGAAACTGTTCTTATCCACCCGCAATGTAACGTGATCGAATTGCAAATTCAAGGCATTTTGAATATCCAAGCAAACAATGAGTGTAGGCTGTACGGAGACTTTATCGTTGTCGTGTGTACTGGCAATTTAGCAATTATATGTTTACTTCCCAACAATGTTGTCTACCTTTCCCTTTGTTCAAACTTGTGTTAAACAGTAATGTCTGCTTTCACGCGTGCTCAACAGTGCAACTCATTGTTTCACTCCCATTTCGACAAGAGCAATCCAGTAAATCCTACAACAGTCTTCCTTTTATGTGCTTTGTGCACTGATTGGAATGTCACCCACCCCACCAGACCATAGAAAATGTATATCGTAATGTAATGTTAGTATTTAATTATTAAATTCGCAGGTATGAGCAGAACCACTTACAGACATCTGGTGAAGGGATCGGTTGACCTTCCCCACTGGAGATGCATCGAGTGCCTTGATGCATCAATGGCCATCGAGGAACCCATGGAGGCAGAGAATGACAGGCAGCTGGTCGGTGTTTGGGCAGAGCGTGCGGACCAACAACGACTTAGAGGGGTGGCATCACGGATTCAACCGCAGAGGGAGACTGCAGATGCCGTTCTACCAGCTGACGGGTCTACTCTTCGACGAGGCAGCGCAGATTGAGGTCACCCTGCGACTGGTGTCCGAGGGGAAAGTTCGAAGGCACCAGAGGAAAACTTTCAAGGACCTACAGGGGAAGATCTCCCTCCAGTGGGATCTTTACAGGGCGGGCGACAGGACTGTTATGCAGTGCCTGAAGACACTTTCACGTTTATATGGCCCCGTCGTGCACTAATCTGTTGTTGGTTATCTACTCTGTTTCTGCTCTACCTCTATGTCCAGCTTGTTACAGAGGCACTCACTAGCTTTTATCGCATGTTATCTGCTAGATGAGCTAGGATTACACCCTTGAAGTCCTCGGTGTTATCATAACAGTTGGTTATCTACTCTGTTTCTTTCTGCGTTTCTCGGTGTATAGTATGTATGATATGTAAATATGCAGATATGTAAATAGACAAAGGTGTATATTCAAAAGCATTTTTTCATCATGTTGTACAGAGAAGTTGTGGTGCATCTAATTCTAATCATCTACCATTACCTTCTTCGAACCTAACTACAACTAATTCTACATCCATTTTCATTTCTTTGTCAATATCATGTCATTTTCACTGTCAATATCAATATTCACATGTACAAAGGGAATTGTGTGTGCATGGATGAATTAATCACTGCCAGGTGTTTGCGATTTTTTTTAACAGGTGGAAGGACGCCCACAGATGACCATCACCAGACGACCACTCAACACAGCAAGCAAGACAGACGACTCATCATGAAGCTTTTATTATTTACATATGATTGTTTAAGTTTAAAATTATTACTTCCATTAATGTGTAAAAAAATTTGGTAATTATTAGTACTTAGCAACATCTGTTCTACGTATATATGTTCTGTATTTGTGCGTACATTATCCACATTTAACACTAGTGCATTACACTAATATGACATTATCATTTATTGTTTGTATATGTATCAGTCTTTGATATTAGTGTGTTACATTATTCTGTGATGTTAGTGTGCTCCATTAGTCTTAGTAGGTTCAATTAGTCTTTTATATTAGTGTGATACATTTTTTCTGTGATGTTAGTGTGGTCCTGTAGTTTTTTTTATTACTAGTATATACCATTACTCTTTTATATTACTGTGTTCCAACTGATGTTAGTGCTCCATTTAGTCTTTGTTGCTATATTATGTTCCATTAGTCTTTATATATCAGTATGTTCCTTTAGTGTTTTATATCAGTGTGTTCCATTAGAAGATTACATCTTGGAATTATTTGTGTGGTGGCAGATCTGAATTTTAAATTATGCAGACATTTCAGTAAGAAGCAAGCATGTGCTTAATAAATGAAATGTTTTTTTTCATATTTGCCTGAATTGTTTCTTTTTTTGGTTGTATTAATTACTACCAAAACATTGGCATAAAATGACATACAATATACGAATCACATATCATGTATATGTAACAAACATTAACCTGAATGATGGAGACTGCTAACATAATGAACTTTACATACATCACTTTATTTGATTTCGACGAATTCTACAGCGCGAGTACCATCTATAGCGCTCGACGATGGGCGATAACAAGTAACGTCTAAAACGCGTAGATATACGGCAGAGTCCCTGCCAACATTACAACAAATAATCATCGATTTATGTTCACTGCGTGAACAACATAATTGAAACGTAAAATAATTTTTTGACAAATCGTCCAAATCTATGAATTATCATCGTCTACGACATATGTGACTTGTGACATAACGACCATCCATACGCATATCGCAACATTGCTTAAATAAAAACTCTTAATTATGTATTACAACACGAGGCCGAGATCACTAGAAACCAGGCCGAGATCACCAGACACCAGGCCGAGATCACATAGACACTCTTAATTATGTATTGCAACACGAGGCCGAGATCACCAGAGACCAGGCCGAGATCACCAGACACCAGGCCGAGATCACCAAAACAGGCCGAGATCACTAAGGCCGAGATCCCGAAAGGCCGAGATCACTATGAACCCCAGGTGGCGGTGACGTTGTTCAGTGTCTTGGCCTTGTTGAGCAATTCACTGCGACGTCTGGTTAGGTTTTCAGTGATGAGAATTTTCGTTCCCTTCAGGCGCCGTTTCCCCGAGAACACTTTTTGCCGTACTTGGTAGCTCGTGAATTTCACAATTATCGGTCGCGGTCGCGAATTTGAACTCCCGCATCCGTTCGGAACGCCGAGTTTGTTGTTGATGATGTCCAGAACTGCGGTCACTGGGTCGGCGGTGTCTGGTGTTTGAGCGCGTCGATCTCATTGGACAGTTTAACTTTTTCCGTCTCCAGCTGGGATACGCGAGCGGCTGTCTTGGCAGCTTCATCAGCAGCTAGTGATATATCTGTTGCGGGCAGTTTCGGAATGGGGGCAAAGTGGAGATGATTCTCACTTGGGACGGACCATTGTGAGAATTCCCAAAACGCCCGCCCAAGTTGGAATGGACTAAACGTTGATTCTCACTTGGGACGGACCATTGTGAGAATTCAGAAAACGATCAAATGGATTACGGTGTATTTGAACTCTGCCCGGCGTGATATGTTTCTTTGAAGATGTGTTCAGTCGAGGTGTGCTGAGTGTATCTTTAAATTGACACATGCGCCTGTATAAGATCATGTCCTGCGGTAGAAAATAATAATAGGCTTCTTTAGCACATAGAGCTGACTTTGAACACGTACAATGGAGGTGTTATAGGTACTTCACTAGCTACCAGTTCATAATTGGTTAGCCAGCGTAGATGTTGAAATATGTCCTTTGTGTGTGTTGTGAATGTGTTGAAGCTGTAGCGGAGCAACAAAGGGGGTAATTAACTAGCTAATCCTGCGTTGTATGTTTTGCTTATTCCGACGTTGCCCCTTCTTGTATTGTGCAGAATGGGAATAATACCGTTAGTTCAAGCGTGCCGTTGTGAAAACGTGTATACCGACGTCCTTTTTTACTGGATGACCATATATTGTGTATAACATTCAAAATACTGACTGTATGACAAACCAACGGAACGCAATATTTATAAATGACATATAAAGCTTATTCCCACTTTGCCCCCCGACTGAAATGGTGCAGAGTTGGAATGATACCGTTATTTCGTTCAAACTTACATGTACAAGCGTGGATTTCATAATGTTTCGCCTAATAACGTGTGTGAAATTATAAATGCTAATTGTGTGACACCAACGTAACGCAGTATCTGTGATCAGCGTGTACTTATAAAGCTTATTCCGACTTTGCCCCCTCTTGCATGGTGCAGAGTTGGAATGATACCGTTATTTCGTTCAAACTTACATGTACAAGCGTGGATTTCATAATGTTTCGCCTAATAACGTGTGTGAAATTATAAATGCTAATTGTGTGACACCAACGTAACGCAGTATCTGTGATCAGCGTGTACTTATAAAGCTTATTCCGACTTTGCCCCTCTTGCAAGGTGCAGAGTTGGAATGATACCGTTATTTCGTTCAAACTTACATGTACAAGCGTGGACTTCATAATGTTTAGCCTAATAACGTGTGTTACATTATAGGTGCTGTGTGACACAAACGCAACGCAATATCTTTGAATATCGTCTATGTATAATGCTTATTCCGACTTTGCCCCTCTTGCGTGGTGCAGAGTTGGAATAATACCGTTATTTCATTCAAACTTATATGTATAGGCGGAGTTTTCATAGTGTTTAGCCTAAGAACGTGTGTTACATTATAAGTGCTAACTGTGTGACACCAACGTAGCGCATTATCTGTGATCAGCGTGTACTTATAAAGCTTATTCCGACTTTGCCCCCTCTTGCGTGGTGCAGAGTTGGAATAATACCGTTATTTCATTCAAACTTATATGTATAGGCGTAGTTTTCATAGTGTTTAGCCTAAGAACGTGTGTTATATTATAAATGCTAACTGTGTGACACAAACTCAACGCAATATATTTTAATATCGACTACTTATAATGATTATTCCGACTTTGCCCCCTCTTGCATGGTGCAGAGTTGGAATAATACCGTAGTTTTCATAGTGTTTAGCCTAAGAACGTGTATATTTAACCATGTCCTTTTGTGTGTTTCAGGAATGTGAGGTAGTTGGCACTTGTATTGGGTAACAAGGGGTAATCAACTGGGTTGGGGTAATTAATTTCAATCGTGTAGAATAGGTTTGCTAAGCGCTGTGTTTCTGAAGTGTAAAGTTAATGTACAGGGAGTCCCAATAGTCGTTTGTTATGCTTCCTGGAAAACAAGCAGGCGTGACGGCAAGGAAAGTGTGAGAGTAGGTAGGCCAATCAGTTGTTTGTTAGGAAATTCCGTTAGCCAATTAGGAAAAAGTTAGGCATGTGCAAAACTACTTGTGATCGGCCACTCATTCGTGCGACACTTGAAAGGAAAAGGACTTCGGTTGGAGAAACAATGCAGCAGGACATTGATACGAGATTTCGCCGGCTTGAGGCTGACAAGTTTGCGACAGCAGGTTACGTGCAGAGGGAAAAACCGTCAGTGATCGTCGCAGCGTTGCACAGACCGATAGACGGGCTGGCGAACGTACACGCGTGGAAACACCGAGGGATGTCAGACGAGTGGCAGTCGTACCTGCTTCCTGATAGTGTCCATCCCAATACATACATATGTTTATGCACAAACATTAACAAAACATAATTCCTATTGTTAAGGTAATCGTTCTTTAACTTAATAAGTAATATTATACATATCTATTGAAATTTAATACATTTTTCTACAGAACTCATGAACCAATCAACCAACCAATGCTACATGGAATAAATGTCAGATGGTGTGCAGTACTGCCACTGTGAAATGGCTTCCTTTTATTGTTGCATTAGCATCAGTCACAAATGTCACACAGATTACAGGAACAGCTTAAAGTCAGTCAGGATGGGATCCACACATGCCTAAGCCATGGAGCCTTAGTATAGAAGCCATACATAATTATACTGGAAACCCTGCACACTTGACCAGACTACCAGGCAGGGTGGGATCCACACATGCCCAAGGCAAGGAGCCTTAGTACAGAACCTCACTAATTATATTGGGAACCCTGCACCCTTGACTAACAGGCAAACAATACAATCTGGTAATCACGTTGGCCAGGTGGTGCTATGAACAAGTGTGGACAAATGATAAAATAGTAATTTAGCTAGTGTTAATGTACTACGTATAATAACTCCAAATGAAAAAAGTATATGAAAGAAGGATAAAACATTATAATAATATTATGCACACAACATTAAAATAATTATTAGCGTAACGTCTTGGTAATTAAAACATACATGGGAAGTGACACACATTCAAGTTATTACCCGTAATCTAGATTATAATGTTGTGTCTTTAAAAGTTTCTTAAATGAGTCTTTTTTAAAGAAAAATCTTTACATAACTCTTGGCTGAATAGTTTCGCTCGTCTAAGTGTCAATGTCAAGATGATAATATTTTTTTCCAATGAGAGTTTTCGGTTATATTTCAACTGAATTACAACGTACACATTTCTTCGAAAAGCGCACGTATTTTTTTTTGGGGGGGTTACAAAATCTACAGGCGTTACGTTACCCTAAACATATAATATTCGTATACAACAGTCACGTACGTACATCGCTTGGGAATGACAGCGATGTTGAGCTCAAGAAACCTGATCAGCTGAAAACGTTTACGCTTGATCCACCAGCGAAGTTTGGGGTCGGTGGCCGCATATGGTCGTTGTAGATGCTCAGCGATTTTGTCATATTTCGCCTCTGATATGACTTTCGAATTTTGAACTAATAGCAAATTGGTCACTACTTCGGACATGCAAGTCTTACGATCATTAGCAATATTCAAACGATACGATGTTTACTATAGCATAGTATAAGGTCACACGTAACAGTTGTTATTCGAGAAGATAATTCAATCAATCAATCATTTAACACGGAATAATTTATCGCAAACAATGTAATAGAATGATCATTAAATGTACGCAAACGAAAAGTCAGTCAAGCACGTGTAATGAAATAAACCACATATGCAACACGAACAATGTACGTCTCACCACTGCGAGTATTGCCGAGCGACTGACAGATCTATCATCTCCACTTGGGCGGGCATTGTGGGATTCCCACAATGACCCGCGAGACATCCGGGGCGATTCTAGAATCGCCCCACAATTCACTTTGTCCTGTACATATCCATCTGGGAAGATTTGTACAGTTCTTGCTTCATGTTTCCGGTTAGGTATGAATCCAGAATAGAGTTGACGATTTTTTGGGTAAAGTTTGTATTGTCAATAAGTCTTGCAATGATTGCCGGACTAATTGATTCGACGACAGTGGCGATGATTGGGTCGTTGTTCTCAATCAGAGCAATGATTGCGCTGCGCATGTCTCCGTTCAGTGTTTCGCTGATTGTTTCTGAAGCGCTGGAGTTTCACTTACGTTTCCCTTTAGGCATGATCACTATACGATTGTGATTCTAGACACGACATGAAAGTCTTTTCTTGCTGTGCAATGATTTCCCTGCAAAGGTTTTTCGGTTTTTAATGCTGCGCGCATTTGGTCAGCATAGTCGCTATCTATCTATCTATCTATCTATCTATCTATATATATATATATATATATATATATATATATATATATATATATATATATATATATATATATATATATATATATATATATATATGTCACCTATCGCATTAAATGATGTAATAAAATTATGTCTGACCCCTTCAATCCACAATTAATGGACTCGTCCGTCGCTCAAAGATTTACGCCGTTGTTACAATGTTTCAACTTAAAGTTGACTTCCTCAGACGTCACGTAACAGGCTCTGGTATCGCCCCCCCCCCTCGCAGAACGCATCAAAACCTGACCAGCGACCTGAACGTACAAACATGTCGATCATCTCACAGCAGTCTTACCGTACGTGATATACCAACTGGTAATGGCGAAGACATTATATCCGACGTATCGACGTCCCATTGTGCCCTTTACACGGAGACGCAGCGTTTTCGAAACAATGACGATATGTCTCACCCAGGTATACATACAACTCGTTTGGTCTACTCGCGCTTTCTCTCACCGAACATGAATCGTGACGTCACAGCATGGATGACATATTTTATTTATTGTCAACGTGCGAACATACACCGGAACGTGACGGCCCTGCCACATCATTTCGACGTCCCTCGCCGACGTTTTGATAGGAATCACGTCGACATCGTAGGACCCCACCCGCCGTCGTAGGATCCCACCCGCCGTCGTATGACCCCACCCGCCATCGTAGGACCCTCCCGCCGTCGTAGGACCCCACCCGCCGTCGTAGGACCCTCCCGCCGTCGTAGGACCCCACCCGCCGTCTTAGGACCCTCCCGCCGTCGCACAAAGCTAAGTATTTTCGATCGTGGACTGTTTCATACACTGGTCAGATGCGACACCTATGATTGACGCTACGGATGTATCCAACGCACGCGCCTTGCTGGGTAATTGGATGTCGCGTTTCGGAGCACCGGAGTAATGTGGATAGGCGAACAAGAGGTGGACTTGCATGTAGTTGTTGACGGAATGACCATTAAACAAGTGAACAGTTTTGTATACTTGGGCGGCACAGTGTGTGAGGATGGTGGAAGTAGTAAGGAAATACAGAGGAGAGTGCAAGCAGGAGCAGCAGCGTGGAGGAGAGTGGAAGGCATTATGTGGGACAGAAAACTGAAGGAAAAGTGTTGGAAGCCTGCGTGGTACCAGCCTGTATATACGGGTTGGGAACACTGGCACTGACAGAGAGACAGGATAAGATACAGATAGCAGAAAACAATTGGGTCCGAAGAATATGTAAAGTAACCCAAGAAGATAGAAGGAAGATGAAGGAATTGAGAGAAGAGATTGGCATGAAAAAACACCTAAAGATGAAAGTAGCCGGAAGCAGAATGAGATGGGCAGGACATGTACAAAGAATGGGTGAAGACAGACTGTCAAAAAGAGCATGGAAAGCAGAAGAGGGTGGCAGAAGAAGAAGAGGAAGACCAAAGCTGCAATGGAAAGACTGTCAAACGAGATCTTGAAAGGGCAGGTACAAACAGCCAAAAGTTGAAGACCACCGCAGAAGACACAAGGAAATTGAGAACATTAACAACGAAAGTAGAAGAAGCAGTCAAGTGACTTGGACCCCACCCCGCAAGGGGAATAAGAAGAAGTTTCGGAGTACCGACGAAATTACAACGGACCGTGAACGACAGTTCACATCGGACTGTGGACGACAGTTCACATCGGACTGTGGACGACAGTTCACATCGGACCGTGGACGACAGTTCACATCGGACAGTGGATGACAGTTCACATCGGACCGTGGACGACAGTTCACATCGGACTGTGGACGACAGTTCACATCGGACCGTAGACGATAGTTCACATCGGACAGTGGACGACAGTTCACATCGGACCGTGGACGACAGTTCACATCGGACCGTGGACGACAGTTCACATCGGACCGTGGACGACAGTTCACATTGGGGTTGTGGTCAGAATTTAACTTTATGGCACTTGATTATTGGAATTATATTAATCTGCTGTCAACTCGGGAGTAAACTTATGATATCTCCCCAGTTGCTTATCCCCACTTTTGCGATGGAAGTGCCGAGGAGGGAGCTACACATTTTTAATCCTGTCATGAATATATGTCGATATCGTCGTAATAATCGGTACATGGAATAGCATATGTTTGATCACTAGACGGCGGATGTGTATAAACGCAATACATCGCGGGATCGAGTGTCAATGGAAGTAGAACGCGTAATATTGTACTTTAAATTAGAGAGTTACACAGAGTCGGAATAATGATGTATCCAACAACGACAAACACTCAAATAGTTACAGAGAGTCGGAATAATGATGTATCCACAACAACGACAAGCACTCATATAGTTACATAGAGTCGGAATAATGATGTATCTACAACAACGACAAGCACTCAAATAGTTACAGAATTACTGTTTCAGCAAATACTATTATTGTCGTTAAAAAACCTAAACAGAAGCAAATCCCCTGGTCCAGATGAGATAGAAGCCATGCTGTTGGTGGGACTATCGAAATCGATCTTTCACACGTTGCGGATAATATTTGAAACGTCAATAAAAACAGCTAGTATTCCAAACGACTGGAAGTAAGGGGAAATATCAGCAATTTAAAAAGGATATAGGCATTCGCAAGCAATTATCGTCCAGTAAGCCTAACGAGCATACCATGCAAATGCGTGGAAAGGATAATTAGAAACCATATTATTGAATATGTGAAGGAAAATGGTATATTTAGTCAAAATAATATGATTTTGTATCAGGGCTATCAACAGTCCTCCAACTTGTTAAAGTTTTAGATAATTAGACCTTGGGACTCGTTAATGGTAATTATGCATATTTCATTTATATGGGCTTCCAAAAAGCTTTTGATACTGTACCACACAAGAGGTTAATACGTAAATTTGATAGCTTCAATATTAAGAGGGACATAATAAATTGGATAGAATAATTTTTCACAGATAAAAAACAAAAGGTGGCTGTGAATGGATAAAAATAAAAATGGCACAAAGTGACTTCTGGGATACCTCAGGGTTCTGTTTTAGGACCATTACTATTTGTGTTATATACAAATGACCTACCAGAACTAACTAAGTCTGATACATTTTCATTTGCAAACGACATCAAGATATTTATAGCTGTTACAAATACAAATGATCAGGACATCAATTATATAATATAATGGTAAAAACGTATCTTAGCTACGCCTTTACAGTATGGTACCTTAACAACATTATTGCAATAGACAAAGTCGAAAGAAGAGCAGCCAAAGAATAACCAGATATGAGTAACCTAATTGATATAGAAAGATTAAACTTATTGAATCTCCCCTCAATAGCATTTAGACGTTTACAAGGAGATATGAAAGACGTTTTTAAAATTATGCACAATTTATACGATATTGAATTATCACCTGAACTTTTAAAATGGAATGAAGTATCTTTCATGACAGGGATTAGAGGTTATACGCTAAAAACAATTCATTTCATTGCAAAACCACCTGGATGAATTCTGGTCCAACCAGGCAATTTTATTTAATTTTGAAGCACCATTAATAACTGAAGGGAACTCTTAAATTAGTGTTAGATGATGAAGATCTGATCAGTGAGGAATCACAAGAAACCTGCACCATCGTAAGGCATCCTAAGGTAAGGTAATATATCGAACCAACAATAACGTTTACTGATATTAAACAGAAATCACAACGTTGGCATCTAAACGTAAAAATCGACTGATCTGACACTTGAAAAAAACTCGATTTAGTATGCTGTGGCATATACGTGACTGTTTCAGTGCACTGAAAAATATTCGGGCGAATTGCGCGTTGTACTTCCATCGACAATCTCATGCGATGCCTTTATATTATTATTATTACTAACACTAGGCGCCATGTCCATAATAATCTCTCCACGCGATGGACAGAAGCCAGCTTAGAGTACTTCATAAAAGGGATTGAGAACGAACGACGTCACGTATAGCAACGGCTGAGAAACTGCACTCTCCCCAACTGTGGTTGGTAACAGAACTAGGAGTATAGCGGAAGGCAGTGTTAGTTGAGTCATTTTTTTTTATCTACGGCCATTTGATAGAAATGTTTTTTTCTCACTCATGAAAGATAGCAGAACTAGAGGACATGAGGTAAAAATTAGTAAAGGATAAGTGTATATTGGATATCAGGAAGTACTCGTTCTCACGTAGGACAATAAATGAATGGAACAAATTGTCTAAGCCTAAGCCTAAGGATTGTATAACTGCTAGCAGCGTGAATATGTTTAAAAACAGGGTTACACGTAGATGATCATTGTTGGACTCTCGATAAGCCAATGGCTTCCTTGTCCACTTGCCATCTGGGCTTTTGACTTGGATGGCAAATCTTGTTAAATCTATGTACACAGTGCGTACCGTGCACGTACACCATATATACAAATAGCTGGCCAAATAACACTGGGACGAACCACGTGAGACACTAAGAACGTGGTGTGTCCGCTGACGTGCATACTGCGCATGGGCAAACAAACCCACAACATTACGTATCCACACACGACCGTATATAGGCTACTTACATACGTGGACATACACACACGCACGCATGCACGCACGCACGCACGCACGCATGCACACACACAAACACATGCAAAGCCGGCACGCAAACGCAATCGCACAGACACGCGGAAGTACAAGCACACTTAACAGTAAACGTGACATGAAGATTGAGTGATCGTTCACACAAGGGCCACTCAAGTCGTATTCGTAACTAGACCTTGTTCTGCAGCTAGGTCTAGGCGAATGTCACAGACATCACGTGTGAAACATCGCTGAGCAAGATTGACTACGTAAAGAGAGGCGAGTGGTGACATACGTCACGCACGCACTGGACAAACTATCACAGTTGAAACACATCCCTTTTCGTAATTATAATGGTTTATTTCCATCACGTACTAGACTTCGCTGTATTGTGTAGACACGATAGGCTCACTGCTTAGCGTCACTGTTTGGTCGGAGGCACTCGTGAGAATTCACATTTTATTTACGTTAACGTACTTAACGGGTTGGGTGCGTTCGCACTAAGCTAATTCTTAACATAGGGTGCAATTTGCCAAATTGTAGACCAAGAGATTAAGAGGATACAAAAGAGAAGTAGTCTTAAAAATGGAATGGTTATGAAGACACTGATAGAACTATGCGGGCTACACATATATAACAAGTGGCTGGACTCTCGATAAACGAACTGCTTCCTTGACTACTTGCCGTCTGTAGCTTGTTGCTTTGGACGGTAATCTTGTTAAATTCAAGTAAAAATAATATTTGCAGGGAAGCAAAAGTGCTTACCTGTAAACAGAATTTCACTTGCCAAGTAGGCAACCGATTAAAACAAAAACATTTATTAAAATGCTCGATCAGGTAGAACACGTATCAGTCACCCTAGTGACGTGAATGGAAACATTACAACATCAACAGTTATGTTACACAAATTGCATAACGCTCACGCACGCGCACAGCCTATTATATGCAGTTACCCATGCATTCGCACACTTGACAAAGAGCCAAACACACATGTCTACATACGTCCACATACGTCCACATACGTCCACATACGTCCACATACGTCCACTTAAGTCACACACCAGTAGCAACTCATAGAAACATGGAACCAACGCGTGAGAAGTAAAAAACGTCACAGACCCGCAGAGAAACATATCGCATATATGCTTACAACTCACAAGTGCATGTATACATACATACATACACGCATATATGCATACCTGCATACATGCATACATGAATGCATACGTACATACATACATACATACAGGTATATACATACATGCATACATACATATATACATACATACATACATACATACATACATACATACATACATACATACATACATATATACATACAAACATACATACATACATACATACATACATACATACATACATACATACATACATACATACACACATACACACGTTCATGCATACATACATGCATATATATATATATATATATATATATATATATATATATATATATATATATATATATATATATATATATATATATTCACACATGTCTGAACCTGATC
>BSQZ01000041.1:1977500-2007500 GCA_033239005.1 Lamellibrachia satsuma | reverse complement strand
ATCTCTTTTCTCAACGGCCTCGTCTTTAGGCTCATATGAGAAAGGCAGTTGTACGACCAATCTACACAATAGAATTGATTCACATAAATTTTCTGAAAAAAAAACAAGCTTTGTTCTTTGGTATATAGATGATAAATATAGGTCTCCTAGATTCATAAAAGTAAATTTCTTAAAATAGCAGAGTTATAAAGTATCTCATGAAACACAAATCAACTTTACAATACTAGTAGTAACAACATCAACAGCAGCATTAACAGCATTAACAAAAAAAAATACAACGTTCAAAAGGCCTCGATATATAAAGCACACACCTATTATAACGAATTAAACAGGACGTCCTGTACATCGAGAATACGGACGCTTATTTGCGCCTTTTACAAGATGGGAGGGGGATCTTCCTGATTCCATATCACCTTTCCTCACGGAGGACCTGGGATGGGATGCCCCTGCCTCTAGGGATGTCCCGGCCAGCTGCGGTGTTCCAGACTCCATAATTAGGCAGCAAGTTACGTCGCTACAGAAGGAAGTTACATACATGAAATAAATCATGAAATAAATGTTGTTGACGATTAAAAGTTGAAGTGTAAACTGTTATATATGAATACGACGCAGACACGTGTGGCTATTACTAGGTGTTTATATCTTTCTTAAGATACACATGCAAAAGTAGGGTTCCCATGAAAGCTTACACCATGGCGGGTGCAGCAAACGCCATTACAATGATGTGCTGTCTATTTTAAAAGACTTATTACTGAAAGAAAAAACTATGTGTCGATGTTTCGTGAGAAGTGACCACACACGCACGCACGCTCGCACGCACGCACGCACGCACGCACGCACGCACGCACGCACGCACGCACACACACACACACACACACACACACACACACACATATATAAAGGCTCTCCAAATGCGCACTAGTATGCCTTTTAATTTTTTTATTTACAATATTAACATTCATTAATGGAAAACTGTTTGTTCATGAAAAGAAATCTAAAAATCATAATTATTATTAATTAATACTGGCACCATTTTAGAAAATACACAATATAATTAAAGATACACTTGTGTAGGTCGTACAACGTGGACATCAATGTGACTGAACTCCAAGGTCGAGTGTTTAAACGGCCAGCACTCGAAACTATCTTTGATACATTTTCAAAAAGGTCCGTGTTGGGGATTACGTCACCACTTCAGTTTCTACGAGGACCATCGCAGCCAAATATAAGACGACCGATGTTGACCCATATGACAACGGCAGTGCACTACCTCTCGAGTTGTGAGTACAAAAGAGTTCAACACTATCTTGAAACAGATCTGTTGCCAGTTTGAGACTATTGCCTCGCGTATGTGGTTTCTAACAGGCCTACTGGCTTGGCGCATTATCAAAAGACGCCACGAGTGTACAAGGTGACGATGCACACTTTCAGGCTTTTCCATGGCTCCCTTGCTAAACGGAAACAATTTAAAGTATATTATACTTATCGATATTATTGGGTTTTTTTACATAATTGTAACTGAATTTATTTTCCGCTTGGCTGCATAAATTGAAATTATAAAATCATGTTTTTATAATTTCTCTAGCTTGAAATTGATTCGGCGACTTAGAGAACGCAATCAAAGAGTGTGTATGTTAATTAATGTATTCGCACGCTCTGGAGCAATCAAGTTGCACGATCAATCGCGAAACAGCAGTCGATGTCAGCCGGGAATGTTGATCCATCACTTAGGGGGGCGTAGAACATCTTGGAAGAGCTTCACCATCGGCTGTCCCGGCTCCTCGTCGAACGGGTAGCTGAGTTGACGCGCTCGCTCTACGGCCCAGGCGCTGTCCAGGTCATACTGCCGGGCGGCCGATATCAGGGCGACGACGGCTGTAAGTGACACAGACGGCGTGAGAAGGCAACATCATTTGAATGCGATTTTTTTATTGCTCCGATCCATAATGATTCCCGCCGATTGAGTTAGCCAAAATGTGCAAGTTATCGGCCCCACCCAGCTGATTCCACCAGGCGGCCACAACCGGATCGGACTGTATTAGTGATGCACAATACAGTACTTACTAATTTATGCTAATTCGATGTAAAATGCAACTGTGACAAACTAAAATACAATTGTGACAACTACTTCTTCCTTGCCAGCGACAGATCGCTACCAAGGCAAAGGCGAAGTCCACACATGTGGCATCGATGCCTGTTGGATGATTCACATATAATGACGTGAATGTCTTGGCGAATACTAGAGAAACACCAAAACAACGATAGCGGACAAAGTTGCGAGAATCGACATTTTTTATGGATATTACGCCAACTTACTTCATACTGGTGATAGGAGGCAGAGAATCCGATTGCAAATATAATCTGCCAACACATTCTGATTAATGTGATATTTGATTGTGAAAGTTAACTTTGGAGGTTACGATTTGGAATGACTGGAGATTAGATTTTTGCCCGTGCCAGGCCCAGGACAGTGGAAGTGCCAGTGCGCGCGAAACGTCGGCATTAAACAAACGTTACTTTCAACAATTGTGACTTTCACAAATAAAATTCACACTGAAATGTTTCACAAATTGATCACTTCATGTTATTAGTCTGCTAGTTATAAGAAATGAACGACAATATTTGGTATGATTTATGTTTATTAAATTATTATTCTAATTGAAAGCATTGTTTTAGTTTTACGCACAAAAACTTTGTTTTATTACGGATACCTATAATGTATACATTTTTGTGGGGCCATTTCAAACTCACCTGGGCCTGTTCAAAATAGAACTGGGCTCGTTCCAACAAAAATCTCGGCCAGTTCATGTTTTGCTAATTTCAAACACTGCGTCCTTGTCATATATATGTCAAAGGTATTGTTTAAATATATTCACTCTGCTAGCATTAATACAATCATTTCATATTTCACCCATTCATGCGTAGGTCTCTGTGAGAATGAGTACTGTCTCATAACCAACCTGCACTGTTACTTTTGTAATTATGCTGTGGGTCTAATGCTTTCTTAAAGTTTGAATAAAATATTTCTGTCATTATTTTCAAACCCATTCAATGTTAGAAACCTCCTCTTTTAGTATGTTTGTCTCGACTGATGTCAAACCACATTCTATTTGGCTTCTTTCACAACAAATGTATCTCAGCTCTGGAATCCACTTCGTTGTATCAATGGTAAATGATCAAATGTAGCGCACTTAGATGCATGATTTAACAACATTTCACTACTACAACATCACTTGTACGCTTTTCTGATACAACGTAATGTGAGTGTTTCCGCCTAACATCGATAAAGCGAGTCGCGTTGCCCGTACCTGCTCTGTATCCCGACTGCGAGTGAACGCAGACAGACGCTTCCTGTCCCGCCACTAGCCACGTGGTCAGGTAGGCCTTGACCGCAGACGGTGTGTACATGCCCTTCATATCTGAGAATCAGGAATTCGATAAACAAACTCTCATGTACACATACATATCGTATCCCCTCTTCATACAACATTATTTGTTCAAACAAACGTGCACATGGACTACAAATGTTAGGCTTGGTGAGAAAACAACAGTGTTAGGATATCACAGCAATCCGTTTAGAGGAAATGATCGCTCACATAACACGAAATATATCATTATACATGCCATTCAAATCGTATTCGTAACTAGACGACCGCAATTAGTCACATACATCACGCATACACATGTCACATACACACATACACGAACGCGCGCATTCGTGCATGCGTGTCATATTAACATTGGAACATAGTTCCATTGGTTTAACACTGGCATTATCCACAACATTAAAATATACTTTTTAACATAAATAGCCAACTCACCACGTTTGGAATTGTATGGCGGTGTCTGGTGATAGGTAAACTTATTGCTTTTCATGTCATGCTTCTCCAAAGCTGCATTGTACCCAATGTCATCTCCATACTCGAGGATGTTCTTTCGCTCGTAGTTGACCGTGGAGTCTGGAGAGATGTATTCGTTCCGTCTGGCTGGGTCGATGCGACTGGCCTGTAATCGCTCCGTCGACTGTCGACCTGTCTCCTCGTATGTGCCTGTGTTGTCTCTGATGTTCAACAACGTCACTTCTTCCTATGAACAGGTGTAGTGCTTTAAATGTATTTATGACATCCTTGCAGATCTCAACATTCTTGCATTGTTATCGTTTTATGTTTTTACTAAATAATTTTAACATTTGAACAAAACTGTAACATGACTGGTTTAACATTATCCTTATATAACATGTTAACCTATTTATAAATAGTTAATTGGAAAATCCTGCCTGTGACATTTGTAGCATTGGAATTCTCCCGGAAATAGTTGGCTGTCTGCAGTTGATGGTGACGTTGAGTCCCAGAGAAGCCAAGTGGCTGACATAGTTCGACTGGATCTGTCCAGCCATGAACCAGTTCTTGTACACGGGCTTCATAAGCCAGTACTTTTTGTTCCAAGCGCGTATCGTCACGTCTGGCGTCGGTGGATTTGTCAATGGTGGTTCGCCCGTGACGTTGCTTATCAGGTTGCGAAACGGCGCCTTCGAAGTGAAATCGTAGCCAAGTCGAGAGCCATAGCTGTAGATGTGAAGACTGTTCATTTGCTTGTTGTAGCCAAGATAGGTGAGTGCCATGAAGCTGGCAGTGTAGGCCGTGACGCAGTGCAGTAGGACTGGCTTGGCTGCCCGAGACATGATGGTGGCGAACTTCCGGACCGTCTCCATTTTCGGGACCTCTGCCTTGGACTTCACTAGCACTTCGAAGGTGATTCCTGCCAGTCTCTCAGCGACGTCTCGGCTCGCCGTTGTGTTGAGCACTCGATCATCGCCGATGTCATAGCTGTTTGGGAACTCGATTAACGACACGATAGTGCGGAAGCCGGCGTCGGCCGCGTACTTGATCTGCCTCTCCGTCAGACGGCCGGCCGTGTACAGGTCTGACGAGATCTTCTTCGTCCACCACGTCTTCGGGGAGGGGAAATCGCCGCGATCACCCGTGCCGCTTCTGGGAATCAGCGTCACTGCTACCATGAGCAGTATTGCGATACCGAAAAGCAACGTGAGAACAATGCCCCTCAACATGGTTCCTTCGATGTCTCAGCGCAACCAAAGCGGAGCCCACCTTGCGTCGTCTGCCTTTTATATTGGAATACCTCGAGGGTCCGTTGACATTCATTCGTGCAGTAGCGTGCTGTCGAGTGTGGGATTGTCAAGGACATATACGCCATAGGGTATGGAACATAAAATACTTCAAACTGCCACTTAGTCAACAAAATCACGTGGTTGTACAGGCGTTATACGTTAGTGGTGGGATGTGTTTGGTCAACAGCTTCAATTGATAGTCAAGGGTTCTACGGACTGCTACATGGAGAGAGTGTTGTATGCAAAGACATTTCTAAATTACTACGTTTTGCCAAACATAATACAAGATGTTTGGTTGGTGTTGATCGAAAGTGTGTCGTGAAAAGAATACCAGTAAAATAAGTCTACTGCAACGAATACAATTTAATACAATTGATAATGTGAAGCATAGTGGAATTTATATAGGATGTATACTTCGCATTTCATTAAGGACGATTATGTCCTACGCGCCTTTAATAATGACGTACGGCTTGACGATTATGTCACACGGGCCTTTAGTAATGACGTACGGCTTGACGATTATAATTTATTACCATTCATGTCATAATACCCGTTTTCCTACATTACAAATGTAAATTTAATCACGGTGCAAGACCAAACGTACCCACTGTTTAAATAGACAACGGCGTCGTCAGTGGAGATACGTGTGTGCAGTGTGCCTTGCGCGATCCGTTTATATAAGTACTTTAACTGAGATACCCTTGTTGTTGCGATGTCATAATATGTCTCTCTCGCTATTTGTTATAGGAAATAATTACATTTATAAGATCATACGTTTACGGTAGCGTGACCTGATCCACTTTGTACGCAAGATAATGGGACGTCTCACCGGTTCTAATCCAGTTGGTCTACACTCAAGTCACTCGTCCCGTCTGCACCGTTATACCAAAGTTAATCTACTTATTTCATCCCCGTCGTTCTATTGCAAGCCTCGCGGCTTTACTGATATGTAAGGTATACGTGAATGAGAGTTCTCAACATCTGGTTTCTTAAGTCACTAAGTTTGTCCTAAGAACTAAACAAAACAGTATTATAAATATTATATTATGCTGTGTAGATCGTCGTATCTATCTATTAGCTAGATTATTTCAAAACAAAATTATTTTTCATACACAACACATTTGAAGGAACCTATAAAGTACAAGTTAAAATGTGATTGGTTTATTAATTCCATTGGTTAATTACATGGTTTATTATATAAACTGAGGCCACCACATTTTTTTTCACTGTGTATGCTGTAATCACATGGAGTGTAATCAGGGAGACTAACTGGGGATGCTTTACAAACAGGAGTAGGCCAATTAGTGTATACCATAAAATTGGGGCTATTCATGCGGGTAGACAAAATGGGTGTAGACCAACTGCGGGACCGTCTCACAAATGCTCCCACTGACATCGAACATAATGTCACGAGAGGCTGTCTTCACTTAGCACCAGTTTCACTCATAAAGGATAGCGTTTGGTGACATCCTATTCGATGCCAGCAGGAGGCCGCTCATACATTGGAACAGCTTTTTCAGGAATTCAACCAACAATAAACGCGGAAAGGCTCATTGTCTCAAGAGCCCTGGGGATATCAGATCAAGTGCGCGTCGCCACAGGTAATGCTTGGTGAACCAGCCTAATTGCCAGGGTTGACTGAATTACTTTTATTTTGTATTTGAGTAAAAGTAAGAGTAATTCACATTGAAACTACTTGAGTAAAAGTAAAAGTAGCTGGTAAAATAAACTACTTGAGTAAAAAGTAAAAGTACTTTTCAAAAGTACTTGAAGTAAAAGTAAAAAGTATTTTGAAAAATTACATTATCTTTAATGAGAGCTCACAATATCAAATAAATTAAGTTAAATACAGAACTTAATTAATGATGAGGCACAATCTGTCTTTTTTATCGACCTGTTCCACTGGGGTATCGGAGGAGCTAGATTGTACAACAGGATATGTATAGGCAGGTGTGATTGTATCTGAGTAGGTAGAGGGTCAGTCCAGTACTAGTAGTAGCCTCTCAGGGAAACTGGTCAGAGCTAATACAACCTAGCACTGCCCATAGTAAAATTAACAAAGACATTTGATGCCTAGCTGATCAAGCCATCTGGCTTGTGATCCCCCACCTTCTTATCAGCTCACACAAACATTGAAACAACAAGCTTTAGCAGCTAGCTGTGTTGGTTACCTGGTACCAGCTGGGACTAGACTTGATCAGAAGACAGACCAGTGCAAGAGAGGAATGCTGTTGCTAATTGCAGTTAAAGTGACCTGTCAGGGCCCCTGTCCCTGTCCTTGATATTATTTATGCCTTATGGCCAGGTACATTACATTCCGCTTGGTGCGCTGCGTAAAAATTGTCTTAATTTACTAGGTCATACAATATGTAAATGCCCCACGTCTTCGGGGAGGGGAAGGCGCTGTAACAAACAACGCTGCTGTCGCCCTTACAAGTCGATTGTACCACCAACATCGCCACCATCAGAATCACAAATCATATGACATACGTGGGCATTATGAGTTACGTCATTGCTATTGAATTGAGCCATGGTTTGTCCGACGTAACTGGTATAAATTGGATATGAGAAAGTATCCATTCACATTATGAGTAACGTCATTGCTATTGAATTGAGCCATGGTTTGTCCGACGTAACTGGTATAAATTGGATATGAGAAAGTATCCATTCACATTATGACTAAAGTCATTGCTATTGAATTGAGCCATAGTTTGTCCGACGTAACTGGTATAAATTGGATATGAGAAAGTATCCATTCACATTATGAGTAACGTCATTGCTATTGAATTGAGTCATGGTTTGTCCGACGTAACTGGTATAAATTGGATATGAAAAAGTATCCATTCACATTATGAGTAACGTCATTGCTATTGAATTGAGCCATGGTTTGTCCGACGTAACTGGTATAAATTGGATATGAGAAAGTACCCATTCTCACAGAAGATGATAAATTAATGGAACAAATGATCTATATATTGGTATCGTGCTAATGCCAATAGTATGACTACGTTTAAGAATAAAATTGACCGATATGTTAATGGACTTAAAAAGGGTTCGAGAAATAAGTCAGAGAATTACAGACCAGTGAGCTTAACGTCAGTTATTTGTAAATTATTAGAAAGGTTAATTAAATACCATATGGTGGACTTCCTTGTTAGGCATAAATTATTACATTCATCTCAACATTGATTCCTAAAAGCGAGGTCATTCTTAACAAATATGTTATGTGGAAGAAATCACCAAGTGGATAGACGAGGGATCACCAGTAGAAATTATCTACTTAGATTTTCAGAAAGCTTTTGGCAAAGTACCACTTCAAAGATTACTACTTCAATTAAAAGCCCATGGTATCGGGGATGGCATAATCGACTGGATAGAACAATGGCTCATTGACAGAAGACAACGAGTTGTAATAGATGGAGAGGTTTCAAACAGGAAACCAGTTTTGAGTGGGGTACCACAAGGAGCAGTATTAGGACCTTTATTATTCTTAATATATATCAATGACTTGGACGACAGTATAACAAGTAACATACTGAAATTTGCGGATGACACAATTGCGGATGACACCTCCTGTAGTTGGCAGTGAGCATGGACGCAATAGAGGGAGAGACCTCCTGTAGTCGGCAGTGAGTATGGACGCAATAGAGGTAGATACCTCCTGTAGTTGGCAGTAAGTATGGACGCAATAGAGGGAGAGACCTCCTGTAGTTGGCAGTGAGTGTGGACGCAATAGAGGGAGAGACCTCCTGTAGTTGGCAGTGAGTATGGACGCAATAGAGGGAGAGACCTCCTGTAGTCGGCAGTGAGTATGGACGCAATAGAGGGAGAGACCTCCTGTAGTTGGCAGTGAGTATGGACGCAATAGAGGGAGAGACCTCCTGTAGTTGGCAGTGAGTATGGACGCAATAGAGGGAGAGACCTCCTGTAGTTGGCAGTGAGTATGGACGCAATAGAGGTAGATACCTCCTGTAGTTGGCAGTAAGTATGGACGCAATAGAGGGAGAGACCTCCTGTAGTTGGCAGTGAGCGTGGACGCAATAGAGGGAGAGACCTCCTGTAGTTAGCAGTGAGTATGGACGCTATAGAGGGAGAGACCTCCTGTAGTTGGCAGTGAGTATGGACGCAATAGAGGTAGATACCTCCTGTAGTTGGCAGTGAGTATGGACGCAATAGAGGGAGAGACCTCCTGTAGTTGGCAGTGAGTATGGACGCAATAGAGGGAGAGACCTCCTGTAGTTGGCAGTGAGTATGGACGCAATAGAGGGAGAGACCTCCTGTAGTTGGCAGTGAGTATGGACGCAATAGAGGTAGATACCTCCTGTAGTTGGCAGTGAGTATGGACGCAATAGAGGGAGAGACCTCCTGTAGTTGGCAGTGAGTATGGACGCAATAGAGGGAGAGACCTCCTGTAGTTGGCAGTGAGTATGGACGCAATAGAGGGAGAGACCTCCTGTAGTTGGCAGTGAGTATGGACGCAATAGAGGGAGCTATTTTCTTCTTCGCCAGGGTATGCGGCATTGTTGAATTTAAGACGGATGGGTGGATTTATGGATGGATGGATTTATGAATTTATGAATGGGTGGGTGGGTAGGACGGTGGGTGGGTGGGTGGGTGGGCGGGTGGGCGGGCGGGCGGGTGGATGGATGGGTAGGTGGGTGGGTGGGTAGGACGGTGGGTGCGTGGGCGGGCGGGTGGACGGGTGGATGGATGGATGGACGGACGGATGGATGGATCGATCGATCGATTGATGGATCGATGGAATCAGTGAGTCATCAAAGGATCGCGCCTTTCGCGCGTATTCTGTTTACCCAATGGACTGTCTGGAGTGAACCGATTTAGACTACAGCACAAACGTCGACAGGTGATGCCATCTATCGGGCAATTTTTAAAACTTTGGTCCTTTGATTCCTCACCAGATGGCGGGACGTGTCGCACAATATAATAACATTGATAAAAGAACGCTGTCAACAAACTGAGCATTGTGAACTGACGGCAGTAAACGTTCAGACGTAAACCTGGTCATAATAATAAATACAATTCCAATCATCATACATGCCATATTGTTTATACGCTTCGATACAATAATTGAATAAATGTTGCTGCGCTGACCAGTAAAACGGCGAGTGTCTAATTTCCCGGTGCAGAAAACAGTCCCTGTGTATCAGTTCAGCATGAAAGGTTCACCGAAAGCGGTCCATTTACTATCCGTTTTTGTTAATGTGCATGACATATACGCACGTATTAATGTGACATGCTCGCTTCGCTAAATAAGCTGACGTGACGCTCGCTATTTAACGCGTACTTCGGCGTCCAACGTGGGCAATGCCCTTTGTGGATTAAGAATATTCAATATTTGAGAGAAGCAAATGACAAAATTATACAGACGTTGCATGGATTCATGTTCGTATGTTTATTTTTAAAATGTAGTGGATATATTCCTGCGAGTTTTGGTCGATCATAAAAAAGAAGGGATTATAGTGCTTCACAAGTAATTAGCATGATCAGCACACGCCCGCTCTCTCTCTGTATCTCTCCCTCTCTCCCGCTCCCTCTCCTCACTCCTTCCCCTCCCCCTCTCCTCCGTTGCCCTTCCCCTGCCCCTCCCCCCTCCCCGTGCCACTCCTCCTCCCCTCCCCTCCCCTCTTCCCCTCTCCCCCGCGACAAATCCCCAATAATAGAGGGTTACTAGTCCATTCCCATAGATATGTGTGAATGATGATCATCGATCATCGTCTACGCCTACCTGTGATTATTTGCATACGTGTAATATAAACGCTGGCTGAACATTTGAGCAGGGGTATACGAAAAAACTTCGTAGATATCCGAGAAGGGTACACAGCAAAAAGCCCGACGCCGACGCCAATTAATCACCCCGACTAATCACCCCGATTCGGACACATGTCTACGAAGACGCATCCGGTGCAAAACAACGTTTGTTTACCTGATTTAGATCAATACATGGTCCCCACCGTGGCGCTGCAGTCGGCTGTCGCCTGTCAGTAGGCCTAGGTATGTGGTCATGTTGTTGTCAACCCTGGTGGAACCACCCCCTACTTACGTGGAGCTCTGCTTTGTCCCATTTATCTCATCAATACAGATATTAGATAAATGTATATAAATGTGTGTATAAATATTGGTGGGAGGTCTGAGATTGGCTCTCCAAACAGGTGGGAGATGGGATATTGCCCCCAAAAACAGGTGGGACGTGGAAAATTGAGACCCTTGATACACCATCTCGTATGAAAGTGGGTACGTTTCCACACTCACGGGGTCCTTTTGCCGCGACTGAATACGGCCCCGGTCCAAATTTCATAACTGAAAATAGACCCACATGGAGCCACGGTTCAATCCGGCATCAACACAAGAAGCGCCCACGAACGGAGATTGAACATGTGCCGTTCTCGGACCACACAAAGACAAATTATTCCTTGAGCGAATAGACCTACTCAGACGGTGCTGCGCGACCGCGAAAACATAGTTCAAGGACGTCAACGTTTCAACAGGCGAGTTAACAATTTAACTATGTCCTACATTATATATACTGTGTTATATTTAGGCAAGATGTCTGCGAAATCGAAATAGCCAGCGTCAACACCACGGTGGCATAATCTAGCCACCCCGCAGTTTCTGTTTACATCAAACCCTGTTGGATACACCCGGCACTGTTTATATTTCAAAAGAACAACCCAGCATAGGCGAGCAGGCCCAACAATCCTTCCTCTTTCCTATTGTATGGTCGAGCTTGTTGCTTGCCAAAAGCGTATGTTTTCGGACCCATGTTGGAACTTTATAATGATGGTATCAAGACATTTAACTGTAATGTAAATATATTTATGTCTGAGTTTGGTTCACTTCAAACTGTTGTCAAAAACAAATTGTTTCATCAGTATTGTTGTGCATTGCACGGATCTCAACTATGGCCACTGTGGCATGACAGTGTTAACAAGATGTGCACACAGTGGAATGTGGAATGTGGAATATCAATGTCAATGCTACATACTATGACAATGCAAACATGATTTGTGAATTGGTTGAAATGAAAGATTGTAACAATGACGCTGTCTTAAATAAGGAAGAATATAATGCTGTGATTTCATATCTCAGCACAATATAATTTGTTTTCTAGCTGCTATTTCTAACTTACAATTTATCTAGTATATACATGTTTGTGGATCTTGAGTCCGAATAAAGATGATAATAATAATAATAATAATAATAATGCGATATGCGACAACTAATTCTGACTTGATGAAAATCCGCCCATGATGTGGAAATGTCAACTTATGACGTGTTGGTACGTCATGACGTGTTGGTACGTCATGACGTGTTGGTACACGTGTGAAACGGTTAGTGCGTGTCAGTTTTAAATCTTAAGTTATTAGTTCCCAACCGGATTGAGTTCAGAAGTACCAAATACGCGAGGTAGTTTTTGGAGCGGCTGGACCTCCGCTCATACTAGAGCGGTTGACTTTGCCTCATGGCCCTACCTAGCGTAGCTGCTGACGCAATTTTTAAGGAGAACGAGAACTACTTTGTAGTATCACTACGTATCGCCGATTTACACGAGTTACAGCCAAATATACAAGTACACGTTCAGAGTATCTTGAATGTGAATAGGGCCTATAGTTGACGATATGTACACCGTAAATGTACGATATGAAAGAAGCCATCCATAAAGTACGTCCCGCTCAGGTGGTGGGGAGGTTCTTGTAAGCGTCACGGAGCGCTACGTGCAGTGGTTTTTGACGATCGTGAAGTTCGTTATTACAATTTTTGCTCGTCTAGCTGTCGATGTCAGATTGATAGGATTGATTGTTATGCCAGCATTTCTACTGGATTCCAATGGAAAAAGAATGTAGACGTACTCACCCAGATTCCGACACATGCATCAGTGTAGTGTGGCGCGCGAAAAGTCTGCAAACTGTGCCGTCATATAGCGTTACATAACACCAGCCTGTTGCATCCCAACCCCGGGAAAAAAACATCACAGAGAATTGATGTGCGTACATGGATGATGGAGGAGGGCGTAGATATTCACAGCCCTCCCCAAACAGCACTGGTGTCTGAGACACCAACAATCGTCTTGTGCAGCGCTATGAATTCTTGGGAGGGTGTCTAGTGTGTCGGTAGGCACATAATGAGAATGACGTGTCTGTGTGTCATGTCTCCGACCGACTCATGTGTGTATCAGTACAAAGAATTCCCCAGGTGCTTCACTGCATCCACCATTACACATCATACTACCTGCAAGGAATAAAAAATAGATGCATGCGCATAATTGAGGCTGGGTCTTTCTCAAGACGAACGTAGTTTAACGAAACGTGACAAGGGGTAGGGGTCTCAAAAAGACCAAAAAATAGTACAGATATTTGTCTGTACGGGTGGTTCTACTAGGGTTAATAACAATGTCACCACATTCCTTGGCCTGCCGAAAGGCGCCAGCCGGCGGCAGTACCACTGGTGTACACGACGTGTCGCTCTCATTCAAGTCGACGGACTTTGTTTAGCACTGGCACGAAAGATCATGACTAAAGTAAATGGCTATAACAATGGAATTTTACATCAATTATACCCATTTTACAACTAAACAAAGTATAACAAGTATGCTACTAATACAATAGCGTTTACACTGGAAACAATAACTGCCCTGGTTTGCTCAATACATTCCAATACAAATGTCTGCCTCATAATAAATAAACAGTTGAAAATACATGCCGACAACATGTTACATTTAAACTTATATAATTGTTTTATGACATCAATAGCAACTACGAGTGTCGATTTAGAACATGCAGTTACATATAGTTGTTTTTACCGTCTGTCTGGTCACCAGTTGCTACTGTCGAGACCTGATTGTCTGCCGTTTCTGTAAAACGTACAATGTTTTTCTATCACACGCGTCATAGGATCAGTGCTTAATAAAAAGTTGTGACTGTAATCATTTGATAGCCACCAACAAAGCCCACGTGAGGGTTATTGGGTTGGAATTAGTTATTTGATTTTTTTAATACTTGAAAAGGTGTAATTTGGCGACATAATAAATATACTTTCGACCCAATGCACCACCTAGAGGCCAAAAAAAGAAAACACTGTTGGACAAAAATAGTTGTCACCCACCTGTTGACCTCGCGATATGATGTTGTCTTGCCAACGGTTTCGCCCCCCCCCCCAGGAATGAATCTAGCTGTTCAAAGTGTGGGCATCCGGCACCAGCGTCAGCACCAGCCTCACTTCTAGAAAGGGCGTCTTTGGCCTTGTAATAAGCTGCCCGGAGATACTTTATATTTATGCGAATCTGTGCCACAGACCGATCATATCCCTTTTCCACCATCATTGCGGCTATCAGTTCGTATGCCTTCATGTTTTTGGCATTTCCGTCAAAATGCCGCATCACCGCTTGGCTACCCCACACTTCCACCAAATCTCCCAGCTCCGCTCTGCTCCACGTGCTCCCCCGCACCACATCAGTGAACAAATCAGTCGTGATAACGGTATATTGATGGAAAAGTGACAGCTTACACAAAAGAGCTGGGTCAGACCTGATTAAAAAATGAAATTTCAGGTTCCCTCGGGTCACATATGGTCTCGCGAGACTACGGCCCTCTGTCATTCAGCAGCGCCGCCATCGCCGAATCAAAGCAAACGGGGCGTTCACATTGGCTAATCCGCATCCTAATTCACTTGTTTTCCCGCATTAGAATTCGGGTAGCTTAATGCGGATTAAGGGTGTTCACATTGCGCTACCCGAATTGGGATCCGCATCCTAATACGGATTAACGTTGTATGTGAACACCGCCTTAGTCAGAGTCTTGTATGTGGGGACGCTTGACCGAGTTATTGCCGATTGGGCCATTTCGACAGTCGTAAACCACAATACTTGATTCTATGTTGTGCAATACCAAAATTGCTATTCCACTGCAACTAAAACCACAAATGGGTTAAACCGAGCAGGCCGTCTGGTATGTGGTGACGTTTGACCAAGTAATGCCTAATAGGGCACTCCGTGTTACCAATAAATCTGTCTTTGGTCACTGGTATACAGCCACATGTTATTATATAACAAAACTCGGCATCGACTAAAGTGTTGTTGTCTTAATATAGACGAAAGTCGTCGTCTGATGTTATTTCATTTACCTTATTTGCCAGGTCCTTCACCATGACTTTACCGTTGAACGTCCAGTAGTCCGTCAGCTTCTTTAGTTTCTTTAGCTTCCTCGTTTCGAATGCCAGTTTCGATCTTCGCACAAGTCCTCGTTCAGGAAGATTTTGTGCGTTTCGAACACCTTGCTGATGTTAGAATGACATTCACTTGTGATACACGACTTTCATTACTTCCGTTCAATGTATAATGTTGGGCACAATGTATAGAATATCTTATACTGAGTACTCTGTACAATTAATGTATTTATGTCTTAATAAAACTGTAATTCATACACATCATATGTTTTTATGTTGTATACTATCTGAAATAATTGATTCTCCCTTTGCTCAAGAACAGAATCAAGGAAGTAGCTATAACAGGACTAGTTTCAATGCCTAATTAGTTGTTCCCACAAAAGTAGCCATAACTTCTCATTGCACGTGTATTTCTTATACCGTAGTCGACAACAATCTCTGAATGCCTATGCTCAAGCATTGTTGAATAAACGTGAAGGTACGGCGTTACGTCCATGGTCAATACCACACGTCTCGATATTCGTCTTTAACGCACTCAGTGAGGGCCCCTTACAAACAAGTTTGTACTATGCCCCCCCCCACATTGTGAATACGGCATTGCCTGGGGCAGTGTGGACCTCATTGCCTGGGGCAGTGTGTTCCTCAGCGCCAGGAGCAGTGTGGTCCTCAGTGCCTGGAGCAGTGTGGTCTCATTGCCTGAGGCAGTGTGTTCCTCAGTGCCTGAGGCAGTATGGTCCTCAGTGCCTGGGGCAGTGTGTTCCTCAGTGCCTGGGGCAGTATGGTCCTCAGTGCCTGGAGCAGTGATGTCCTCTGTGCCTGGTGCAGTGTGGTCCTCAGTGTCTGGGGCGATGTGGTCGTCAGTGGCTGGGGCAGTGTGGTCCACAGTGGCTGGGGCGATGTGGTCGTCAGTGGCTGGGGCAGTGTGGTCCACAGTGCATGGGGCGATGTGGTCCTCAGTGCCTGGGGCGATGTGGTCGTCAGTGGCTAGGGCAGTGTCGTCCTCAGTGCCTGGGGCAGTGTGGTCGTCAGTGCCTGGGGCAGTGTGGTCCTCAGTTGCTGGGGCAGTGTGGTCCACAGTGGCTGGGGCAATGTGGTTCACAGTGGCTGGGGCGATGTGGTCGTCAGTGGCTGCGGCAGTGTGGTCCTCGGTGCCTGGGGCGATGTGGTCCTCAGTGCCTGGGGCAGTGTGGTCCTCAGTGCCTGGGGCAGTGCGGTCCTCAGTGGCTGCCATTTTTTTGGACAATAACTGATGATATTGTTCTCAGCGATGCAGTCTTGACGCAAGATTAACAGTCTTCACACAAAATCTAAATATAACCCCGCCAACAGTGTTAAACCTTTAAAATATTGGCGCATTTTTGGGTGCCTACTGCGTAATTTATTTGTTACAAATCGAATTATTCCCCAAAAGAGGAACGAATTGCGATCGTCCATGTTTAAAATATGTGAGATCCCGATCATGTCATAACGACGTATTTTATAGTTTATTTGAAGGAGAGCGTGCGTGCGCGCGTGTGTGTGCATCCAGAAATGGGCCGCGATATTCACTTGGAGATGAACCTTCACAAAAGTATGACATTTTAAAGTAAACTATACGTCAAGGTTTTGAGGCTATGTACGTAAGAGTTAATAAAATCTAACTATTTGCAACTACAATAAAGAATATCACGATGGTTTTTACTCAAAATTTGCTCTAACTGAAAATGGTTGTAAAAGTAATATTTGACATGTTGAACAGTTTCCTAAAAAAAAACATAGTGGAGCAAATTCCATAGGGAAGGGTTTCGCTATCTGGCCCACGGACTGTTACAGCAATAAAAAAATGGCGGACTAGCGACCATCTTGGATTTTAAACAGATATTGTGATTATAAAAATAAACATGATTTCGAGAGTTTCAATGATAGAATCAAATCCAAGACGAATTAAAGGGTAATCAATGTTGTTATACATCAAATTACACGATGTGACCTTTGAACTTCACCTGACCTTGACCTAGGCCACCCACCCAGGGATCCCCTCCGGAAAGTTTGCTAAGGACCTAACCATGATGTGTATACAATTTAGTGCTTTAGTCAAGTGTGTCACGAGTTCATAAAAATTTGGCCCCAAACCACCGCACTACAATAAGCGACGGAGGTGCGACTTCCGCTTTGACGTGTTAAGTGCCTTCGACCAGGTCGAAGGGCCAACTGGTATACATTGAACAACGCGATCTGCTAAGTCAGAACGGCATAAATTAATTAAACAAATACCAAAATATGTTGCATCAGGTGAATCTAGATGCAGACAGCATGGTCTGCATTGACAAGTGTTTACAAAACGATTTTCACTTGGTGAGCGAATATTGCCACACTATAAACACTCGTGACGTAGGGTGAGCGTGACGGCTCGTGAAATAAAGATGACGTGTGTACAACAAGGTTTTCCTGTGTAGTAAACCACTGGTGTGATATGGCTGGCGTCTCCCGCGTTACAACAAACTCGCCGTTTTCTCCATTTCCTGCGTTACTACAAACTCGCCGTTTTCTCCATTTTCCCGCGTTATTACAAAATCGCCGTTTTCTCAATTTCCTGCGTTACTACAAACTCGCCGTTTTCTCAATTTCCTGCGTTACTACAAACTCGCCGTTTTCTCCATTTCCTGCGTTACTACAAACTCGCCGTTTTCTCAATTTCCTGCTTTATTACAAACTCGCCGTTTTCTCCATTTCCTGTGTTACTACAAACTCGCCGTTTTTTCCATTTCCTGCATTGCTACAAACTCGCCGTTTTCTCCATTTCCTGCGTTACTACAAACTCGCCGTTTTCTCCATTTCCTGCGTTACTACAAACTCGCCGTTTTCTCCATTTCCTGCGTTACTACAAACTCGCCGTTTTCTCCATTTCCTGCGTTACTACAAACTCGCCGTTTTCTCCATTTCCTGCGTTACTACAAACTCGCCGTTTTCTCCATTTCCTGCATTACTACAAACTCGCCGTTTTCTCCATTTCCTGCGTTACTACAAACTCGCCGTTTTCTCCATTTCCTGCATTACTACAAACTCGCCGTTTTCTCCATTTCATGCATTACTACAAACTCGCCGTTTTCTCCATTTCCTGCATTACTACAAACTCGCCGTTTTCTCCATTTCCTGCATTACTACAAACTCGCCGTTTTCTCCATTGCCTGCGTTACTACAAACTCGCCGTTTTCTCCATTGCCTGCGTTACTACAAACTCGCCGTTTTCTCAATTTCCTGCGTTACTACAAACTCGCCGTTTTCTCAATTTCCTGCGTTATTACAAACTCGCCGTTTTTTCCATTTCCTGCGTTACTACAAACTCGCCGTTTTTTCCATTTCCTGCATTGCTACAAACTCGCCGTTTTCTCCATTTCCTGCGTTACTACAAACTCGCCGTTTTCTCCATTTCCTGCGTTACTACAAACTCGCCGTTTTCTCCATTTCCTGCGTTACTACAAACTCGCCGTTTTCTCCATTTCCTGCGTTACTACAAACTCGCCGTTTTCTCCATTTCCTGCGTTACTACAAACTCGCCGTTTTCTCCATTTCCTGCATTACTACAAACTCGCCGTTTTCTCCATTTCCTGCGTTACTACAAACTCGCCGTTTTCTCCATTTCCTGCGTTACTACAAACTCGCCGTTTTCTCCATTTCCTGCATTACTACAAACTCGCCGTTTTCTCCATTTCCTGCGTTACTACAAACTCGCCGTTTTCTCCATTTCCTGCATTACTACAAACTCGCCGTTTTCTCCATTTCCTGCATTACTACAAACTCGCCGTTTTCTCCATTGCCTGCGTTACTACAAACTCGCCGTTTTCTCCATTGCCTGCGTTACTACAAACTCGCCGTTTTCTCCATTTCTGCGTTACTACAAATTCGCCGTTTTCTCCATTTTCCCGCGTTACTACAAACTCGCCGTTTTCTCAAGGCTGGGTTGCGCGAACTGTATGTGAAGACTGACATGAATATACACCCAAACGATAACGTATTCGGGTAGCGCGTGTTTGATTACCGTCGAACGCATCTTTTTTAGTTGTCATTATGAAGTCACACTTAGACAAAGATTTTAAAATAAAATAAACTTCATGCCAAACATTTTAGTAAGTTTATTAATTAAAGTAAACTAGCCTTTCTGGTAATTAATTAAATTAACTTAATAATTGAGTGAATTGAATAACAAAATTATATTAAGCCTTGTCTGATATTATATATATTTTGTGGTAATGGGATGATTTTGTAAAAAAGTAATGTATATTTATTATAACATTATGTTCAGTTGAAAGGTAAAATAATGATGTCTTACTACCGCTGAGACATTCAGTTACACCCGATTACGTTACAGTTTGGATGTATATTCATGTCAGGAATGTCAAGGAAAATGGTAAAAACGGCGAGTGTGTAGTAACGCGTGGAATGGAGAAAATGGCGAGTGTGTAGTAACGCGGGGAATGGAGAAAATGGCGAATGTGTAGTAACACGGGGAATGGAGAAAACGGCGAGTGTGTAGTAATGCGGGGAATGGAGAAAACGGCGAATGTGTAGTAACACGGGGAATGGAGAAAACGGCGAGTGTGTAGTAACGCGGGGAATGGAGAAAACGGCAAGTGTGTAGTAACGCGTGACGCCACCAGCCGCTAAAAGCGAAAACCGCGAGAAATGCGCGAGGACTGCCGAAGATGTCACGTTATGCATCGCCTCAGCAAGCCCATTGGAACGCGTGATAAACCACATTGACACAACGCAATCTCGTTCGTGTGAACATTGAATTAATTTTAATACACGTCGTTTATGCGAACGAGAGAGAGCATTGTAGTCCACCTGTTGCGGGCGAAGCACAGCCGCGGGAAAATAGTGTCGAAGCAGCCGCGACACATCGCCTCAGAGTGCCCACTGGAGCGAGTGAATTGTCGGTGTGCGCTGATAAACCACATTGACACAACGCAATATCGTTCGTGTGTACATTGAATACGGTAATCTGAATACACGTCGTTTAGGCGAACTAGAGACGGCATTGTAGTCCACCTGTTGCAGATGAAGCACCGCCGCTGGCAAAAAGTGTAGCAACACGTCATGACTGGGGTAATCTACCTCATAATATGAGTCACAGTCGTCATTTGTATATAGCCTTACTTTTTATATTGTTCATCCACATTCACGCACTGGCAAGAAATTATACATTCGGAGATCTCCCTACTCGCTATTGCACGAGATCGATGCATCGTTTAAAGTTGTGGAAACATGTTAAGACTGCAGGCATTTTCAATAAAGCGAAATGTTTATGACAAACTGCCCTATTTCAGCAAATGTTTTGGAATATCCTGAGTGCTGAGTCATTGGTGACACGGTAACATGTATTGAGTCATTGCAAGTTATCAGAAAATATATAATGAACGTCATAATAATTACTATTTATATTGGCTAAATTAAAAGGGTTTGTATCGTCATCGCTATTCAAGGCATGTAAGGTAAGGTAGGTAAAGTCATCATGCTTAAACCTGGTTTCTGTAGTGCGAAGCAACTTAGAGTGCAGTTATACTGACTCTCCTGGACGGGACACTAGTCCATCGCAGGTACCTTCCAAACAGTGTTTGTACTCATTTGCAGCTGAGTAGACTGAGGCAAAGTAGGGTAAACGAAATTGCCTAAGCTTCGAAAACGAACCGTGCCCAGTGTGGGTCTTGAACTCACAACCCTCGAATTTAGAGTCCAACACCTTAACCACTAGGCCACGGCTGCCCCTATTCAAATGAGATAATAGATTCTTAAGTTTATAAAATTTTGATGCCAGTCCTTGAATCTTAAGATGAAGTACTCTACATTGAAAGTTAATATTTTTGAAGTTATCAGAAAATATATAATGAACGTCATAATAATTACTATTTATATTGGCTAAATTAAAAGGGTTTGTCATCGCTATTCAAGGCATGTAAATCAAATAAATGTCTTACATTTTGTTCCGAATAATTACTTGAAAGAGAATCCATCATCTCACGACTCATTTTGACTGATAGTAAACTGCCAAATTATATTCCACAAAAAGGTAAAAAAAATTCAGATGAAGTAGCACCATACTCAAAGTGTTCAAATTTACTGGCCAAAGCGTTGAAGCTTTATATCAATCTGATATCTAATGCACATTGATACATAAAAAGTAGATAGTAGATAACAGTTAGATAACCATTAATATATAAAAAGTAGATAGTAGATAACCATTTATACAGTTTAGAGGATAAATAAGAAAATAATAGCTATAAATGATATCGTTTATAAATATTGATTGAAGATACATCGTCTTAAACATCATCATAGAAAAGTACAATTAACGTGCTTCATAAATAGTTAAATTGCAACGGTTCATAGGTTGACTACGTATAGAAATAATTACATGTACCATACAAAAAGAAAGTTACATGTACAACTACAGTTATTTTTTTAATATGGTTTACGTGAATTCATTCATTCTTGCTGCCGAGTTTCGACTTCATTACAATGGTTAGATACACTAATAAAACATCACAAAGAGCTCAATTACAGTTACAATTACAGCATTATAAAAAGATTACACAATTATAATTGAATCCAATCCTGGACATTGTACGGTTTATAGAATAGGCATATCTGGGTTGGAATGCGCATAAATTGTACAATTCTGTCAAATACCAGGAATAAACTAATATCATATCAGGTGTCAACATCTGCTCGTGGAAAGGCGGGAAAGTACTTATGAAACAGATGGAACAGCTCGTCATTGATATGGGAAAACATCCTACCTAGGTAATCCAATCAACAGTCGTCTTTTTTCTGCGTTGATCGTCGTTTTTTTAGCTTATTGTTTTTAAGGGTCGCCATTTTGAACGCGCGCTAAAAAAAATCACCTGAGGCCTAAAATGAGTCTAAAATTTCATCGTGTGTTACAAATAGACAGATAAAAGTTATATAACGCGGGAAATGTCGTCCCAAAAGCGGGAATTCGGGAAAAAGCAGTATTTTCTGCACAAAACCGTGGGAGAAGACGGTATTTTTCGCCCCAAAATGGAAATGTTGACAACTATGATTTAATGTATACCACTAACCTCGTACAATCTGTAGAGTCGTATTCTAATGAATGGTCAGTGTTCGTCCAACAAGGAATCTAGTTCGTCTGACAGAGAGTGAACTCCCCTGACATCAACGCCTGTCGTCTAATCGATGCCTGTTTTTTTGAAGGCTATGGACCATGACCTGTCAGGCGTACAGTCTGCCAACCAGCTCTTTCACATCAACAGGTAGTACATTCTCACTGTATGTGTGCCATGGACTGTGACCGCTCGACACTGTTAGTGGAAAGCAACCTATGCTTGCGGCCAAGGCGTCTTAAAACATAAACCCATATCGCACTAACTGCGTCATTTGTAGCAATTAGGGTCACACTACACTCAACCTTTCCACATTTAGCAGCATACTCAATGTCACCCCGACCTTATCGGTGAAAGTACGTTAGTATTTAGGGGTATCCAGTCTATCGGCCCGCCTTTTACACTTTACCCACTGGCATCCCTCCCTCCCTCCCTCCCTCCCTCCCTCCCTCCCTCCTTCCCTCCCTCCCTCCCTCCCTCCCTCCCTCCCTACCTACCTTCGACGATGATAATGTGACCTGGATTACTGTTAAGATCGGTGTCACGATGGCGAGACTTCGGCGACATCGGTGCTTCTTCGACCATGCACAACGTTACGTCACATTCCCGTAAGATATCGTCGTGATAAAAAAGCCTCTTTGTGTGGTGTCAACTGTTGTGTTGTTACACTCGTACAAGTAGCACACACGTACCAGGCTCCCCAAACGCTCCCCCCCCCACAAAACTAATCAATCAAATCTGATTAACCATCAAGTCTCACACGTCACCTAGAAAATGACGTCTCCTCAGAGGATTAGATTTTGATCAAGAGAAATGAATTGTGAGAGAGCCTTCCTCAAATGTGGAGGTATTGTTTCCATTTATTTCTGACTTTGATGATTGGTAACTGTAGCACATAGAGCTCTTTTTCCAAGTTGCAACTGATCTAGGATGAACACTGATCCACAATGAGCCAGAATAAACTGGATCATCTGACTATGCTCAGTACGGAATGGGAAACCATGCGTCGGTTTAATCTTGACAAGATTTTATTGGACCTCAGTACTGCCAAGACGCGCAATCAATTCATTAGTGTTTGAGAAAGTTCAACATATGTACACTCAGCTCTGACTATTTACATGGTGACATCTCTAAAATCGTTGGTAGCTAATTTGGTGGCAAATATTTGTATGTTTCTTTTTGTTTACTCACGAAAATTTGAACGCTCTCTATTTTATGCTGCTTGTATTATTTTGTCGTGTCAGTGTATGTTGTAATTCTTGCTTCTCATTGTATGTTGTAATTCTTGCTTCTCATTTTGTGTTGTAATTCTTGCTTCTCATTGTATGTTGTGATTATTGCTTCTCATTGTATGTTGTAATTCTTGCTTATCATTGTGTGTTGTAATTCTTGCTTCTCATTGTATGTTGTGATTCTTGCTTCTCATTGTATGTTGTAATTCTTGCTTCTCATTGTGTGTTGTAATTCTTGCTTCTCATTGTATGTTGTAATTCTTGCTTCTCATTTTGTGTTGTAATTCTTGCTTCTCATTTTATGTTGTGATTATTGCTTCTCATTGTATGTTGTAATTCTTGCTTATCATTGTGTGTTGTAATTCTTGCTTCTCATTGTATGTTGTGATTCTTGCTTCTCATTGTATGTTGTAATTCTTGCTTCTCATTGTGTGTTGTAATTCTTGTTTCTCATTGTATGTTGTAATTCTTGCTTATCATTGTGTGTTGTAATTCTTGCTTCTCATTGTGTGTTGTAATTCTTGCTTCTCATTGTGTGTTGTAATTCTTGCTTCTCATTGTGTGTTGTAATTCTTGTTTCTCATTGTATGTTGTAATTCTTGCTTCTCATTGTGTGTTGTAATTCTTGCTTCTCTTTGTTTGTTGTAATTCTTGCTTCTCATTGTGTGTTGTAATTCTTGCTTCTCATTGTATGTTGTAATTCTTGCTTCTCATTGTATGTTATAATTCTTGCTTCTCATTGTGTGTTGTAATTCTTGCTTCTCATTGAATGTTGTAATTCTTGCTTCTCATTATGTGTGTTGTAATTCTTGCTTCTCATTGTATGTTGTGATTATTGCTTCTCATTGTATGTTGTAATTCTTGCTTATCATTGTGTGTTGTAATTCTTGCTTCTCATTTATGTTGTGATTCTTGCTTCTCATTGTATGTTGTAATTCTTGCTTCTCATTGTGTGTTGTAATTCTTGTTTCTCATTGTATGTTGTAATTCTTGCTTCTCATTGTGTGTTGTAATTCTTGCTTCTCTTTGTTTGTTGTAATTCTTGCTTCTCATTGTGTGTTGTAATTCTTGCTTCTCATTGTATGTTGTAATTCTTGCTTCTCATTGTATGTTATAATTCTTGCTTCTCATTGTGTGTTGTAATTCTTGCTTCTCATTGAATGTTGTAATTGCTCGTGGAAAGGCGGGAAAGTACTTATGAAACAGATGGAACAGCTCGTCATTGATATGGGAAAACATCCTACCTAGGTAATCCAATCAACAGTCGTCTTTTATCTGCGTTGATCGTCGTTTTTTTAGCTTATTGTTTTTAGATCTGACTATTTACATGGTGACATCTCTAAAATCGTTGGTAGCTAATTTGGTGGCAAATATTTGTATGTTTCTTTTTGTTTACTCACGAAAATTTGAACGCTCTCTATTTTATGCTGCTTGTATTATTTTGTCGTGTCAGTGTATGTTGTAATTCTTGCTTCTCATTGTATGTTGTAATTCTTGCTTCTCATTTTGTGTTGTAATTCTTGCTTCTCATTGTATGTTGTGATTATTGCTTCTCATTGTATGTTGTAATTCTTGCTTATCATTGTGTGTTGTAATTCTTGCTTCTCATTGTATGTTGTGATTCTTGCTTCTCATTGTATGTTGTAATTCTTGCTTCTCATTGTGTGTTGTAATTCTTGTTTCTCATTGTATGTTGTAAGTCTTGCTTCTCATTGTGTGTTGTAATTCTTGCTTCTCTTTGTTTGTTGTAATTCTTGCTTCTCATTGTGTGTTGTAATTCTTGCTTCTCATTGTATGTTGTAATTCTTGCTTCTCATTGTATGTTATAATTCTTGCTTCTCATTGTGTGTTGTAATTCTTGCTTCTCATTGAATGTTGTAATTCTTGCTTCTCATTATGTGTGTTGTAATTCTTGCTTCTCATTGTATGTTGTGATTATTGCTTCTCATTGTATGTTGTAATTCTTGCTTATCATTGTGTGTTGTAATTCTTGCTTCTCATTTATGTTGTGATTCTTGCTTCTCATTGTATGTTGTAATTCTTGCTTCTCATTGTTTGTTGTAATTCTTGTTTCTCATTGTATGTTGTAATTCTTGCTTCTCATTGTGTGTTGTAATTCTTGCTTCTCTTTGTTTGTTGTAATTCTTGCTTCTCATTGTGTGTTGTAATTCTTGCTTCTCATTGTATGTTGTAATTCTTGCTTCTCATTGTATGTTATAATTCTTGCTTCTCATTGTGTGTTGTAATTCTTGCTTCTCATTGAATGTTGTAATTCTTGCTTCTCATTATGTGTGTTGTAATTCTTGCTTCTCATTGTATGTTGTAATTCTTGCTTCTCATTGTGTGTTGTAATTCTTGCTTCTCATTGTGTGTTGTAATTCTTGCTTCTCTTTGTGTGTTGTAATTCTTGCTTCTCATTGTGTGTTATAATTCTTGCTTCTCATTGTATGTTGTAATTATTGCTTCTCATTGTATGTTGTAATTTTTGCTTCTCATTGTGTGTTATAATTCTTGCTTCTCATTGTATGACGTAATTCTTGTTTCTCATTGTATGCTGTAATTCTGGCTTCTCATAGTATGTTTAATTCTTTCTTCTCACTGTATGTTGTAATAATTCTTGCTTCTCGTAGCACGCTGTATTTTCGTGTGTGCATATTTCTTATGCCGTAGTCGACAACAATCTCTGAATGCCTATGCTCAAGCATCTCTGAAAAAGGTTATAGATGCGTATGTTTAAATGCAAGGAGCATAGTAAATAAGAAAAACGAATTAAACATTATGGTAGAAGATATTGACCCTCACATAATTGGTATAACTGAATCATGGGCCAACATATGCTGAATTAGGACTGACAGGATATGTAATAATTAGGAAAGATCGAATAGGAAGAAGGGGCGGGGGAGTTATTTTATATGTTAAAGAATCAATTCAGGCTTATGAAATAAAACTAGAAAGGGAAGCAGATTGCGATGAAGCTGTTTGGTGCAAAATTGTTTCAGGAAATTCAAAATTAATTGTTGGATTAGTTTACCGAAGTCCAAACATAAACGAAGGGGACAACACAAAAATAAAAAAGGCTATAAAGGAAGTTAGTAAAGGGGAATGTATCATAATGGGAGATTTTAACCATGGACACATACAATGGAATTCTCTAGAGAGTACAGGGATTGAGGACTAACAATTTCTATTTTTAATCCAGGGTAACTTTCTTACTCAGCACGTACTAGAACCAACCAGGGGAGAAAATGTATTAGATATAGTTTTGTCATCACAAAAAGAATTAGTGGACAATATAAAAATATTTGAACCATTGGGTAATAGTGACCATAATCAAATACATTTTGATATCAATGTAAAATCAGAAAGTAAAAATAAGAAAACGTACAAGAGAAACTTCCACAAAGGTAACTACAAAGATATGAGAAAATATTTAGCAAAGCTAGATTGGAATAACATGCTGATGAATAAGACCGCAATTGAATGTTGGAATATTCTAAAATATGAAATTGAGAGTATCATCGATAAATTTGTTCCCTTCCAAAAACAAGGAAAACGGTGTAGAAAGAAACACTTGTCAAAAGAGGCTATTAGAAAAATAATGCTAAAACAAACTATGTGGAGGGTTTATAGGCGTACCAGAAAGGAAGAAGGCTATGCAAAATACAAAGAGACACTTAATGCAGCTACAACTGAAATCAGATAATCTAAAAGAAGCTATGAGCACAAACTAGCATGTAACATGAAAAATGACAGCAAGAGTTTTTATGCATATGTCAGGAGTAAACAAAACGTACAAGACAAGGTTGGACCTCTAGAAGACAGTGCTGGAAATATAATATCACAGGGGTTTTTAATGGCGGAAGACCTAAATGGTTACTTCAGTTCAGTGTTTACCAAAGAAAATATTAGTTCATTACCAGTTGCTGATGCTAAATTTCAGGGGGCTAAATCTGACTATTTAGGTCCGTTAGTTGTAACTCCAGAATTGGTAGCTAAGAAAATAAAGGCAATAAAGGATAACAAATCACCGGGAGTGGATGGGATTCCTCCAAAATTACTAACGGAAACAGTAGAACAAATCAGTATACCACTTGCAAGAGTATTCAACTTGTCATTAAAAGAGGGAGTTGTTCCGTTTGAATGGAAAAAAGCAAACATCATACCATTATTTAAAAAGGGTTCGAGAAATAAGTCAGAGAATTATAGACAAGTGAGTTTAACGTCAGTGATTTGTAAATTATTAGAAAGGTTAATTAAAGACCATATGGTGGACTTCCTTGTTAAGCATAAATTATTAAATTCATCTCAACATGGATTCCTTAAAGCGAGGTCATGCTTAACAAATATGTTATGTTTTTTGGAAGAAATCACTAAGTGGATAGACGTGGGATCGCCAGTAGATATTATCTACTTAGATTTTCAGAAAGCTTTTGCCAAAGTGCCACATCAAAGATTACTACTTAAATTAAAAGCCCATGGTATCGGGGATAGCATAACTGACTGGATAGAACAATGGCTGACTGACAGAATACAACGAGTTGTAGTAGATGGAGAAGTTCAAATTGGAAATCGGTTTTGAGTGGGGTACCTCAAGGATCAGTATTAGGACCTATATTATTCTTAATTTATATCAATGACTTGGACGACAGTATAACAAGTAACGTACTGAAATTTGCGGATGACACAAAACTGTTTAGAAAAGTTAATACTGATGGTGATAAACAACATTTACAAAACGATCTAGACAGATTAGTGAAATGGTCTGAGAAATGGCAGATGTTGTTCAATTTTGGGAAATGTAAATGCCTACATACAGGACATGGGAACTTGAATGTAAACTATAAAATGGGAGATACTGTTCTGGGTACTACTGTAAAAGAAAAGGACTTAGGAGTTACAATAAGCGCTGATATGAAAGTTTCAGAGCAGTGTGGTATTGCAGCTTCAAAGGGTAATCAAATTCTTGGAATGATTAGAAGAAACATAACATACAAGAGAAAAAAGTTAATTATACCTCTTTATAAAGCAATAGTTAGACCTCATTTAGAATACTCTATACAAGCATGGAGACCATATCGCAAGTAGGATATAGATACGCTTGAAAGCATACAAAGGAGAGCAACTAAAATGATTCCAGAACTGAGACACCTTAGTTATGAAGAACGCCTGAAAGAATGTGGTTTAACAACTCTAGAGACAAGGAGGTTAAGAGGAGATCAGATTGAAGTTTTTAAGATATTGAATGGGTATGAAAATATTGATAGAAATATGTTTTTCTCACTCAAGAAGGATAGCAGAACTAGAGGACATGAGGTAAAATTAGTAAAGGATCAATGTAGATTGGACATCAGGAAGCACTCGTTCTCACAGAGGACAATAAATTAATGGAACAAATTGTCTACAGATTGTGTAACTGCTAGCAGCGTGAATATGTTTAAAAATAAGGTAGATACATATCTCATGAGGGCGGGTTATAAGTAGATGAACATTGTTGGACTCTCGATAAGCCAATGGCTTCCTTGTCCACTTGCCATCTGGGCCTTTGGCTTGGATGGCAAATCTTGTTAAATCTTGTTAAATTGTTGCTCAAGCATTGTTGAATAAACGTGAAGGAATGGCGTTACGTCCTTGGTCAATAACCCATGTCTCGATATTCGTCTTTAACGCACTCAGTGAGGGTCCATTACAAATAAGTTTGTACCAGCCCCCCCACATCATTAATCTGGCATAGCCTGGGACAGTGTGGTCCTCAGTGCCTGGGGCAGTGTGGTCCTCTGTGCCTGGGGCAGTGCGGTCCTCTGTGTCTGGGACAGTGTGGTCCTCAGTGCCTGGGGCAGTGTGGTCCTCGGTGGCTGGGGCAGTGTGGTCCTCTGTGCCTGGGGCAGTGTGGTCCTCGGTGGCTGGGGCAGTGTGGTCCTCTGTGCCTGGGTCAGTGTGGTCCTCAGTGGCTGCCATTTTTCTGGACAATAACTGATGATATTGTTCTCAGCGATGCAGTCTTGACGCAAAATAAACAGTCGTCAAGATATAAATATAAATATCGCCCCGCCAACAGATGCTAAACCTTTAAAATATTGGCGCATTTTTGGTTGCCTGCTGCGTAATTTATATGTTACAAATCGAATTATTCGTCAAAAGAGGAACGAATTGCCATCGTCCATGTTTAAAATATATGAGATCCCGACCGCGTCATCAAGACGTATTTTATAGTTTATTGGAAGAGAGTGCGTGTATGCGTGCGTGCGTGTGTTCTTGCGCGCACGCGCGCGTGTGTGTATGCATCAAGAAATTGGGCCGTGATATTCACTTGGAGATGCACCTTCACACAAGTATGGCATTT
>BSQZ01000041.1:1712500-1972500 GCA_033239005.1 Lamellibrachia satsuma | reverse complement strand
GGTTTAGTGATTGTTAGAACAATGTTAGGACCAAAACAATATATCTTGCAAGTCACCAGAGGGCTTATGCGAGTCCAATCTTAGATAGTACATTTTTTATGTGTTCCAATTATAACCTGGTGATTTGAGTTTCGAATTTTATTTCAAACTGACTCATAATATTTAAGTGATGAACTTTCCTCGGTATTGGGAATGCGGTAAATATCTCCAACAATGGAAGTAGAACCTTTATCATTAGATTGAATAAAATGCAAAGATCATCACGAATGTTATATTGAATATTCTCATGCACATATATAGCAACACCACCTTTACATTTTTTCCTGTTTTTATAAATCATATTACACTTGGACAGTTTATAGAGATAAGCATTGTCATCATGTAAGTAGGTTTCACATAGTAGGATATAATTAATATCAATATTTGCTACCGGTAAATGATATAATAGATTCTTAAGGTTATAACATTTTGATGCCAGTCCTTGAATCTTAAGATGAAGTACTCTACATTGAAGGTTAATAGTTTTGAAGTTATAAGAAAATATATAATGAACGTCATAATAATTACTATTTATATTGGCTAAATTAAAAGGGTTTGTATCGTCATCGCTATTCAAGGCATGTAAATCAAATAAATTTCTTAGATTTTGTTCCGAATAATTACTTGAAAGAGAATACATCATTTCACGACTCATTTTGACTGGTAGTAAACTGCCAAATTATATTCCACAAAAAGGTAAAAAAAAAATTCAGATGAAGTAGCACCATACTCAAAGTGTTCAAATTTACTGGCCAAAGCGTTGAAGCTTTATATCAATCTGATATCTAATGCACATTGATACATAAAAGTAGATAGTAGATAACAGTTAGATAACTATTGATATATAAAAAGTAGATAGTAGATAAACATTTATGCAGTTTAGAGGATAAATAACAAAATAATAGTTATAAATGATATCGTTTATAAATATTGATTGAAGATACATCGTCTTAAACATCATCATAGAAAAGTACAATTAACGTGCTTCATAAATAGTTAAATTGCAACGGTTCATAGGTTGACTACGTATAGAAACAATTACATGTACCATACAAAAAGAAGGTTACATGTACAACTACAGTTATTTTTTTAATATGGTTTACGTGAATTCATTCATTCTTGCTGCCGAGTTTCGACTTCATTACAATGGTTAGATACACTAATAAAACATCACAAAGAGCTCAATTACAGTTACAATTACAGCATTATAAAAAGATTACACAATTATAATTGAATCCAATCCTGGACATTGTACGGTTTATAGAATAGGCATATCTGGGTTGGAATGCTCATAAATTGTACAACTCTGTCAAATACCAGGAATAAACTAATATCATATCAGGTGTCAACATCTGCTCGTGGAAAGGCGGAAAAGTACTTATGAAACAGAGGGAACAGCTCGTCATTTACAGGGGAAAATATCCTACCTAGGTAATCCAATCAACAGTCGTCTTTTTTCTGCGTTGATCGTCGTTTTTTTAGCTTATTGTTTTTAAGGGTCGCCATTTTGAAGAGCCGGTCTCGTTCGCGGTGAACGCGCTCTAACAAAAATCACCTGAGACCAAGGCCTAAAATGAGTCTAAAATTTCATCGTGTGTTACAAATAGATAGATAAAAGTTACATAACGCGGGAAATGTCGTCCCAAAAGCGGGAATTCGGGAAAAAGAGGTATTTTCTGCACAAAACCGTGGGAGAAGACGGTATTTTCGCCCCAAAACGGAAATGTTGACAACTATGATTTAACGTATACCACTAACCTCGTACAATCTGTAGAGTCGTATTCTAATGAATGGTCAGTGTCCGTCCAACAAGGAATATAGTTCGTCTGACATCAACGCCTGTCGTCTAATCGATGCCTGTTTTTGAAGGCTATGACCTGACAGGCGTACAATCTGCCAACCGGCTCTTTCACATCAACAGGTAATACATTCTCACTGTATGTGTGCCATGAACTGTGAACGCTCGACACGGTTAGTGGAAAGCAACCTATGCTTGCGGCCAAGGCGTCTTAGAACATTAACCCACATCGCACTAATTGCGTCATTTGTAGCAATTAGAGTCACACTACCCTCAACCTTTCCACACTTAGCAGCATACTCAATGTCACCCCGACCTTATCGGTGAAAGTACATTAGTATTTAGGGGTATCCAGTCTATCGGCCCGCCTTTTACACTTTACCCACTGGCATCCCTCCCTCCCTCCCTCCCTCCCTCCCTCCATCCCTTCCTACCTACCTACCTACCTTCGACGATGATAATGTGACCTGGATTACTGTTAAGATCGGTGTCACGATGAAGAGATTTCGGCGACATCGGTGCTTCTTCGACCATGCACAACGTTACGTCACATTCCCGTAAGATATCGTCATGATAAAAAAGCCTCTTTGTGTGGTATCAACTGTTGTGTTGTTACACTCGTACAAGTAGCACACACGTACCAGGCTCTACAAACGCCCCCCCCCCACAAAACTAGTCAATCAAATCTGATTAACCATCAAGTCTCACACGTCACCTAGAAAATGACGTCTCTTCAGAGGATTAGATATTGATCAAGAGAAATGAATTGTGAGAGAGCCTTCCTCAAATGTGGAGGTATTGTTTCCATTTATTTCTTACTTTGATTATTTGTAACTGTAGCACAGAGAGCTCTTTTTCCAAGTTGCAACTGATCTAGGATGAACACTGATCCACAATGAGCCAGAATAAACTGGATCATCTGACTATGCTCAGTACGGAATGGGAAATCATGCGTCGGTTTAATCTTGACAAGATTTTATTGGACCTCAGTGCTGCCAAGACGCGCAACCAATTCATTAGTGTTTGAGAAAGTTAAGCATATGTACACTCAGATCTGACTATTTACATGGTCACATCTCTAATATCGTTGGTAGCTAATTTGGTGGCGAATATTTGTATGTTTCTTTTTGCTTACTCAGGAAAATTTGAACGCTCTCTATTTTACGCTGCTTGTATTATTTTGTCGTGTCATTGTATGTTGTAATTCTTGCTTCTCATTGTATGTTGTAATTCTTGCTTCTTATTGTGTGTTGTAATTCTTGCTTCTCATTGTATGTTGTGATTCTTGCTTCTCATTGTATGTTGTAATTCTTGCTTCTCATTGTATGTTGTAATTCTTTCTTCTCATTGTATGTTGTAATTCTTGCTTCTCATTGTATGTTGTAATTCTTGCTTCTCATTGTATGTTGTAATTCTTGCTTCTCATTATGCGTTGTAATTCTTGCTTCTCATTGTATGTTGTGATTATTGCTTCTCATGGTATGTTGTAATTGTTGCTTCTCATTGTGTGTTGTAATTGTTGCTTCTCATTGTATGTTGTGATTCTTGCTTCTCATTGTATGTTGTAATTCTTGCTTCTCATTGTGAGTTGTAATTCTTGCTTCTCATTGTGTGTTGTAATTCTTGCTTCTCATTTTGTGTTGTAATTCTTGCTTCTCATTGTGTGTTGTAATTCTTGCTTCTCATTGTGTGTTGTAATTCTTGCTTCTCATTGTGTGTTGTAATTCTTGCTTCTCATTGTATGTTGTGATTATTGCTTCTCATTGTATGTTGTAATTGTTGCTTCTCATTGTGTGTTGTAATTGTTGCTTCTCATTGTATGTTGTGATTCTTGCTTCTCATTGTATGACGTAATTCTTGCTTCTCATTGTATGCTGTAATTATGGCTTCTCATAGTATGTTGTAATTCTTCCTTCTCATTGTATGTTGTAATAATTCTTGCTTCTCGTAGTACGCTGTATTTTCGTGTGTGCATATTTCTTATTCCGTAGTCGACAACAACCTCTGAATGCCTATGCTCAAGCATTGTTGAATAAACGTGAAGGAATGGCGTTACGTCCTTAGTCAATACTACACGTCTCGATATTCGTCTTTAACGCACTCAGTGAGGGTCCATTACAAATAAGTTTGTACCAGCCCCCCCCCACATCGTTAACCCGGCATAGCCTGGGGCAGTGTGGTCCTCAGTGCCTGGGTCAGTGTGGTCTTCAGTGTCTCGGTCAGTGTGGTCCTCAATGCCTGGGGCAGTGTGGTCCTCAGTGTCTGGGGCAGTGTGGTCCTCTGTGCCTGGGTCAGTGTGGTCCACAGTGGCTGCCATTTTTCTGGACAATAACTGGTGATATTGTTCTCAGCTATGCAGTCTTGACGCAAAATAAACACTCGTCAAAATATAAATATAAATATCGCCCCGCCAACAGATGCTAAACCTTTAAAATATTGGCGCATTTTTGGTTGCCTGCTGCGTAATTTATGTGTTACAAATCGAATTATTCGTCAAAAGAGGAACGAATTGCCATCGTCCATGTTTAAAATATATGAGATCCCGACCGCGTCATCAAGACGTATTTTATAGTTTATTGGAAAAGAGTGCGTGTATGCGTGCGTGCGTGTGTTCTTGCGCGCACGCGCGCGTGTGTGTATGCATCCAGAAATTGGGCCGTGATATTCACTTGGAGATGCACCTTCACACAAGTATGGCATTTAAAAATAAAGATGATTTGTATACAACAAGGTTTTCCTGTGTAGTAAACCACTGGTGTGATATTCTTGATTGTAGTTGCATTGTCCCGGCTGTTTTCCCGTTGCATTTCTATTTCTCCCTATCGACAACCCAATGGTGCCTCTAGGAACTCGCAAAGGGGCAGACAAGAGGGGAAGCTTAGTCACCCATTATGTCTTACCATGCAGTAGCGTAACATACATACGATCACAATTAAACTGTAAGCTAAAGGGGGAACATGGCCTAATGCCCCCTCCCCATAAATACACCCTGCGGCAGCCTTCTCCCTCCGCTTATCATCCTCAACTGCTTTCCTACATCCGTTTTTATTTCTCCATCCGCACCAAGTGACCTGCCCACATATTCCAATTTCTTACCGTTCTTCCCGTTAGGATGAACTGCGTCCCAATTTCATTCATCCTCCTCCGACCCACCCTCTTTATTCCTGTAATCCTCCAAACCCAGCCGTTCTCATAAACTTGAAGTTTCTGTTGTCGTTGCTCTGTAAGTGTCCCTGTCTCAAGACCATGCGGGCATGCGGGCATCAACACCGATACCTTCTGCCTTCCTCCCTGCATTCTCTCCCGCTTGTACCTGATGAGATCGCCATAACGTATCATATCGGGGGGCACAGCTAAGGGCAAGTGGTAAATGTCTTCATTTAAATTGGCCATAAAACTGTAGATGTAACTGATCCTGCATGTTTGAAACACAAACACATATATTCAGCTTAAATTAGAGTGCGGTATAAAAAAATATCTTGCCACGAGACTATAAAAAGTTGCTTTGCTATGAATAGAAAACACAAAATGCTAATCTACATTCAGGCGTTTTTGGGGTGTTCTATGTTTAACGCAACCAGTCGCGTGGAATACCCACTGAATTGTCGGTGTGCGCTGATAAACAACATTGACACAATTTAATCTCGTCCGTGTGTACATTGAATGCGGTAACTTGAATACACGTCATTTAGACGAACTACAGACGGCATTGTATGTCCACCTGTTGCTGCTGAAGTATAGCCGCGGGCAAATAGTGTCGAAGCAGCAACACGTCACGACTGGGGTATTGCGTAATGTACCTCATTAGTCGTCATATGCGTATAGCCTTACTGTGTGTATTGTTCACGCGAACTCACGCACTGGCAAAAAACTATATATTTGGAGATCTCCCTACTCGCTATTGCACGAGATCGATGCATCGTATAACGTTGTGGAAACATATTAAGACTGCAGGCATTTTCGATGTTTATTACAACTGCCATATTTCAGCAGATGTTTTCGAATATCCTTTTTTATTTACGATCGTAGAAGTGGGTCAGGGCATGCTGAAGGGCAAACACCTTCTCTCGGCGGTGTACATGTAAAATGCATAGCTACCCTAAAATTTAACAAAAGAAAACTTGGTGAAGTATTTAACAACCAATACTTTCGATTGTTTCAGTCTCCGATATTTGAAACTGCCAATTAGCAATCATAACTGTAACTGTGGTCATAACTGCAGAATATGTGTATTGTACACTTCTAAGTAGCGTCACTCCCGCTAATGGATATTATGTAACATGTATGTATGAGTCATTGGTGAAAGAGTGGCATGTATTGAGTCATTTCTGGCCCAGTGACATGCAGGTGTCTCCTTGAACGTCGAGGCTCGCACAGGTGCAATCTGGATTTTCAGCCGTGGACAATTGGAATGCCGCAGCGCGTGTCGACCACGACGTTCGGCTGACGCGAGCCGGGTCATCGCAACACGGCTTTGAAGAGTTTCACCATCGCCTGCCCCGGTTCCTCGTCGAAAGGGTAGCCGAGTTCACGCGCTCGCTGTACGGCCCATGCGCTGTCCAGGTCATACTGCCGGGCGGCCGATATCAGGGCGACGACAACTGCAAATGACAGACAGAAAACACATCTATGTACAGAAAGAAGACTCTGAAACGATGGACGATGAAACGAGATGCTCAATATCGATGTGAACACAAAACAATGGAAGATTACTCATTACAGACGGAAATAGGTTACCCAAAATAACACGTGGCGATGAAACCTCGTGCTGTCACAGCTTCCAAAACTTCACCCCACGTGCATTTCACGAAAACAATCGACATTCGACGATTTGCCATCTGACCATTACAAATACGCTATTCCTGGAAGGATATCACGAAGATACAGTGTGGATTGCCAAGAAGGCCAACTACTCCAAATATGCGTGGCAATCAAGTTCGTTTGAAATTTCTTTTCAACTTTTTGTTTATTTGACTTGTGCTGCTCTTCATTTAATGACGTACGAGCTGCTACTGCTTCAGTCTACTTGTCTCTACCTGCTCGGTATCCCGACTGCGAGTGAACGCAGACAGAGGCATTCTGTCCCGCAGCCAGCCACGTTGGCAGGTAAGCATCGATCGAAGTCGGTGTGTACAGGCCCTTTATATCTGGAAATAGTTCGAACATATGTGTGTGTGTTGTGTGTATGTGCGTGTGTGCGTGCGCGCGCGTGCGTGTGTGTGTGTGTGTGTGTGCGTGTGTGTGTGTGTGTGTGTGTGTGTGTGTGTGTGTGTGTGTGTGTGTGTGTGTGTGTGTGTGTGTGTGTGTGTGTGTGTGTGTGTGTGTGTGTGTGTGTGTGTGTGTGTGTGTGTGTGTGTGTGTGTGTGTGTGTGTGTGTGTGTGTGTGTGTACACGCCCTTTATATCTGGAAATAGTTCGAACATATATGTGTGTGTGTGTGTGTGTGTGTGTGCGTGTGTGTGTGTGTGTGCGTGCGTGTATGTACACTCCCTTTATATCTGGAAATAGTTCGAACATATGTTTGTGTGTGTGTGTGTGTGTGTGCGCGCGCGAGTATATATATATATATATATATATATATATATATATATATATACATATATATATATAATCGCGCGCGCACACACACACACACTGGGAGGACTGATGGTAGGTGGGACCTCAAACATGCAAGAGGTTGTCCCCCCAAACAGGTGGGGACAGGGAAGTTGAGACTCCTGCCAAGAACCCGATACTCAACAAACGTTTGTTATATGTTGTTGGCAGTGAATGATAAAAACGTTTCGCAGCATTTTTTGCACAGCACGAATCGAATTGTCAACTTGAAAATTTACTTATAAACTACCAAATTACTGTAACGTTTGCCAATACGTGGACCATGAAATAGTGAAAGCCACCAAAGGACAACGGCTACTTTAATGGTATTTTCAGCACGACCATATTATATGTCTATAAAACTACAACATGGTCTTGTCAGTATCTCCACATTTCTAATCAAAAAGGTTGGCCTGCGGTGCAGAATCGAGAACATTTTACCACGGTCTTCCTACTAACAAAGGAAGACATTTATTTCAACGTGTGCATTACCATCTCTTGTACATCAAGACGTATATTTACCACATATAGCCAAGCCAACTCACCATGCTTGGAGTTGTCTGGAGGCGTTTGGTGACAAGTCAAGGTCTTGTTCTCCATGTCACGTTTCTCCTGCCCTGCGTTATACCCAACGTTGTCTCCGTACTCGAGGCTGTTCTCTCTCTGGTAATTGATTGTTGATGCTGGCGAGATGTATTCGTTCGGTTTTGTTGGGTCGATGCGAGTGACCAACAGCCGCTCCGTCGACTGTCGACCCGGGCCCTCGTATGTACTTGTGTTGTCTCTGATGTTCAGCAACGTCACTTCTTCCTAAGAAATTTTGTATTGCTTTAAATGTATTTATGACATCCCTGTATATCTCAACATTCTTGAAATGTTATCGTTTTATGTTTTTACCAAATAATTTTAACATCTGAACAAAACCCTAGCACATACACATAAAAGGACTGGTTTAACATCATCCTTACATAACATGTTAACCTATTTATAAATAGTTCATTGCAAAATTCTGCCTGTAACGTATATAGCATTGGGATTCTCACGGAAACAGCTGGCTGTCTGCAGTTGATGATGATGTTGAGTCCCAGAGAAGCCAAGTGGCTGACATAGTTCGACTGGATCTGTCCAGCCATGAACCAGTTCTTGTACACGGGCTTCATAAGCCAGTACTTTTTGTTCCAAGCGGGTATCGTCACGTCTGGCGTCGGTGGATTTGTCAATGGTGGTTCGCCCGTGACGTTGCTTATCAGGTTGCGAAACGGCACATTCGAAGCGAAATCGTAGCCAAGTCGAGAGCCATAGTTGTAGATGTGAAGACTGTTCATCTGCTTGGTGTAGCCAAGATAGGTGAGCGCCATGAAGCTGGCAGTGTAGGCCGTGACGCAGTGCAGTAGGACTGGCTTGGCTGCCCGGGACATGATGGAGGCGAACTTCCGGACCGTCTCCATCTTCGCGACTTCTGCCCTGGACTTCAGTACCACCTCGAAGGTGATTCCTGCCAGTCTCTCAGCGACGTCTCGGCTCGCCGTCGTCTTGAGCATCCGATCATCACCGATCATGTAGTTGTCGTTGAACGTAAACAACGACACGATGGTACCGAAGCCGGCGTCGGCCGCGTACTTGATCTGCCTCTCCGTCAGACGGCCGGCCGTGTACAGGTCTGACGAGATCCTCTTCGCCCACCACGTCTTCGGGGAGGGGAAGTCGAAATCATTAACATGAGCTTGGACGTCCGCCTTGTTATCGTCCGGTTTGTTACTGCGAGTTACTAACACCAACGTAACTACCGCAATCACAACTATGACAATTGCAAGAACGCCCACGATTACAGTCTTCGGATGCTTCATGATTCGCGCCGAATCCTTGGGACATCCACAATGTCAACTTCTAGTTTTCGCCCTCTACGGTGTCGGGAGTCGAGTTACGTTTCAGCGTCGTGTGTCAACGGAGTGGTGCGTCTCACAAGTCGAAGCCGGCCAGCGTCACTGTGCTAAAACAACGTTACATACGCGAGTGAGTCAAATGTACACCACTATCACGGCACTGTGTATATGTTACGTATGTGATATAAATGTCTCGTGGGGTCATCTCATTGGTGGACAACGTAGCCAATCGTATGCCTACCTGGTGGCTAAGAACGGAACTAACGTGAGTAGGGGTCAACATTCCTAGCGTGGTTTATAATCGTTTGACAAGAAAAGAACAAACACCGCGTATGATTATTCATTTTTTATTACTACCTGTAATCAAACATGACCGACTGCTTGGTTAGTTATAAAAAATGTATAATCATATTGCATTGCATGGACTGTGGACTCCGGTCGCTTAGCAACGGCCGGGGTACAACTAGCGCTGTTATAATCGGGTTTACCATCGAAATTACCGATTGGGTGGTGAATACCTGATGTAAAAACTTACACAGGTGTAAGAACGGCATGTCTTGGAATATCCGATACATGTGGGATGTCCCGTAATGTGACGCCGCGCTGACGCATTTTTGAACGATGACACTAGTGGTTGACAGACTTTGGCGCTTTGTCACTGCGCGTGATAAATAACAAGGCTTTGTGTAGCCATATTAGCGCGACATATCATAACCACCATTAGACTGTGCGCGTCAGTACGGTAGACAGGATATAAATAATAATGTAATCGTGACTATGTAGTGAAGCGACATATACCGACACATTATGACGGCTCATCACTTTCGTGGCCTTTTGCGACACTTCTGTGTTTTCTGAACATCTTCTACTGAATGTTCTGTCATTGTGAAGCATAACGTTGCGAAGTGTTTATTGGTTTCAATTAGGAATGTTAATGTGTACCAGACTTGTGTGCAATGAGAACTTTCAACATGACATATGCTGGCAGCTCATCGTGTACTCGGTGAAAATATAGTCATGTGTCCTGACAAAATGTCGTGTCATTGTGAAGCATGAAGTTGCGAAGTGTTTATTGGTTTCAGTTAGAAATGTTAATGTGTACCAGACTTGTGTGCAAAGATGGCATTCAAAAGGTTTTTGCGAAACCGCTGCTGCCGGTGGCGCTCCACCGTCAACGACATTTCATAAACTGTGCCTAGTCGCCAGTCCAAAAGACTATTAATATAATCCATTCTAGGTTGTCACCATATGTATCTAAAGCCGGAAAAAACGACTTGGAAGACGGAGAGATAAATTTCACCTCATCGGCAAGAAGGTTAAGAGTAGATCAGATTGAAGTTAAGATATTAAATGGGTATGAAAATATTGATAGAAATATGTTTTTTTCTCACTCAAGAAAGATAGTAGAACTAGACGACATGAGGTAAAATTAGTAAAGGATCAATAAATTAATGGAACAAATTGACTACGGATTGTGTGACTGCTAGCAGCGTGAATGTGTTTAAAAACAAGGTTGATACATATTTCAGGAGGGCGGATTACACGTAGATGAACATTGTTGGACTCTCCATCTTGTCGTCTTGCCATCTGGGCCTTTGGCTTGGGTGGCAAATCTTGTTAAATGTGCTTTAGCTCGTTGTAAAGGTTTCTGCAGGTAATCTAACAAACGTAACTTGACTGTGTCCTTGATTTACCAATACCTTTCCGGTAAAGCTTATTGGATTTCGTAGAAGATTTCATTATACTTTTGGTCATCCATTCATTCCTGATTACATATTTTTAATTGATTTTAGTAATTTTTTTCTGGGGTAAATGAATCAACAACATTGTGGAGATATTTCATATATATTTTTAATGCATTATTTATATCTAACTGGTGTAAATAAGTCCAATCAATTACTTGGAGAGCGGAAGTTATATACGGATGGATACTTCAGAAATTGATCTCTGTTTGAAAATTAGCGGCTCACTTGTTTTGGGAGATATCCGTTTACCATTTAAACAAAATATGGGCAAGTGGTCCGATATGTCACTATAAAGTACATCAGAATGGACCATTGAGTTGGTATGTCTTACTTAATATTACCAGTAAGGGTTGCACAGGTGTGGGCGATACGTGTTGGTTTAGTGATTGTTAGAACAATGTTAGGACCAAAACAATATATCTTGCAATTCACCAGAGGGCTTATACGAGTCCAATCTTAGATAGTACATTTTTTATGTGTTCCAATTATAACCTGGTGATTTGAGTTTCGAATTTTATTTCAAACTGACTCATAATATTTAAGTGATGAACTTTCCTCGGAATTGGGAATGCGGTAGATATCTCCAACAATGGAAGTATAACCTGTATCGTTAGATTGAATAAAAATGCAAAGATCATCAAGAGTATTATATTGAATATTTTCATGCACATATATAGCAACACCACCTTTACATTTTTTCCTGTTTTTATAAATCATATTACACTTGGACAGTTTATAGAGATAAGCATTGTCATCATGTAAGTAGGTTTCACATAGTAGGATATAATTAATATCAATATTTGCTACCGGTAAATGATATAATAGATTCTTAAGGTTATAACATTTTGATGCCAGTCCTTGAATCTTAAGATGAAGTACTCTACATTGAAAGTTAATATTTTTGAAGTTATCAGAAAATATATAATGAACGTCATAATAATTACTATTTATATTGGCTAAATTAAAAGGGTTTGTATCGTCATCGCTATTCAAGGCATGTAAATCAAATAAATTTCTTAGATTTTGTTCCGAATAATTACTTGAAAGAGAATCCATCATTTCACGACTCATTTTGACTGGTAGTAAACTACCAAATTATATTCCACAAAAAGGTAAAAAAAAATTCAGATGAAGTAGCACCATACTCAAAGTGTTCAAATTTACTGGCCAAAGCGTTGAAGCTTTATATCAATCTGATATCTAATGCACATTGATACATAAAAGTAGATAGTAGATAACAGTTAGATAACTATTGATATATAAAAAGTAGATAGTAGATAACCATTTATGCAGTTTAGAGGATAAATAAGAAAATAATAGCTATAAATGATATCGTTTATAAATATTGATTGAAGATACATCGTCTTAAACATCATCATAGAAAAGTACAATTAACGTGCTTCATAAAGAGTCAAATTGCAACGGTTCATAGGTTGACTACATATAGAAACAATTACATGTACCATACAAAAAGAAAGTTACATGTACAACTACAGTTATTTTTTTAATATGGTTTACGTGAATTCATTCATTCTTGCTGCCGAGTTTCGACTTCATTACAATGGTTAGATACACTAATAAAACATCACAAAGAGCTCAATTACAGTTACAATTACAGCATTATAAAAAGATTACACAATTATAATTGAATCCAATCCTGGACATTGTACGGTTTATAGAACAGGCATATCTGGGTTGGAATGCTCATAAATTGTACAACTCTGTCAAATACCAGGAATAAACTAATATCATATCAGGTGTCAACATCTGCTCGTGGAAAGGCGGAAAAGTACTTATGAAACAGAGGGAACAGCTCGTCATTGACAGGGGAAAACATCCTACCTAGGTAATCCAATCAACAGTCGTCTTTTTTCTGCGTTGATCGTCGTTTTTTTAGCTTATTGTTTTTAAGGGTCGCCATTTTGAAGAGCCGGTCTCGTTCGCGGTGAACGCGCGCTAACAAAAATCACCTGAGACCAAGGCCTAAAATGAGTCTAAAATTTCATCGTGTGATACAAATAGATAGATAAAAGTTACATAACGCGGGAAATGTCGTCCCAAAAGCGGGAATTCGGGAAAAAGCAGTATATTCTGCACAAAACCGTGGGAGAAGACGGTATTTTCGCCCCAAAACGGAAATGTTGACAACTATGATTTAATGTATACCACTAACCTCGTACAATCTGTAGAGTCGTATTCTAATGAATGGTCAGTGTCCGTCCAACAAGGAATATAGTTCGTCTGACATCAACGCCTGTCGTCTAATCGATGCCTGTTTTTGAAGGCTATGACCTGACAGGCGTACAATCTGCCAACCGGCTCTTTCACATCAACAGGTAATACATTTTCACTGTATGTGTGCCATGAACTGTGAACGCTCGACACGGTAAGTGGAAAGCAACCTATGCTTGCGGCCAAGGCGTCTTAGAACATAAACCCACATCGCACTAATTGCGTCATTTGTAGCAATTAGAGTCACACTACCCTCAACCTTTCCACACTTAGCAGCATACTCAATGTCACCCCGACCTTATCGGTGAAAGTACATTAGTATTTAGGGGTATCCAGTCTACCGGCCCGCCTTTTACACTTTACCCACTGGCATCCCTCCCTCCCTCCCTCCCTCCCTCCCTCCCTCCCTCCCTCCCTCCATCCCTTCCTACCTACCTACCTACCTTCGACGATGATAATGTGACCTGGATTACTGTTAAGATCGGTGTCACGATGACGAGACTTCGGCGACATCGGTGCTTCTTCGACCATGCACAACGTTACGTCACATTCCCGTAAGATATCGTCATGATAAAAAAGCCTCTTTGTGTGGTGTCAACTGTTGTGTTGTTACACTCGTACAAGTAGCACACACGTACCAGGCTCTACAAACGCCTCCCCACAAAACTAGTCAATCAAATCTGATTAACCATCATGTCTCACACGTCACCTAGAAAATGACGTCTCCTCAGAGGATTAGATATTGATCAAGAGAAATGAATTGTGAGAGAGCCTTCCTCAAATGTGGAGGTATTGTTTCCATTTATTTCTTACTTTGATTATTGGTAACTGTAGCACAGAGAGCTCTTTTTCCAAGTTGCAACTGATCTAGGATGAACACTGATCCACAATGAGCCAGAATAAACTGGATCATCTGACTATGCTCAGTACGGAATGGGAAATCATGCGTCGGTTTAATCTTGACAAGATTTTATTGGACCTCAGTGCTGCCAAGCCGCGCAACCAATTCATTAGTGTCTGAGAAAGTTAAGCATATGTACACTCAGATCTGACTATTTACATGGTCACATCTCTAAAATCGTTGGTAGCTAATTTGGTGGCGAATATTTGTATGTTTCTTTTTGCTTACTCAGGAAAATTTGAACGATCTCTATTTTACGCTGCTTCTATTATTTTGTCGTGTCAGTGTATGTTGTAATTCTTGCTTCTCATTATGTGTTGTAATTCTTGCTTCTCATTGTATGTTGTAATTCTTGCTTCTCATTGTATGTTGTAATTCTTGCTTCTCATTGTATGTTGTAATTCTTTCTTCTCATTGTATGTTGTAATTCTTGCTTCTCATTGTATGTTGTAATTCTTGCTTCTCATTGTATGTTGTGATTATTGCTTCTCATTGTATGTTGTAATTCTTGCTTCTCATTGTATGTTGTAATTCTTGCTTCTCATTGTATGTTGTAATTCTTGCTTCTCATTGTATGTTGTGATTATTGCTTCTCATTGTATGTTGTAATTCTTGTTTCTCATTGTATGTTGTGATTATTGCTTCTCATTGTATGTTGTAATTCTTGCTTCTCATTGTGTGTTGTAATTCTTGCTTCTCATTGTATGTTGTGATTCTTGCTTCTCATTGTATGTTGTAATTCTTGCTTCTCATTGTATGTTGTGATTATTGCTTCTCATTGTATGTTGTAATTCTTGCTTCTCATTGTATGTTGTGATTATTGCTTCTCATTGTATGTTCTAATTGTTGCTCCTCATTGTGTGTTGTAATTGTTGCTTCTCATTGTATGTTGTGATTCTTGCTTCTCATTGTATGTTGTAATTCTTGCTTCTCGTTGTGAGTTGTAATTCTTGCTTCTCATTGTGTGTTGTAATTCTTGCTTCTCATTGTATGTTGTAATTCTTGCTTCTCATTGTATGTTGTGATTCTTGCTTCTCATTGTATGTTGTAATTCTAGCTTCTCATTGTATGTTGTGATTATTGCTTCTCATTGTATTTTGTAATTCTTGCTTCTCATTGTATGTTGTGATTATTGCTTCTCATTGTATGTTGTGATTATTGCTTCTCATTGTATGTTGTAATTCTTGCTTCTCATTGTGTGTTGTATTTCTTGCTTCGCATTGCATGTTGTGATTCTTGCTTCTCATTGTATGTTGTAATTCTTGCTTCTCATTGTATGTTGTGATTATTGCTTCTCATTGTATGTTGTAATTCTTGCTTCTCATTGTATGTTGTAATTCTTGCTTCTCATTGTATGTTGTGATTATTGCTTCTCATTGTATGTTGTAATTCTTGCTTCTCATTGTGTGTTGTAATTCTTGCTTCTCATTGTATGTTGTGATTCTTGCTTCTCATTGTATGTTGTAATTCTTGCATCTCATTGTATGTTGTAATTCTTGCTTCTAATTGTATGTTGTAATTATTGCTTCTCATTGTGTGTTGTGATTCTTGCTTCTCGTTGTATGTTGTAATTCTTGCTTCTTATTGTGTGTTGTAATTCTTGCTTCTAATTGTATGTTGTAATTACTGCTTCTCATTGTATGTCGTAATTCTTGCATCTCATTGTGTGTTGTAATTCTTGCTTCTCATTGTATGTTGTAATTCTTGTTTCTCATTGTGTGTTGTAATTCTTGCTTCTCTTTGTGTGTTGTAATTCTTGCTTCTCATTGTGTGTTATAATTCTTGCTTCTCATTGTATGTTGTAATTATTGCTTCTCATTTTATATTGTAATTCTTGCTTCTCATTGTGTGTTATAATTCTTGCTTCTCATTTTATGTTGTAATTCTTGCTTCTCATTGTATATTGTAATTCTTGCTTCTCATTGTATGTTGTAACTCTTGTTTCTCATTGTATGTTGTAATTATTGCTTCTCATTGTATGTTGTAATTCTCGCTTCTCATTGTATGACGTAATTCTTGCTTCTCATTGTATGCTATAATTATGGCTTCTCATAGTATGTTGTAATTCTTCCTTCTCATTGTATGTTGTAATAATTCTTGCTTCTCGTAGTACGCTGTATTTTCGTGTGTGCATATTTCTTATGCCGTAGTCGACAACAACCTCTGAATGCCTATGCTCAAGCATTGTTGAATAAACGTGAAGGAATGGCGTTACGTCCTTAGTCAATACTACACGTCTCGATATTCGTCTTTAACGCACTCAGTGAGGGTCCATTACAAATAAGTTTGTGCCAGCCCCCTCCCCACATCGTTAACCCGGCATAGCCTGGGGCAGTGTGGTCCTCAGTGCCTGGGGCAGTGTGGTCCTCGGTGGCTGGGGCAGTGTGTTCCTCGGTGGCTGGGGCAGTGTGATCCTCAGTGTCTGGGGCAGTGTGGTCCTCGGTGGCTGGGGCAGTGTGGTCCTCGGTGGCTGGGGCAGTGTGGTCCTCTATGGCTGGGTCAGTGTGGTCCTCAGTGTCTGGGGCAGTGTGGTCCTCGGTGGCTGAGGCAGTATGGTCCTCAGTGCCTGGGGCAGTGTGGTCCTCGGTGGATGGGGCAGTGTGGTCCTCTGTGCCAGGTGCAATGTGGTCCTCAGTGCCTGGAGCAGTGTGGTCCTCAGTGTCTGGGGCAGTGTGGTCCTCAGTGCCTGGGGCAGTGTGGTCCTCAGTGCCTGGGTCAGTGTGGTCCTCAGTGTCTGGGTCAGTGTGGTCCTCAGTGCCTGGGGCAGTGTGGTCCTCAGTGTCTGGGGCACTGTGATCCTCTGTGCCTGGGTCAGTGTGGTCCTCAGTGGCTGCCATTTTTCTGGACAATAACTGATGATATTGTTCTCAGGTATGCAGCCTTGACGCAAAATAAACACTCGTCAAAATATAAATATAAATATCGCCCCGCCAACAGATGCTAAACCTTTAAAATATTGGCGCATTTTTGGTTGCCTGCTGCGTAATTTATGTGTTACAAATCGAATTATTCGTCAAAAGAGGAACGAATTGCCATCGTCCATGTTTAAAATATATGAGATCCCGACCGCGTCATCAAGACGTATTTTATAGTTTATTGGAAGAGAGTGCGTGTATGCGTGCGTGCGTGTGTTCTTGCGCGCACGCGCGCGTGTGTGTATGCATCCAGAAATTGGGCCGTGATATTCACTTGGAGATGCACCTTCACACAAGTATGGCATTTAAAAATAAAGATGATGTGTGTACAACAAGGTTTTCCTGTGTAGTAAACCACTGGTGTGATATTCTTGATTGTAGCTGTATTGTCTCGGCTGTTTTCCCGTTGCATTTCTATTTCTCCCTATCGACAACCCAATGGTGCCTCTATAGGAACTCGCAAAGGGGCAGACCAGACGGGAAGCTTAGTCACCCATTAGGTCTTACCATGCAGTAGCGTAACATACATACGATCACAATTAAACTGTAAGCTAAAGGGGGAACATAGCCTAATGCCCCCTCCCCGTAAATAAACCCTGCGGCAGCCTTCTCCCTCCGCTTATCATCCTCCACTGCTTTCCTACATCCCATTTTATTCCTCCATCCGCACCAAGTGACCTGCCCACATATTCCGATTTCTTACCGTTCTTCCCGTTAGGATGAACTGCGTCCCAATTTCATTCATCCTCCTTCGACCCACCCTCTTTATTCCTGTAATCCTCCAAACCCAGTCGTTCTCACAAACTTGAAGTTTCTGTTGTCATTGCTCTGTAAGTGTCACTGTCTCAAGACCATGCGGACATGCGGGCATGCGGGCATCAACACCGATACCTTCTGCCTTCCTCCCTGCATCTTCTCCCGCTTACACCTGATGAGATCGTCATAGCGTATCATATCGGGAGGCTCAGCTAAGGGCAAGTGGTAAATGTCTTCATTTAAATTGGCCATAAAACTGTAGATGTAACTGATCCTGCATGTTTGAAACACAACGGGTTCCACTTATATTCAGCATAAATTAGAGTGCGGTATAAAAAATATCTTGCCACGAGACTATAAAAAGTTGCTTTGCTATGAATAGAAAATACAAATGCTAATCTACATTCAGGCGTTTTTGCGGTGTTCTATGTTTAACGCAACCAGTCACGTGGAATACCCACTGAATTGTCGGTGTGCGCTGATAAACAACATTGACACATCTCAATCTCGTCTGTGTGTACATTGAATGCGGTAACTTGAATGCACGTCATTTAAACGAACTAGATACGGCATTGTATGTCCACCTGTTGCGGCTCAAGCATAGCCGCGGGCAAATAGTGTATAAGCAGCAACACATCATGACTGGGGTGTTGCGTAATGTACCTCATTAGTCGTCATATGTATATAGCCTTACTGTGTGTATTGTTCACGCGAACTCACGCACTGGCAAGAAACTATATATTCGGAGATCTCCCTACTCGCTATTGCACGAGATCGATGCATCGTATAACGTTGTGGAAACATATTAAGACTACAGGCATTTTCGATGTTTTTCGATGTTTATGACAACTGCCCTATTTCAGCAGATGTTTTCGAATATCCTTCTTTATTTACGATCGTAGAAGTGGGTCAGGGCATGCTGAAGGGCAAACACCTTCTCTCGGCGGTGTACATGTAAAATGCATAGCTACCCCAAAATTTAACAAAAGAAAACTTGGTGAAGTATCTAACAACCAATATTTTCGATTGTTTAAGTCTCCGATATTTGAAACTGCCAATTAGCAATCATAACTGCAGAATGTGTGTATTGTACACTTCTAAGTAGCGTCACTCCCGCTGATGGATATTATGTAACATGTATGAGTCATTGGTGAAAGGGTGGCATGTATTGAGTCATTGCTGGCCCAGTGACATGCTGACACGTGCAGGTGTCTCCTTGAACGTCGAGGCTCGCACGGGTGCAATCTGGATTTTCAGCCGTGGACAATTGGAATGCCGCAGCGCGTGTTGACCACGACGTTCGGCTGACGCGAGCCGGGTCATCGCAACACCGCTTTGAAGAGTTTCACCATCGGCTGCCCCGGTTCCTCGTCGAAAGGGTAGCCGAGTTCACGCGCTCGCTGTACGGCCCATGCGCTGTCCAGGTCGTACTGCCGGGCGGCCGATATCAGGGCGACGACAACTGCAAATGACAGACAGAAAAACACATATGTGTACAGAAAGAAGAGCCTGAAACGATGGACGATGAAACGAGATGCTCAATATCGATGTGAACACAAAACAATGGAAGATTAGTCATTAGAGACGGAAATAGGGTACACAAAATAAAACGAGGCGATGAATCCTCGTTTTGTCACAGCTTCCAAAACTTCAACCCACGTGCATTTCACGAAAACAATCGACATTCGACGATTTGCCATCTAACCATTACAAACACGCTATTCCTGGAAGCAAATCACGAAGATACAGTGTGGATTGCCAAGAAGGCCAACTACTCCAAATATGCGTGGCAATCAATTTCGCTTGAAATTTCTTTTAAACTTTTTGTTTATTTGACTTGTGCTGCCCTTGATTTAATGACGTACAAGCTGCTACTGCTTCAGTCTACTTGTCTCTACCTGCTCGGTATCCCGACTGCGAGTGAACGCAGACAGAGGCATTCTGTCCCGCAGCCAGCCACGTTGGCAGGTAAGCATCGATCGAAGCCGGTGTGTACACGCCCTTCATATCTGGAAATAGTTCGAACATATGTGTGTGTGTGTGTGTGTGTGTGTGTGTGTGTGTGTGTGTGTGCATGCGTGCGAATAAATATATATATATATATATATATATATATATCTATATATATATATATATATATATACATATATATGTATGCATATATACATATATATATATATAAACATATATATGTATACATATATATGTATACACACATATATATATATATATATATATATATATATATATATATATATATATATATATATATATATATATATATATATATATATATATATATATATATATATATATATATATATATATATAATGGGAGAGAGGGGGACTGATGGTAGGGGACTCTCAAATATGTATGAGATTGGCGCCCCAAACAAGTGGGAACAAGGAAGTTGAGACTCCTGCCAAGAACCCGATACTCAACAAACGTTTGTTATATGTTGTTGGCAGTGAATGATAAAAACGTTTCGCAGCATTCTTGCACAGCACCAATCGAATTGTCGACTAGAACATTGACTTATAAACTACAAAATTATTGTCACGTTTGTCATTACGTGGACCATGAAATACTGAATTCAACGACAACGGCTACTTTAGTGGTATTTTCAGCATGACCATGTTATATGATTACAAAACCACAACATAGTTTTGTCAGTATCTCCACATTTTTAATTAAAAAAGTTAGCCTGCGGTGCAGAATAGAGAACATTTTACCATGCCATAAATAAAGACATTTATTTCACCGTCTGCACTACCATCTCTTGTACATCAAGACGTATATTTACTACATATAGCCAAGCCAACTCACCATGCTTGGAGTTGTCTGGAGGCGTTTGGTGACAAGTCATGGTCTTGTTCTCCATGTCACGTTTCTCCTGCCCTGCGTTATACCCAACGTCGTCTCCGTACTCGAGGCTGTTCTCTCTCTGGTAATTGACTGTTGATTCTGGCGAGATGTATTTGTTCGGTTTTGTTGGGTCAATGCGAGTGACCAAAAGCCGCTCCGTCGACTGTCGACCCGGGCCCTCGTATGTGCCTGTGTTGTCTCTGATATTCAGCAACGCCACTTCTTCCTAAAGAATTGTGTATTGCTTTAGATGTATTTATGACATCCCTGTATATCTCAACACTCTTGCAATGTTATCGTTTTATGTTTTTACCAAATAATTTTAACATCTGAACAAAACCCTAGCACATACACATAAAAGGTCTGGTTTAACATCATCCTTACATAACATGTTATTTATAAATACTTCATTATGTTATTTATAAATATTTCATTGCAAAATATTCTGCCTGTAACGTATATAGCATTGGGATTCTCACGGAAACAGTTGGCTGTCTGCAGTTGATGATGACGTTGAGTCCCAGAGAAGCCAAGTGGCTGACGTAGTTCGACTGGATCTGTCCAGCCATGAACCAGTTCTTGTACACGGGCTTCATAAGCCAGTACTTTTTGTTCCAAGTGGGTATCGTCATGTCTGGCGTCGGTGGATTTGTCAATGGTGATTGGCCCGTGACGTTGCTTATCAAGTTGCGAAACGGCGCCTTCGAAGCGAAATCGTAGCCAAGTCGAGAGCCATAGTTGTAGATGTGAATACTGTTCATTTGCTTGGTGTAGCCAAGATAGGTGAGCGCCATGAAGCTGGCTCTGTTAGCCGTGCTGCAGTGCAATAAGACGGGCTTGGCTGCCCGGGACATGATGGAGGCGAACTTCCGGACCGTCTCCATCTTCGCGACTTCTGCCCTGGACTTCACTACCACCTCGAAGGTGATTCCTGCCAGTCTCTCAGCGACGTCTCGGCTCGTCGTCGTGTTGAGCATCCGATCATCACCGATCATGTAGTTGTCGTTGAACGTAAACAATGACACGATGGTGCGGAAGCCGGCGTCGGCCGCGTACTTGATCTGCCTCTCCGTCAGACGGCCGGCCGTGTACAGGTCTGACGAGATCCTCTTCGCCCACCACGTCTTCGGGGACGGGAAGTCGACATCATTAACATGAGCTTTGTCCTCCGGCTTGTTATTGTCCGGTTTGTTACTGGGAGTTACTAATACCACCGTAACTACCGCAATCACAACTATGACAATTGCAAAAACGCCCACGATTACAATCTTCATGATTCGCGTCGAATCCTTGGGACATCCACAATGTCAACTTCTGGTTTCCGCTCTCTACGTTGTCGGGAGTCGAGTTACGTTTCAGCGTCGTTTATCAACGGAGTGGTGCGTCTCACAAGTTGAAGCCGGCCAGCGTCACTGTGCTAAAACAACGTTACATAAGCATTGTGTGTGAGTAAAATGTACACTATTATCACGGCACTGTGTGTATGTCACGTATATGACATATAGGTCACGTGGGGTCATCTAATTGGTGGATGACATAGACAATCGAATGCCTTTCCTATTGACTAAGAGCGGAACTAACGTGAGTTGGGGGGTCAACATTCCGAGCCTGACTTACAATCGTTTACGTAAGTTAGAGCCTGAGAAGAAAAGAACAAACACCGCGTCTGAGTATACATTTTTTATAACTAACCAAGCATGACCGTCTGCGGAGACTGTGGACTCCGGTCGCTTAGCAACGGCCGGGTACAGCTGGCGCTGTTATAATCGGGTTTACCGATTGGGTGGTGAATACCTGGTGTAAAAACCTACACAGGTGTAAGAACTACATGTCTTGTAATATCCGATATATGTGGAATGTGATGCGGGATGTCCCGTAATTTGACACCGCGCTGCCGCATTCCTGAACGATGACACGTGTGGTTGACAGACTTTGGCACTCGGTTACTGCGCGTGATAAATAATAGTGCTTTATGTACTTTATGTAGCCATATTTACGGAAGCGTATTACTGCCATGTATAGAAAAAATGTCGACTTACTAAGTCGAAATTATGACTTAGTAAGTCGAATTTTTTTTTGTAACTTGAAATTTCCAAGTTACTAGGCCCAGGTTACTACATTCGCGTATTTGTGGGGGCATGCGGCCATGACCCCTTGGCATAAAAGTTTCGTTTTTCCCAGTGTTAGCTGTTAGCAATAATTAGACTTCATTTAGAATACTGTATACAAGCTTGGAGACTATATCGTAAGAAGGATATAAATACGCTTGAACGCATACAGAGGAGAGCAACTAAAATTATTCCAGAACTGAGAGACCTTAGTTATGAAGAACGCCTGAAAGAATGTGGTTTAACAACTCTAGAGACAAGGAGAGAGATTTTCGAGAGAGAATAATTTTATTTTTTGATGCGTTCAGGATTTACCAAACGTTCATGCACCACGGAGGTTCTCCAAAGCGCTAGCCATCATACATTATGAAAAGTTGTCACCATATGTATCCAAAGTTGTCACCATATGTATCCAAAGTTGTCACCATATGTATCCAAAGCCGGAGCAAACGACTTAGAAGACGGAGAGATAACTTTCACCTCATCAGCAAGTAGGTTAAGAAGAGATCAGATTGCAGGTTTTAAGATATTGAGTGGGTACGAAAATATTGATAGAAATATGTTTTTTCTTACTCAAGAAAGATAGTAGAACTAGAGGACATGAGGTAAAATTAGTAAAGGATCAGAGGACAATAAATGAATGGAACAAATTGTCTATGGATTGTGTAACTGCTAGCAGCGTGGATGTGTTTAAAAACAGGGTTGACACATATTTCAGGAGGGCGGGTTACACATAGATGAACATTGTTGGACTCTCCATCAGCTTCCTTGTCCACTTGCCATCTGGGCCTTTGGCTTGGGTGGTAAATCTTGTTAAATGTGCATTAGCTCGTTGTAAAGGTTTCTGCAGATAATCTAACAAACGTAAGTTGAATGTGTCCTTGATTTACCAATACATTTTTGATAAAGCTTATTGGATTCTGTAGAAGATTTCAATAGACTTTTGGTCATCCATTTATTCCTGATTATATATTTTTATTTGATTTTAGTCATTGATTTTCTGGGGTAAAGGAATCAACAACATTGTGTAGCTGTGTCGTATATTTTTTAAATGCATTATTTATATCTAACTGATGTAAATAAGTCCAATCAATTACTTGGAGACCGGAAGTTATGTACGGATGGATACTTCAGAAATTTATCTATGTTTGAAAATTAGCGGCTCATTTGTTTTGGGAGATTTCCGTTTTCCAATTAAACAAAATATGGGCAAGTGGTCCGATATGTCACTATAAATTACACCAGAATGGACCATTGAGTTGGTATGTCATACATAAATATTACCAATAAGGGTTGCAGATGTATGGGTGATACGTGTTGGCTTAATGATGGTTAGAACAATTTTAGCACCAAACAGATATGTCTAGCAAGTCACCAGAGGGCTAACTCGAGTCCAATCTTACATAGTCAAAATGTTTATATGTTCCAATTATAACCTGGTGATTTGAGTTTCGAGTTTTATTTATAACATATATAGCAACACCACCTTTAATTTTTTTCCGTGTTTTTTATAAATCATATTATACCTGGGCAGTTTATAGATATAAGTATTGTCATCATTTAAGTGGATGTCACATAGTAGGATATAATCAATATCTACATGTGCTTCCGGTAAATTAGATAATAGATTCTTCTGTTTATCAAATTTTGATGCCAGTCCTTGAATATTAAGATAAAGTAGCCTACATTGAAAGTTAATATCTCTTAAGTTATCAGAAAGTATATCATGAACGTCATAATAATTACTATTTATATTGGCTAAATTAAAAGGGTTTGTATCGTCATCTCTACTCAAGGCATGTAAATCAAATAAATTTCTTAGATTTTGTTCCGAATAATTATTTGAAAGAAAATCCATCATTTCACGACTCATTTGGGCTGTTAGTAAACTGCCAAATTATATTTTTTTTAAATGTGAAAAACATTCAGATGAAGTAGCGCCTTAGTCAAAGTGTTCAAATTTTCTGGCCAAAGCGTCGAAGTCTTATATCAATCTGATATCTAATGTACATTGATACACAAAAAGTAGATAGTAGATAATAGTTAGATAACCTTTGATGCAGTTTAAAGGATAAATAAGAAAACAGTAGCTATAAATGATATCGTTTATAAATATTGATTGAAGATACATCGTCTTAAACATCATAATAAAAAAGTACAATTAACGTGCTTCATAAATAGTTAAATTGCAACGGTTCATAGGTTGACTACATATAGAAACAATTACATGTACCATACAAAAAGAAGGTTATATGCACAACTACAGTTATTTGGATAGTTTATAGAGATAAGCATTGTCATCATTTAAGTAGGTTTCACATAGTAGGATGTAATCAATATCAATATTTGCTTCCGGTAAATGAGATAATAGATTCTTAAGTTTATAAAATTTTGATGCCAGTCCTTGAATCTTAAGATGAAGTACTCTACATTGAAAGTTAATATTTTTGAAGTTATCAGAAAATATATAATGAACGTCATAATAATTACTATTTATATTGGCTAAATTAAAAGGGTTTGTAACGTTATCGCTATTCAAGGCATGTAAATCAAATAAATTTCTTAGATTTTGTTCCGAATAATTACTCGAAAGAGAATCTATCATCTCACGACTCATTTTGACTGGTAGTAAACTGCCAAATTATATTCCACAAATAGGTAAAAAAAATTCGGATGAAGTAGCACCATACTCAAAGTGTTCAAATTTACTGGCCAAAGCGTTGAAGCTTAATATCAATCTGATATCTAATGCACATTGATACATAAAAAGTAGATAGTATATAACAGTTAGTTAACCATTAATATATAAAAATTGATTAGTAGATAACCAGTTATGCAGTTTAGAGGATAAATAAGAAAACAGTAGCTATAAATGATATCGTTTATAAATATTGATTGAAGATACATCGTCTTAAACATCATCATAAAAAGTACAATTAATGTGCTTCATAAATAGTTAAATTGCAACGGTTCATAGGTTGACTACATATAGAAACAATTACATGTACCATACAAAAAGAAGGTTACATGTACAACTACAGTTATTTTTTTAATATGGTTTACGAGAATTCATTCATTCTTGCTGCCGAGTTTCGACTTCATTACAATGGTTAGATACACTAATAAAACATCACAAAGAGCTCAATTACAGTTACAATTACAGCATTATAAAAAGATTACACAATTATAATTGAATCCAATCCTGGACATTGTTCGGCTTATAGAATAGGCATATCTGGGTTGGAATGCTCATAAATTGTACAACTCTGTCAAATACCAGGAATAAACTAATATCAACATAATATCATATCAGGTGTCAACATCTGCTCGTGGAAAGGCGGGAAATTACTTATGAAACAGAGGGAACAGCTCGTCATTGAAAGCGTGAAACATCCTACCTAGGTAATCCTATCAACAGTAGTATTTTTATGGTTTGATCGTCTATTTTTAACTTATTGTTTTTAAGGGTCGTCATTTTGATGTGCCGTTCTCGTTCGCGGTGAACGCACGCGCGACAAAATGTAAAATCACCTGAGACCAAGGCCTAAAATGTGCCTAAAATGGCATCGTTTGTTACAAATAGATCGAAAAAAATTACATAACGCGGGAAATTTCGTCCCAAAAGCGGGAATGCGGGAGAAAGCGGTATTTTCCGCACAAAAGCGGCACCCGTGGGAGAAGACAGTATTTCTCGCCCCAAAACGGAAATGTTGGCAACTATGATTTAATGTATACCACTAACCTCGTACAATCTGTAGAGTCGTATTCTAATGAATGGTCAGTGTCCGTCCAACAAGGAATCTAGTTCGTCTGACAGAGGGTGAACTCTGACAGAGAGTGAACTGACATCAACGCCTGTCGTCTAATCGATGCCTGTTTTGAAGGCTATGGACCATGACCTGTCAGCCGCCATCCAATCATAACGTAACGCTTGTGCATGAGTGACAGTTGGCAGATGACCAGCCGACTCGCTCTTCGACATCAACATTTAATACACTCTCACGGTATGTGTGCCATGAACTGTGACCGCTCGACACGGTTAGTGGAAAACAACCTGTGCTTGCGGACAAGGCGTATTAGAACGTAGGCCCATATCGCACTAATTGCTTCATTTGTAGCAATTAGGGTCACACTACACTCAGCCTTTCCACACTTAGCATCGTACTCAATGTCACCCGGACCGTAACGGTGAAATTACATTAGAATATACCGGTATCCAGTCCATCGGCCCGCCTTTTACACTTCACCCACTGGCATTGCCACCCTCCCTCCCTACCTCCCTCCCTCCCTCCTTCCCTCCCTCCCTCCCTCCCTCCCTCCCTCCCTCCCTCCCTCCCTCCCTCCCTCCCTCCCTCCCTCCCTCCCTCCCTTCCCCCTCCCTCCCTCCCTCCCTCCCTCCCCCCTCCCTCCCTCCCTCCCAATGTGAAGGTATTTTTTCCTTTTGTTTCTGACTGTGATGATTGGTAACTGTTGCACAGAGAGCTCTTTTTCCAAGTTGCAACTGATCTAGGATGAACACTGATCCACAATGAGCCAGAATAAAGTGGATCATCTGACTATGCTCAGTACGGAACGGGACATCATGCTTCGGTTTGCTTATCATTGTATGTTGTAATTTTTGCTTCTTATTGTGTGTTGTAATTCTTGCTTCTCATTATATGTTGTATTTCTTGCTTCTCATTGTGCGTTGTAATTCTTGCTTCTCATTATATGTTGTAATTCTTGCTTCTCATTGTATGTTGTAACTCTTGCTTCTCATTGTATGTTGTAATTCTTGCTTCTCATTATATGTTGTAACTCTTGCTTCTCATTGTATGTTGCAATTCTTGCTTATCAGTGTATGTTGTAATTCTTGCTTCTCATTGTATGACGTAATTCTTGCTTCTCATTGTATGCTGTAATTCTTGTTTCTTATAGTATGTTGTAATTCTTCCTTCTCATAGTATGTTGTAATTCTTCCTTCTCATAGTATGTTGTAATTCTTCCTTCTCATTATATGCTGTAATTCTTGCTTCTCATAGTACGCTGTATTTTCGTGTGTGCATATTTCTTATGCTGTAGTCGACAACAATCTCTGAATGCCTATGCTCAAGCATTGTTGAATAAGCGTGAAGGTACGGCGTTACGTCCATGGTCAAAACTACACGTCTCGATGTTCGTCTTTAACACACTCAGTGAGGGCCTGTTTTTACCTCCCCCCACATTGTTAATTGCCTGGGGCAGTGTGGTCCTCAGTGCCTGTGGCAGTGTTGTCCTCAGTTACTGGGGCAGTATGGTCCTTAGTGGCTGGGGCAGTGTGGTCCTCAGTGCCTGGGTCAGTGTGGTCTTCAGTGGCTGGGAGAGTGTGGTCCTCAGTGCCTGGGGCAGTGTGGTCCCCAGTGGCTGACATTTTTCTGGACAATAACTGATTCTACTGTTCTCAGTGATACATTCTTGACACAAAATTAACAGTCTTCATGCAAACTATAAATATCGTCCCGCCAACAGATGCTAAACCTTAAAAATATTGGCGCATTTTGGGTTGCCTACTGCGTAATCTATGTTGCAAATCGAATTTTTCGTCAAAAGAGGATCGAATTGCGATCGTCCATGTTTTAAATATATGAGATCCCGACAGCGTCATCAAGACGTGTTTTATAGTTTATTGGAAGGGAGTGCGAGCGAGAGTGCGTGCGTGCGTGCGTGCGTGTGTGCTTGCGCGCACGCGCGCGTGTGTGCGTGCATCCAGAAATAGGCCGTGATATCCACTTGGAGATGTACCTTCACACAAGTTTGGCATTTTAAATAGAACTAAATGTCAACGTTTTGGGGCTATGCATGTAAGAGTTAATAGAATCTAACTATTTGAAACTGTAATAAAGAATATCACGCCGGCTTTTACTCAGAATGTGTTTTTTCTGAAAGTGGTTGCAAATTGAAATCTGACATGTTGAACAGTTTCCTAAAATAAAACGTTGTGGCGCTATCTGGCCCAAGTACTATCTGGCCCAAGTACTATAACAGCAATAAACAATTTTTTTTAAATAAAAAAAAATGAATGGCGGACTATCGACCAACTTGGATTTTAAACAGATATTGTGATTATAAAAACAAATATGATTTCCAGTGTTTCAATGGTAGAATAAAATCCAAGATGAATTAAAGATATTCAAGGTTGTTATCCATCAAATTACACGTTGTGACTTTTGAACTTCACCTGATCTTGACTTAGGCCCCCCAGCCCAGGCACCCCTCCAGAAAGTTTGCTAAGGACCTAACCATCATGTGTGCAAAAGTTGGTACTTTAGTCAAGTGTGTCACGAGCGCATCACAATTTGGCCCCAAATCACCGCACTACAATAAGCGAAGAGACCCTCGGTTAGTTCATGGAAATCGATGCAGGTGCGACTTCCGCTGCGACGCGTTAAGTGCCTTCGACCAGGATGAAGGGCCAAGTGGTACGCATCGAACAACGCGAGCTACTAAGTCCGGACGTGATAAGTTTAGTAAATAAAGGCGAACATATGTTGCATCTGGTGAATTTAGAAGCAGACAGCATGGTCTGCATTGGCAAGTATAGGATTAGGTGATTACAAAACGATTTTCACTAGGTGAGCGAAAATTGCCAGACTACAAACACTCGTGACGTATTGTATAGCGCGGCTCGTGAAATAAAGATGATGTGTGTACAACAAGGTTTTCCTGTGTAGTAATCTTGAGTGTAGTTGCACCGCCTCAACTGTTTTCCATTTCCACTTCTCACTATCGACAATGTTTCTCTATGATCTCACAAAAGTGCAGGCCAGAGGGGAAGCTTAGTCACCTATTAGTCTACCCATTAGGTCTGTAGTAACTACGTGTAGTAGCGTAACATATATCCGAACATAATTAAACTGTAAGCCAAAGGGGAATAACGGCCCAGTGTCCCATCCCCGTAAACACACCCTGTGGCAGCCTTCTCCCTCCGCTTATCATCCTCCACTACTTTCTTACGTCCCTTTTTACGTGGTCTTCCCCATTTTTACGACCTGGCTTTATTGCCACCTCAGCTTTCTTTTGTCGTCAACCCTCCTCCGTCCGCACTCGTCAACCCTCCTCCGTCCGCACCAAGTGACTTGCCCACATATTCCGATGTCTTACCGTTATTCCCGTTTCGCTGAACTGCGTCCCAATCTCATTCACCCTTTTTGTTCCTGTAATCCTCCAAACCCAGTCGTTCTCACAAACTTGAAGTTTCTGTTGTCGTTGGTCTTTAAGTGTCCCTGTCTCAAGACCATGCACGCATGCCGGCGTCATCAACTTCGTCGATATCGTTCTGTCCAACACCGATACCTTCTTCCTTCCTCCCTGCATTCTCTCCCGCTTACACCTGATGAGATCGTCATAACGTATCATATCGGGAGGCTCAGCTCAGGACAAGTGGTACACATCTTCATTTAAATTGGCCATAAAACTGTAGATGTAACTGATCCTGCATGTTTGAAACACAACGGGTTCCACATAATACATTCAGCATAAATTAGAGTGCGGTATAAAAAAATATCCTGCCACGAGACTATAAAAAGTTGCTTTGCTATGAATAGAAAGCACAAAATGCTAATCTACATGCAGGCGTTTTTGCGGTGTTCTATGTTTAACGCAACCATGAATGTCTGTGTGCGCTGATAAACCACGTTGACACAACGCAATCTCGTTCGGGTGTACATTGAATACGGTAACTTTTTACACGTCATTTAGACGAACTAGAGACAGCAATGTAGGTCCACCTGTTGCGTGCGAAGCATAGCCGCGGGCAAATAGTGTCGAAGCAGCAACACGTCATGACTGGGGTAATGTGTGGCGTAATCTACCTCATTAGTCGTCATTTGTATTTAGCCTTACTGTGTGTACTGTTCATCCACATTCACGCACTGGCAGGAAAATATATATTCGGGGATCTCCTTGCTCGCTATTGCACGAGATCGATACATAGTATAAAGTTGTGGAAACATGTTAAGACTGCAGGCATTTTCGAGAAAGCACAATGTTTATGATAATTGCCCTATTTCAGCACATGTTTTGGAATATCTTTCTTTATTTACGATCGTAGAAGTGGGTCAGGGCATGCTGACGGGCAACACATCCCTGTCGGCAGTGTACATGTAAAATGCATAGCTACCTCAACATTAAAACAAAAGAAAATTTGGTGAAGTATCTAACAACCAATACTTTCGATTGTTTCAGTCTCCGATATTTGAAACTGCCACTTAACAATCATAACTGCAGCATATGTATAATGCACACTTCTAAGTAGCGTCATTCCCGCTGATAACAAGGAAATAAGGTGACATGTGCTGAGTTATTGGTGACACATTGACATGTATTGAGTCACTGCTGGTCCAGTGACATGCTGAGACGTGCAGGTGTCTCCTTGCACGTCGAGGCCCGCGCGGGTGCAATCTGGATTGTCAGCCGTGGACAATTGGAATGCCGCAGCGCGTGTCGACCACGACGTTCGGGTGACGCGAGCCGGGTCGTCGCAACACCACTTTGAAGAGTTTCACCATCGGCTGTCCCGGCTCCTCGTGGAACGGGTAGCCGAGTTCACGCGCTCGCTGTACGGCCCATGCGCTGTCCAGGTCATACTGCCGGGCGGCCGATATCAGGGCGACGACGGCTGCAAGTTACAGACAGAAAAACACATCTATGTATAGAAAGAAGACCTTGTCGACGTGAACACAAAACAATGGAAGATTACTACTTAGAGACGAACACAGGTTACCCAAAATAACATGTGGCGATGAAACCTCGTGTTGTCATAGCTTCCCAAACTTCAGCCCAGGTGCATTTCACACAAAAAATCGACATTCGACGATTTGCCATCTGGCGATTACAAGTACGATATTCCTGGAAGCATATCACGAAGATAGAGTGGGGATTGCCAAGAAGATAGAGTGGGGATTGCCAAGAAGATAGAGTGGGGATTGCCAAGAAAATAGAGTGGGGATTGCCAAGAAGATAGAGTGGGGATTGCCAAGAAGATAGAGTGGGGATTGCCAAGAAGATAGAGTGGGGTTTGCCAAGAAGATAGAGTGGGGATTGCCAAGAAGATAGAGTGGGGATTGCCAAGAAGATAGAGTGGGGATTGCCAAGAAGATAGAGTGGGGATTGCCAAGAAGATAGAGTGAGGATTGCCAAGAAGATAGAGTGGGGATTGCCAAGAAGATAGAGTGGGGATTGCCAAGAAGGCCAACTACTCGACATATGCGTGGCAATCGATTTATTTGAGATTTCTGTTCAACAGTTTGCTCATTTGACTTGTGCTTTTTGTTTGTTTGACTTGTGCTGCCCTTCATTTAATGAAGTACACATTGCTACGGCTTCAGTCTACTTGTCTCTACCTGCTCGGTATCCCGACTGCGAGTGAACGCAGACAGAGGCATTCTGTCCCGCAGCCAGCCACGTTGGCAGGTAAGCATCGATCGAAGCCGGTGTGTACACGCCCTTCATATCTGGAAATAGTTCGAACATATGTAAATATACACGAGCAAATATGCAACACACTATTTAACATTCATCATCATCGTGTCGGTCCCAGACGTCGCTATCCCTCATTGATGTACGCAGCTCCCCAGGCCCTAGTCCCACGTCTTCATTGAACGAGTCGGTTTATGTAAAGTCCGGTCTGCCTTGTCTTGTTTTTCAAAGCGCTTGTTCCTAAAATATAGTCACATATGTCATTACATCGCTGCGTCAATCTGCAGCAGGGCTCAGCAAATAACAACCTCCTTTTCCGTATTATGCCTATGACTTTACTGTACAATGGGTGGGAAAATAGGCAGGAAATAGGGAGGGGGAAGGATGGTCCTAAAAAATGGTAAGAGGTGGTAAGTTGGCCTCAAGAATAGGTGACAGGTGGGACTTGTGGGAGGTGGACTCTCAAACATGGCGTGTGATTGACCCCCAAACAGGCGGGAATTGAGAGGTTGAGACACATGCCAAACCCCTGTTACTCAACCCACGTTTGATGTATATTGCTGCCAGTGGCTGTTAAAAACGGTTCGCAGCATTCTTGCACATCACCAATCGAATCGTCGACTTGAAAATCGACTTATAAACTACCAAATTATTGTCACGTTTGGAACGTCGAACATGAAATAATGAATGCAACCACAAAACGAAAACTGCTACTTCAATGGTACTTTCAGCGCGACCATATTACATGACTATAAAACTACAACATAGTCTTGTCAGTATCTCCACATTTTTAAGCAATAAGGTTAGCCTGCGGTGCAGAATCGAGAATATTTTACCATGCCCTTCCTACTAACAAATGAAGACATTTATTTCACCGTCTGCACTACCATTTCCTGTACATCAAGACGTATATTTACCACATATAGCCAAGCCAACTCACCATGCTTGGAGTTGTCTGGAGGCGTTTGGAGATAAGTCAAGGTCTTGCTCTCCATGTCACGTTTCTCCTGCCCTGCGTTATACCCAATGTCGTCTCCGTACTCGAGGCTGTTCTCTCTCTGGTAATTGACTGTTGATGCTGGCGAGATGTATTCGTTCGGTTTTGTTGGGTCAATGCGAGTGACCAACAGCCGCTCCGTCGACTGTCGACCGGTGCCCTCGTATGTGCCTGTGTTGTCTCTGATGTTCAATAAGACCACTTCTTCCTGTGACGGCCATCGCACCTCACGTCGCCCAGAAATCGCCCTTTGTCGGCAGTTGACGATGCCGTCAACACCCATCGACGACAGATTTCCAGCCTGGTTCGACTGAATCTGCCCAGTCAAGTACCAGTTCTTGTATACGGGCTTGATGAGCCAGTACTTTTTGTTCCAAGCGGGTATCGTCGCGTCTGGTGTAGGCGGGTCAGCCATAGGTGGCTCGCCTGTGATGGCCTCTATTAGACTGCGGTACTTCGGCTTGGCAGCGAAGTTGTAGCCGAGCAAGGCACCTCGACTGTAGATGTCTCGACTGCTCAGTCCTGTTGTTTGCGAGAGGAAGTTGAGGGCTATCAGACTGGCGCTCTGTGCCGTGACGCAATACAGTATAACCGGCTTGGCTGCCCGGGACATCAGGGCGGCGAACGTGTTGACTGTCGTCACGGTCGCCATCTCCTCTCCGGGCGCCAACACGACGAGGTAGCCGAGACCTCCGAGGCGCTCGGCCACGTCCCGGCTAGCATTCGTACTCAGCACCCGATCATCGCCGATCATGTAATTGTCGTTGAGCGTAAACAATGACACGATGGTGCCGAAGCCGGCGTCGGCCGCGTACTTGATCTGCCTCTCTGTCAGACGGCCGGCCGTGTACAGGTCTGACGAGATCCTCTTCGCCCACCACGTCTTCGGTGAGGGGAAGTCGCCACGGTCTACCGCTCCACTGGGCAGGATCGTCAGGGCAGCAAGCACACAGAGTAGCCCAGCAGTCGACCACCTCGCCATGGCTCGTCTCGACGTCTCAGTGATGCACGCTTCAGTTCAGCAGTGCTAATAAGTCACTATTGTTTACACAGGGCAACATCCAAGCTTCTGTCAGCTTTCTATTGTTGGTATAACGCGAACGTTGCCCTCGTGAAATAAACAGTTTCACCAGTAAATGGCTATAGGTGTTTACAAATACTCGATAGCAGGATACAGTCATCACGTGTATGAGCATGTGTATGGAACACCCACTGTCTTTACAAATAACGCTTCTAATTGACAACGACGATTAAGGCATTGCAACCCAATGAGCAGGTGGGAATAACGGATACCAGATATTGCATCACATTCACTTCTACAGGTACTTGGTTGAAGGAAAGAAATATCAGCATTACAGAACACACATAAGCAGGTTATGTTCCCAACACAAAGAGATGTGTGATTACACAACAAAGCACTAAACGTAGGCGTGACATCAATTAGTATAACGGACCCAACGATATAATTGCCTTTTATTGGTTGTTTCCATTTGTGCTCAACTCACCCTTTTGCTGCCATTAAGAGAAATGCAACCCTGGTCTGGGAAGTCCATTTCTCACCCCTAACACTCTCTCGTTCATGGGCATTTACGTTGAAGGTTCTGACTGGCATTGTGTGAATGTGATCACCCAACCACTAACTACGGATGGAAGCACAGTATTCCCCACGAGTTTATATAGAGTACGAGATACAACTTGTTTTGAAGTCAAAGTAACCTCAGCTGGATTATGAAATGTTAATTGCAAGAAGTTGTTAACTCTATGAATACCGCACCTACTTGTATCAAGATTAGAAGGTCATATAGTTGATTTCCTGGAATTATAATTACAAACTTACATGGAAGACAGGAAATAGCTGTCTGATATCATACAACTTATGATGCTACAAAATATTAAACAGAAAACCAAGAATAAGTATATTTAAAATACCATTTGCAATTATCACTAGAAAGATCAGCATCACATCTTAGTGAATATCGCACCTGATAGGTTGAACAGACACAAAGTATCTAACACATGTATTGTGCGATTACACTTTAAATGTGATTAGTTCGACTGCATGCACGGTTTACAGCAGACATATCGGCGGGGCTAACGTGATCGTGCAAATTGACGAGTCACTCTTCCGACAAAAGCCGTAATACCACCATGGTCGAGCCCCTGTCTCAGACCAGTGGGTGTTCGGTCTGTGCGACACCTCAACCAAGCCGGAGGTCTGCTACACGGAGTTGGTCCAAGACCGTCGAGCAGTGACGCTGATCCCCATCATTGCGTGTTGTGGAGCCCGGCTCGATATTTCACAGTGATCAGTGAGCTGCCTATCGACAATTCCACAACAACTACTACACGTACGCAATATTGAATCGTAGCAAGAATTTCGTCGATCCAGCCACATGAGTACACACGCAAGCCAATGAGAGTTACTGGTCAAAAGTTAAACTGAAGTTTAAAGCTATAAAATGCGTCTCATCTGACCAGTTGTCTAGCTATCTTGACGAGAGGATGTAGCGAGACAGATACGGTGTTGATGTCACGGCAGCCTTCAAAAACATGTGTGCCCATATTGCTCTCATTTAGCATTTCTAAATTGCTAGTATACGAGAATTGTACATTTCTCGTATATACAAGGATTGCGCCTTCAAGCTGACTTGATCCAATTACTATATCTAACCCGATTTTTTTCTCTTTAAAAATGTGCATGTAAAATGGGCCCCCTTCACATCTACTTCCATAATTAAGCCAATGTCACTGTATACTAATAGAGGAACGCCAAACGGGCGGGAGCCTTTTTTGCATGCTTGATTAACAAGTAAAGGTTAAAAAATATATATTTCTGACCGGTTTTCTACCTTCAATTAACAAAGTATAGTATTATTATCATCATTATTATTATAATCATAGAATATGCTTTAACAAAAATTCAAAATGACATCATTGGAATCAACCCGCGTACTAACCCGATAACGAAGTAATGAATACTGTTTAGTAAAGTAATTTAAAGTAAAGCATACACAGTTTACGTAGAAATTGCATTGTTCTAAATTACCTTGAAATACATGAATTCGTGTGATTACGCTCGATGTGTTAAAAGAAAGTTTGGGGCGGTTTTTGTAATTCCGTCCGAATGCAACTTAAAGAATGTGTATAACAAGTAGTTTAACTAAATATTAGTGAAAAAAAAGTTTGTGTTATTCAGCAAACATCCAAAGGTAAGTAGTGAAACAAAATAAGATTGTCCAGATAATGTTTTTCTCTGTTTTATTGTCTTTGATACTGGTTGTGATTCCGTAAGTATACGATTCCACACGAATGCCTGATCAAGAAGTAGGGTGGAGTAAAGCGCACCCCTTTGAGGGCAAACATGATTTGGTCTACTTATTTTTATCTAAGGCGGAAACGGTTAACGTAGTTGCATATACATAGGGTAACCTGGGGCAGCGCTGCCCCCCACGGAACACTTTCAAATTGTACATCATTAAACTACTTTGGCATATATTTAATATGTTCGCATTATGGACATATATGTTTGTTACCCATTGGAAAACTATTCTCATTAAATGAGCAAGCTAGCTAAGCTGCATTTAAAAAATAGTGAGAGTACAAAAAAAGCCGCCTTGCCCCATCCCTGGGGCAAGATGAACCTCTGCAAGGGGCAATACGGCCTACAACCCCTCCCCGCGCTTTTTGTTTACATGAACGAACTATTGCCTGAAATTAAAATGTATTATATACACATTGTATGATAATAATATATCAGGCCGTTGGGGTTGTTACATTTAAATGATAGCTAACATATAATACATACCTTGCAATCAGTACATAATGTAATATTGGTTTAGTAATATCCCATCATAACTATACTCAACAGGTTAGCAGAACGTATATTATGCAATGTTCATATTATATTAAATATAATAAACATAATTGGTCAGGTGTAACACATTTGATACATTGTGACCATGTGCGTGTGTGATGAAACACAGAGAGCATCTTGCCCCACATGTACGGGGACCGTCTTGCCCCACATGTACTGGGACCCTCTTGCCCCACATGTACGGGGACCGTCTTGCCCCACATGTACGGGGACCGTCTTGCCCCACATACACGGGGACCGCCTTGCCCCACATGCACGGGGACCGTCTTGCCACACATGCACGGGGACCGTCTTCCCCACATGCACGGGGACCGTCTTGCCCCACATGCACAGGGACCGTCTTGCCCCACATGCACGGGGACCGTCTTATCCCACATGCACGGGGACCGTCTTGCCCCACATGTACGGGGACCGTCTTGCCCCACATGCATGGCGACCGTCTTGCCCCACAGACACAACATGTGTCTTAACATGATGTATACAACACACCACAAACTATTGCCCATTCTGTATTGTTTGACCTGTCAACTAATTAATAATAGTATAATGTCACCAATTAAGTAAACGAATCACACCGTTGCATAGTGAGTTCCAGCCTTTTACTACTGGCAAAATATCAGATCAGTGCATGTAATAGTACATATAAAAGTTTAAAAACACTGATTTAATTACGTCTGTCTCGTGTTGCTGAGCTTTCGGGTGTGCATCAGATAGAAGTTAGCTTAATTTTGCACCAGCTTTGGGGACGTTCAGAGTTTTACATTTTGCGTACGTGGTGGAGGCCGTCTTACCTCCATGGGCCGCTTTGCCCCAGGTTACCCTACCTGTTAAATAAATAGTATAGTTACCGATATCGTTTTCGACCCTCGCCAGTTTTCGATCCATTGAAATCTCGCTTAATCTCGCGTTAGAGACGTCACAGGCTGTATTACGAACGCTAGAACCACCGACGTACGTCTTGTCAAAGAAAATAGGATTTGTAATTTAAAACATGGAGAATAAGGTTTGTAAAAATACATTTTGAAATAAAATATAACACAGAACATTTTTCTGATATTCATACCCAGATAAAAATGACTTTGCATGCTTACCAGACATTATAATCGAACGTCTGCTTGTGCTTGTCTCGTTCTTAGCCACGTGACTAGTGATTGCCCTTTTATGGAACATGTATGGCAAGCCAGTGTTGTCATAAAAGTAGGATTAATTAAAACGTTAAATATATGACAAAAAATTAGTACATTAACGTTATATATTCAATACAAGTATGTGTATGCTTTTTATAAAGCCTGTGGAAGAGTTATGGCAAGCCTGATTTGTCTTAAAAAGTTAAAATAATTGGAACAATGGGGTAAAATGAAAAAATAACAATATAACTACAAAATGTTTTGTGTTTATAAAATGTGTGAATTTGTTCTTATTCAGAATCAACCACCGACAAAAAAAGAGTTCTTCCAGCCTACAGAAGCAAATATGGTCCTGAGCAAATTAATCGTACATATGACATGTGGAAGGATGAAGGAGTATCTGTATATAAGGCAGCAAAAACATGTGATATTCCAGTGGTAACTCTACGTGACAGAACAACTCTTGGCCACTGCAATCCATATAAATCTGGACCAAGTCATATGTTGAGCAGTACTGAAAAAGCAGCTTTAGTGGCTCACGTGAAGGACATTGCTGCCTGTGGTTATGGGTACACTAGAATGGAGCTAGCAGAGCTTGCTGGGGAAACAGCTTTCTTCTTGAATAAGAGAGACACAAGTGCTCCATTACACGATAAGTGGGTGTATGACTTCCTGAAAAGATGGCCTGAACTAAAAATTATGAAACCAAAAGGTTTGTCTATGGTTAGGGCCCGCAGTGCAACAAGAGAAACATTGGATAATTACTACAGAGAACTGCTCAGAATTTTCCAGAAATATAAACTGTTGGAGAAACCTCACTGCATTTTTAATGTAGATGAAACAGGAATTTCAACTGAGCATATACCACCAAAAATTGTGGCATCGAGGGGGCGTACACCATTGGCTATGGTATCCAGCAGATCAGCAACCACCACGATAATTAGTACTGTGCTATTGGACAGGTACTGCCACCCTACATAATATTCAAAGGGAAGAGAATGTGCGATGACCTACTGGCAGGTGCACTTCCTGGCACACAAGCAATGATGTCTGAGACGGGTTGGTCAAATACAAAAATATTTCAAATGTACTTGAATGAACATTTCCTGAAATATGTCCTGACCAACAAAGATGAGCCTCTCCTCCTCCTCTACGATGGACACAGCTCCCACATAAATGTGCCACAGAAGCACAACATCATTTTGTTCCTGTTACCTGCCCACACCAGTCACTTGCTGCAACCACTTCACGTTGGAGTTTTTGGGCTTTTTAAAGTGTCGTACTATAATGAGTGCCGCAACTACTTGCGAAAAATCCAGGCCAAATAATAACACGATATGATGTATGCCGCCTCACAGCCAATGCACTCAGTCATACCATGATTCCAGGAAATATCATTGGCAGTTTTAAAAGGACCGACATTTACCCATTTAATGCCAGTGTGGTCACGGATGAGCAGCTGGCACCAAGCACGTCAGTGAATCCACCAAAACAACACAGCCATATTGACCAATGTGAACAGAACACTAATGCGAACCCAAAATGTGAATGGCACTGGTGACCAGAACACTAATGTGAACCCAAATGTGAATGGTACTGTTGACCAGTGTGAACAGAACACTAATGTGAACCCAAATGTGAACGGCACTGGTGACCAGTATGAACGGAACACTAATGTGAACCCAAATGTGAACGGCACTGGTGACCAGTGTGAACAGAACACTAATGTGAACCCAAATGTAAATGGCACTGGTGACCAGTGTGAACAGAACACTAATGTGAACCCAAATGTGAACGGCACTGGTGACCAGTGTGAACAGAACACTAATGTGAACCCAACAATGCATGGCACTGACGACCAATGTGAACCAAACACAACTGCAAACAGCAACACAGCACCCCAGCAAAATCACACTACATTAGATAATTTTTTACATGCAAAAAAAAACGCTTCATGCCTCCATACAAACATACACACACACGTCAAACAGTCACTGGAGGGCAACCAATAACAGAAGGGAGAGGGGCAAAAGAGGTCAGGAAGAACAAAAGAGCTCCATACACTGTAGGGAAACAGTTAGAAAATGATCTTTGCTGCGTGTGTCACATGGAGTGCCCGCCCAAAAACACACACACATCATCAAATGGGCCCAATGTACCTTCTGTGTAACACCTCGGCAACAGTGCAACCACTGGGTGCACCTCAGTGCATGCACCCACATTGTCGAGGTGTCACACAGTCAATCATTTCACTGCCCTTGCCACACATTTCTAGAAGAATAATAAAATTTACAAGGGCTGGTAGTATGATTTTCATGACCATAGGTTTATTTTTGTCCACTGTGTTTATTAATATACTTCTACTTTCACTCAAAAATATTAACTTGTTTTCATCTTTTTCCATAAAAAATGTTTCATGTCAATTCACAATGGTACAATTACATGAGTAAACAAAATGCGTTTACTCTTTAAACAATTCTCAAAGAAAATATTTGACATCATATTATTACTAGCCCCTATAGATACATTTCAACCTTGGTTTATCTTTTAACTGTTTATATATTTTTTTCATAAGTAATAAATAAATTCCTTATAAAAGTAAATACTTTAAATATCACATGTGGGCACTGCATATGACACATGCACGCAAACGCATAAACAACTTAAACTGTCATTAAAAAATTGATGTCTTCTTTTAAACAAGAGAAATGTCTTTGTGGTCATTCAATCGTTTTAATTTGTACAAACGATAATAATTACAAGTTAAAATGTACGCAACTAGTTGCAATAATCGTTATGACACAACAAACGGCAGAGCGACGTTTATGCTTTTATTGAATTTATTGTCAGTACGGCTTGCCATACATATAAGTCGAATTCCTTCGGTTTCCGGTTTCTGCGCGACATGGTTCGGACGTTCAATATTCGTTAGTTTTTCACTCAAAACAACTGTTTGAATAATTTGTTTGCATTGTATAGATAAAGTAGCTGTTGGTGATATGGTATATCGATCTCTTACACAAAATGTTTTTTTAAACGGCATATTCTATTAAGTAGGTCGAAAACTACATCGCCCAGTAATATTGGCAGTATACTAAAATTACAAAACCTTACTGAAAACTACTACAAAAATGCATTTTAGCGGCAGTCCTGCACGTGTCGTAAATTTCGTCACGCGGGGCAAGGCGCACCCTGGAATATGATCGCAATCGCTAAACCCGTTCACGTAAACTGTCTTTAAAAGATAACACAGACACCTGGTCCTGGGAAACGGACGCTGGACTGTGAGACATGACGTTCCACGCACAAAGCCAAACAATCAAGACACTTCTTCTTCTTCCTGTGTCATAAACTACCACTACTACTGCTGCGCACAAACCACCACAAACTCTTGCGGTAGCCTAAGATTGAGCTGTCTTGTGTATAATTACGTGACTCTTGAAATGTTGGCAGCGTTCTTTTATCAATGTTATGCTGTGCTCCACGTGCCGCCATCTGGTGAACGGAAATGACCAATGTTTTATGAAACCGACGCGACAGGTGGAAGCACCTTATTATGCGTGTGGAATTGCAAAAATAACGTATGCCATATTTTCGCCCGCCTGAATCACGATAGAAGGGGTGCGCTTTGTCCTACCCTACTCTACTAATTTCCCGAGTACATTGGTGCAGTAGAGCCCCCCCAGTAGAAATTTAAGTCGGATAGTGCGCTATTTGCCGTTTTTGCGATAGGTGAGATGCTGAGTATTTAGCGCTGAATAGTAAAAAAGGGAGGTGTCCGTAAAAATGCATACCAGGTGGTCCAGAGGGTGAGGCAGAGCAGTTTCCCTGTGTGTGAAACATTCGTACGGAATCGGACATTCGTACGGAATCACGGTTACATATATACCTACTAACTTGGCTTGTTTAGCAGTTTTGTTACTGTTCAAACATTATTAGATGTCCCGAATAGACAAACACAGCGTAGGTGACGTCCTGTAAGCGTAAATAAAAAATATATATGTTTCCCATTCATCAGTTTTATTTTTAATTGTTGTTGTTTTGCTTACACCATTTTACTATTATAATCAAATGATTAGGCCTCATAAGAACTGGCAACCTTTATTGTTTCACCATACATATGTCCTTGTCTTGACAATATTATGATGTATTCGTACGGAATCTGAAGCATTCGTACGGAATCCATTTCGCAATTTACAAATAAATTGTCTGTAGTATGGTATTCATGTAATGGTTTTATGTTATGGTGGGTGTTGATGGATTTATTAATGAATGATGAATTAATTATGTTTTATGCCCATTTAAAGCGAAATAAAAGTGGTTTTCAGCCTATATGCACCTTTACTAAAACATAATCATTTGTAACTGCAATTATGAATATCACGCCAGTGGTTTACTTGGAAAATCTACTAAGTCTTCTTTCTAGCAAAATAACACGTTTGTTTGTGACTTCGTTGTTTCTGTGTATGTCTGCTTGAGGCTGGCCACGGAAAATGGCTTTGCGATGGAGTTGCCCGGGCAATAAAGATAAAAGCTGAAAAAAATCATCAAGAGTGGCCGAGTGATAAGAAACGGTAAATAATGTTGTGGGATAACACAAACGGCTGACGCCATATCATCAACTGTGCAGTATCGAGACCATTTTACCCACGCCCTTCGTACTAGCAAACATTTCACCATCTGCACTGCCGTCTCTTGCATTCAACAACAACGAAGAACTAACGTCATCAAGACGTATCATTACTACATTGCCAACTCACCTTGCTGGGAGTTGTCTGGGGGTGTTTGGTGATAGGTCAAGTTCTTGCTCTCCATATCGCGTTTCTCGAAACCTGCATTGTACCCAACATCATCTCCGTATTCGAGGCTGTTCTCTCGCTCGTAATTGACCGTGGAGTCTGGCGATATGTATTCGTTCGGCTTTGTGGGGTCGATGCGAGAGACTAACAGTCGCTCCGTGGACTGTCGATCAGTACCCTCGTATGTGCCTGTGTTGTCTTTTACGTTCAACAAGACCACCTCTTCCTGTGACGGCCATCGCACCTCTCGTCGCTCAGAAATCGCACTTTGTCGGCAGTTGACGAGGACGCCTATCTCCGACAAATTTCCAGCCTGGCTTGACTGGATCTGCCCAGCCATGTACCAGTTCCTGTACACAGGCTTCATAAGCCAGTACTTTTTGTTCCAAGCGGGTATCGTCGCGTCTGGTGTAGGTGGGTCAGCCATTGGTGGCTCGCCTGTGATGGCCTCGATCAGACTGCGGTACTTCGGCTTGGCAGCGAAGTTGTAGCCGAGCACGGCACCTCGACTGTAAATATCTCGGCTGCTCAGTCCGGTGGTTTGTGAGAGGTAGTTCAATGCTATCAGACTAGCGGTTTGTGCCGTGAAGCATTCCAGTATAACAGGTTTTGCTACCCGAGACATTAGGGCGGCGAAAGTGCCGACTGTCTTCACGGTTGCCATCTCCTCTCCGGGCGCTAACACGACGTGGTGGCCGAGACCTCCGAGGCGCTCGGCTACGTCCCGACTAGTCGTCGAACTCAGCACACGATCATCGCCGATCATGTAGTTGTCGTTGAACGTAAACAATGACACGATGGTACCGAAGCCGGCTTCGGCCGCGTACTTGATCTGCCTCTCCGTCAGACGGCCGGCCGTGTACAGGTCTGACGAGATCCTCTTCGCCCACCACGTTTTCGGTGAGGGGAAGTCGCCACGATCGACCGCTCCGCTGGGCAGGATCGTCAGGGCAGCAAGCACACAGAGGAGCCCAGCAGTCGACCACCTCGCCATGGGTCGTCTCGACGTCTCAGTGATGCACGCTTCAGTTCAGCAGTGCTAATAAGTCGCTACTCAATGATTACATAACGCAACATCCAGGGTCCCGTCAGCTTTCTGTTGTTGATATAAGGTGAACATTGCACTGCTGTTGAATGCAATTTTACCCGTCAGTGCCTAGATGATTACAAAGTCTAGATAACAGGATGTGGGTCATTCCATGATTGCTGTACACTTTCAAGAAATGTCTGTGCCAACTCTTCGGGTGCATCTCATCACACTATAAACACTGTGAAGCATAGACTAAGTCTCTACACTAGTCTACTTCAAAATTGTGTTCAATATATGCAGCCTTTGACATTATATATATGTTGTTGTGGCAAGCAAAAGAAAGAGGTGTTTTCAACTGTTATGCACATTGCCGAGATAGCCAGAATCTAAATCTAAAACTATGTTAAGTTTTACAAAAAACATAAACAATTATTTCACATTCAATATGACTTTATTCTCTACAATCACCACAGGTAAATGGATTTACAACTTTACATATATGGCAGAATGCTTCAAATAAAATAAAACATTACAACCATCAAATAACCCCCAGTAACTAAGAAAAACATTATACATTGTGTCAGAAATCAGAGAAAAATTAGTAACAACTCCAGCACTGCCAACAATAGAGTCCACCACTGCCAACAGTAGAGTCCACCACTGCCAACAGTAGAGTCCACCACTGCCAACAGTAGAGCTCACCACTGCCAACAATAGAGTCCACCACTGCCAACAGTAGAGTCCACCACTGCCAACAGTAGAGTCCACCACTGCCAACAGTAGAGTCCACCACTGCCAACAGTAGAGTCCAGCACTGCCAACAGTAGAGTCCACCACTGCCAACAGTAGAGTCCACCACTGCCAACAGTAGAGTCCACCACTGCCAACAGTAGAGTCCACCACTGCCACCAGTAGAGTCCACCACTGCCAACAGTAGAGTCGAAGTAAACTGTTGTTGTCACGTGTCTGTTAACTTGTATTCAAAGTTTTGCTATTTCTGGTAATGCAGCAAAACACGACAGCGAGAAGTGAGGAATGCTCCTTGATAATGAGTCCTGTGATTCTCTGAAACAGGCCACATTGTATGTTATAATTTACCACCATGTCTTTGTGGTAGTAGAAATAATGCCGAAATAACCACCTGACATATGATGTTCATATAAAAACAAGATAATATAATATAATTTTTAATGGCCGAGCCATTCACGCATCATTTACATATCAATCATACAACGGATATTTACATTTGTACATAGGATTAAAAGTCAAAAAGTCAAAAAAAGTAAAATCATAACATACGTAAATAAAATAAAATAGATAAAAACAGAGAATAATAAAATGGTGGCGTAGCACTAAAATATTTGTGTAGTGACTTCTTGAAGCTTGAAACAGACTGGCTGTTTTGAATGTCCTGTAGTAAACTATTCCATAACTTCAAACTGGACACACTGAAACTGCATTGATAGTAGGCAGTTCTGGCTTTAGGTGGTTTTGGCTGTGAAGCATTTCTGGTATTATAGGAATGACTATTTGATGTAAACATATCACAAAAATATTGTGGTGCTGGACCAGTCATATATTTGTACATAAAAACACATTTATGAAAAAACCCTTCTTCGTTAGCCAGCCTAGCTCTTTGAACATAGCATTTCTGTTTTGTCGAGGACTAGACTCAGATATGAGTCTAGCAACTCTAGACTGTAGTTTCTGGAGTCTGATTTTGCTTGTTATTGAGGCGGAATCATAGACTACATCTCTGTAATCAAAGTGGGGTTGAACTATTGCAGGACTCCTATCTTGGCTGAGATTTTAAGAATCATGGTATTAATTAAGCATGAAAACTAAACAAAATTATACCTGTTTAGAGATGAGCACTACTGTTTACTAGAATTGTTTAGTGAATATCATTAAATAATCTGAACAATTGTATAAGTGCTGTTACGTATCAGGGAACAATTCTGAAGATTCAAAGTAAATTAAACTTATTTTATTTACTTGGAGATGCTAGATTTCGTATTCACACACGTCTTCACAATTTTACTACATAATACATTCAAATCTGCTGAGAGCTATGTATCACATTCACAATCACACATTGCCGTCTACATGTTGTGTATACAGCCTGTAACAACTAACAAGTAAACATGCAGTGCCTACTTATGTCCATAGCATGTAACAAGTAAACATGCAGTGCCTGCTTATATTCATAGCATGTAACAAGTAAACATGCAGTGCGTACCTCTACGTCATCACAGTTGGGGCGTAATTTTTGACCAAACGATCAAATTCATTCTCCTGCAACAGAAGATAGAAAACATGCAGCTTTAATTTGCCAACACCACCAACACCTGATTAAATGATAAAATTAGCTAAATGCCAGATAAAGCCATCTAAATATAATGCAATTATATATTTATTCATACACAAAACATAGACATGCTATTTGAACTGCATTATTTAACCATCTATAAGTTACATTAGAATTAACGTTAATAAGTAGCATAAAAATACATCAGTGTCAATCAAATATGAGTGTAGCTCAACTGTTTTGAATATAATGATCTCTTGTATTTTTATGCTTAGAAATATAAAATTATATATAATTTAACATAAATATATTTGCAACGCTGATGTTTGTTATAACATATAGGCCTACATTTTTACAGCCCCACACATTCTTTTGAACATCATTTCAGCTTCCCTTTCCCACAAAGATTCCTCACAAAACAACTATACCTTGCTAGTTAAATCAATGACAAATTGATGGCTGCGGTGAGAATCCTTCAGCTGTGACACATATCTGTTGCTCACCTGTCAACCGAAGACAATCATCACCTTTAGGGACCATATCAAAACATTGTATGACAATGCACGAAACCATTTATAATATTAATATGAAAACTTCTATCATGCCTAAACCTGCAGAAACCCAAGCTCAGACACCTCAGAGGCACATCAAATCAAAAAGAATTAGGCAATGTTGAAACTGATATACAATGCTACAATTGTCAACCTCAACCCATGAAAGTTTTAATTACATTGACCTGCATGTGTAACATTGGCTGTACTCGCCAGGTGGCACTTCTGTTATCATAATACAAAACTGCCTGTGTGCACTCAAAGCCAGCACCCTAATGAACTGTGATTAATTAATTAAATTCTCTAAAATTTTTCAATTCAATCAAATTACCACTTAATTTTAATTCAATTAGCAATTCAATCAATGAACCAACCGTACCAAACCATTTATTATGTCATGTTTTTCTGTTATATAGCCTAGAATTTTTCAGTCTTCATATTATTATATGTTATTATTTGTATAATCTATAAGTTAACTTAGTCGTACATAGGGTGGCTCCTGTGAGAGCGGCTAGTCCTTAACCTTAGTGGGAGTCTCATGGCCCCTTATTTGATATTTGTGTTATATTTATACTTTAACTATTTATACTTGTATGTACATACTTTAACTATTTATACTTGTATGTACATACTCACTTGTTTAGTGATATGTATTTGGGCCTAATAAAAAACTTCTGTCTCTCTGCTATGTGTTGGTAGAAGCGTTTACACATTTAAAATAGTTCTAAAATCACAAGACTTAGATGTGTTCTGTAACTTTGTACCTACATGCCAAGACATGTCTTCATGGGGCATTTAATCACATTTTAAAACTTGTAGATACTTGTTAATATTTTTATTATTTTTCTGAAAGGATCAAAAAGTTGTGACTGAAGATTTGTAGGCGTTTCCTCCTACATTCGACCATAAAATTAACAAAACTGGTCAACTACATACATCACTTCTATGCACCAAATTGTTATTTAAGCAGAGTTTTATACTAAAGTATTAGGTTTCCCCTTTATGCACTAGCATTTAAATATGTATACACTATTTATGCATCCTTAGAACTTGCATGCTTTTCATTTAAGTTAGCACTGTAATAAGATCCCAAATTGAAGCTATATTACCTTTCTCTACGTCTCCCCATGAACGTTTATATGTACACAAACAAATTATAGATGCATAGGTCTAATGGCCCCATAGCCTAGGTCCACTTGGTTGCAAGTTGCCAGCCCCAAGTGTTTACTTTAAATGGAGATTTGCAGAAGCCAAGATTAGCCATCAACTTATCCCCCTACCAAAGGACATTCTAATGTCTAGACATTCCCTACAATTCACAGGTACCTGAATTACCAGCCTACCCTACTTGTTACAGTGTCTATGTGCTCTGTAATGTTCTCCCTCCCATTCACACAAGCCTGAACCTAACCCCTCTCAGGCTACTGGCTGGAATAGAGACTGCAGGCCTTCTAGAAATACCTGTATAACCAGTAATATCAATTGCAAAATAAGCACTTAATTGAGAGTTAATTGGGAATTTGTCAATTAAATTAAATTACCCCATTTTGAGTGTTAATTAAATTCAACTAGCCATTCTAAAAAAGTTAATAAATTAACTTAATTGAGTTAATTCAATTAACAATTGAAATTAACCCATGCCTGATTATGGACCGTGATTATGTACCATGATTATGAACTGTGATTATGAACCATGATTATGTATCATGATTGTGAACCGTGATTATGAACTGTAATTGGTGTACAGCATTAAATGAAACAGCTGTTAACCCCTCTCCCACAGTGAAACTAATTTCATTTAGTATCAAACATTGAAGTTTTAAGATGCCTTGTCAGTCTGACATCTACTGTGATCACATAAAACATTACATACGCAATCAATGGGTAACCATTTTTAATTAAGCTAGGTCTAGATTAAAATGCCTCATAAGCTTTTATGAGTTTTGTCAACTGCTATTAACGTTGCTATTAAAAAGTCTGAACAGCTGATGAAATATATTCAAACAAGCTATTTGAAGCAGTAATTGATGCAGTGTGCTACTAAACTTTGACATATATTCTTGGGCATGAATGAAATGAGGTGTCCGAGGAAAACTATGACTAAGACCAGGAGAACACACACCAAAAATGAACACATAAGATACAAGGTGGGAACCCGACCAGTCAAAAAACAGAATAAAATGGTTTGGCCAATTAGTCAGGATGCAGCTAAATCAGCCAGCTACAAGAGCACACAATATGAACATGTGGACACAAAGCAAGACGGCGATCGAGAAAGCAGTGGATCGATGGTGTTAGAGATACACTAAGAAAGGTTGCACACACCCAGGCTTCCCACCTTGCTGTTCAATAAAGATTACCTCTCCCCGAGACATTCATGGCAACAGCAGAAGGATAAAGTAAAAGGATAAAGTACGTATGACTGAAACTATGACTAGGATCACAGTTTAACTAAGACGTACCTCTGGGGCCTTGCCCAAATGCTGAGAGAGCACAGCCATGTTTGCCAGCGTCTCCGGATTGTTGCTGTCCTGCAAATAATGAGTACAAAATCAAACTCTTCATTAGTGGTATGGCAATTCACTCATGTAAAACTTGCTCTGAAATGGCGTTGTATTCTGAACATACAACCAGGTATCATATTTATCTTGACAACTCGGGACACATATGACACAAACACACTGACTCGGCTTTAGGAAGGCGGCTACCTTGAAATCAGTGTGCACATCGAAGTCGGAACATCAAATCAACACAAAAGTTATACTGTTGATTGAAACTACGTAATTTATGCCAATAATAAACACAAATGATATGTTTTTATAAAAGAACATTAAATAAGAAACAAAAGCAGTATACATTTAACGTACTCCAGTGGAGTCCCTGGAGGACGTTTGTTGTAAATTTGTAACAAAACTTTTTTTGGAACTTGTGTGATTTAAGACAGCAAACCCTGATTTTTTGCCAGGCACTTCATAAGTTTTTGTCTACGTATAAAATTTTAGAGAATAATAAAGTAACATTTCGGCCAACTTTTAGTGAAATGACATTACTACTTGTGGGTAAAATTTGGCTTTTGATAACAGTTTTACTATGTCAGATATATTAAAATTTTGCATGGGAACCCCCAATTGTGTTTGCCTTTTTTGAATATTGTCAAAATTCAGTGCTAAAATGTGTTTTTTATTTTATTATTATTTATAACCCATTGAACAATTAAATACATATTTTATAAGGTAAATCATGAATACATAATGTTTATTATAATATATTATATTTTTTTCTAATTCTGCAATAACCCAATGTCTAATTCCACCAGACCCCATCTGTCAAGCCCAAAATCGCCAGAACAAATCAGTTTACCTTATCCAGAGCCTCTTGGAGGACGCCCTCTGCGTCATCAAATTTGCCCTGGGCCGTGTAGCTGGCGGCCATACCATTCATGAGTAGTGGGGTAGATGTGTTCTTGTCTGCCATCTCTTGGAATATGAAGTAGGCGTCCTGAAGTCTCTCTCCACCCTGGGTACGTAAACGGTCACACATTACATCACACACCTACACAAGGATCAAAAGTCAACACTTTGTTGACCTACGACAATATCTCGTATACTATATTCGACCTAATAAGCGCATAATACGTCAAGGAATGTGTTCTTACAAGCATACATCAAAATGTGTTTCTCTAAACAATAAGTTAACTGTTTAACACTAGTGGTGTCATTTGGTGACTAGTGTAGAACTGAAAAGTGGAACCAACTGTATAACACCAGATGGCGACACTTTTCAGTTGTTCCACATTAGTCAAATTACAAAAATTATAGATTATGCTGATTAAAAAAGGGGGTGTATGACTGTACGCTAATTAGGACATGTACGCTTAATATGTCAAATATGGTACATACAAAAGGTGAACAAACTTGAAGCAATAATAACAATATATTAATGAATGTATTTAAATATTACATGTTTATTTAGTTCCATCTGTGTATGCAATTCAAATGCATTTCATAATATACTTCACCATGTCATGAAAGTGTCAGAAAGGTCATAACTGCCACTTAGCTACTCACACTATCTTGTATCCATAAAACAGTTTAAAAAAAATTATTAGTAATAAAAATCGTTATATTAAAAAAATAATGTATATAATATTATTTAAATATGACATATTCAACAACATCTTTGTATGAAACTCTAGGACAGAATAACAAATTATTTCCGATTAAGTATATGATTACAGTATGCACAAAACAATTCATCATTTGAAAATGTCACTTATGAGTAAAATAAATTAGATATTTAAAATGCACTGCCTACAAAAGGGGTTATAACTGCATGGGTATTAGTGCAGACCTATTAAGTCTTCCGTTTCTGACGGGAGGCTCCTGCTTTTGGGACCCATCTCCAGTTCTTCCACACAAGAAATGAAATCTCCAATTTTTCATGATTCCCCCGTTTTCCCACAAATGTTCCGACCATGCTCCGCTTTTAGAAATAAATATTTCCCTATTTCCGTTGTGGCGGAAACTTTCCGAATAGCAACACTGTTAGTGTTTGTGTTGTTGCGTTTTTCTGAAGTTCCTCGCCACCAGAATCATGATATAGACATTTTAATTGGATAAAAATTATCACATGGTTTGCATTTTATTCTTTGACCAACATGCAACGAATTTGTCGTTTGGTGGCTTGACTCATGATTCTGCATCATGCACAAATCTCCACTTTTATAATTTCAGAAACTTAAAAGATCTGTAGTTTAGTAGTGGTGTGTGACTTACAATGGCGAGGTTGAACCAGGCTTGAGCAAGCTGGGTGAGGATACTGTCCTCATCTGTCTCCTGCATGCGCTTCAACTCCTTCCTTCAAACACACAGCAAGGTTCAACTTCAGCTACAAGAGTTCAAGTAGGTTTGGGTTCAAATGCGCTTTTGTGGTACAAATATGTTGCATAATTTGCATTAAAAAAGGTTTATACATTGCATTTAAAAATTTCAAATACAAATTTATACATCGCATTTTTTTATTTCAAATACACATACAATCTATTTTAAAATGTCACGTACAAATACACTTGATCAAGATACAAATACTTTTTATTCACATTTTTAATAGATATGCAGCATCTGAATGGTCCAACATGCAATAAACATGTCAATAACAGATATTCTATTCTTTTATGTTTTATAGTATGAGATCCTAAAACATGCATGTTCAAGCAGGTCAAATACACCAAACAGAAGTTGCTGTATTTGGATGTGCTTAAGATATGTTTAACAGTAATTAAATAACGTTAATAATCATTTATTTAATTGTGAGAATAGTTCTCTTTTGATTAACGAAAAGTGCCATTTAATTTTGACAAGAAATCTTTGGACATACAGGAAAGCTAATTTTATTTCAGGTCATGCAAGCTATGGTCAATAGAACAAAATAGAGACTGAACAAAATCAAAAGAAACTGAAAGAAACAAAGTGTTACTGACTTGGCGAGGTCCACTCGGTCAACCTTCACATATGTCTGCACCATCAACGCAGCACTGAAATATTCATATCATCACTTAAACCTGGTCACTCGGTGTACAACAGGTACACTGTTATGTACAGCAGTGATGGTGTACACCATTCAATCATTGTGTATGCTTGTTTATTTCATCTAGGGTGAGCCAATTTATTTTTTTAAAGGTGTGCTTTCCAACCACACTTTCAATGTTATTGTGTCTACTATTCTGGAGGTGCACAGCATAGAAAGGTGCGTAAATAATTATACAAAGGAAACAAGAGTATTCAATTTCATTGCTTTATTTAAAACTTGCCGAGTTACCCAGCACTGCACTGGAGAAAAGGCAGCCACTTGATGACTCCTTAACCCTACCCAAATCAGAAATATAAAAAGTAGAATATGATGCAATGCTACTGTCTGCACATGGAGAAATTGTATTAAGAATATGACAATTCATACACACAACAATGACTACTAAACAAATTCCTGTTTACATATTTCAGAGTTCACCTTCTAGACTGGACAACAATAAAACATCAACTGACCACTCAAGTGACTCTGATTGATGCAAAGTTCTCAGAACAGCGTCAAAGTTCTGCAAGCAACACAGTGTTACAAATCTGTACAAAGTCACACAAAACTGACACTTGCCAAAACGTTACCAACAAATAAATGATCAACTTCATAGTCATTATATCATAATATTTATATCGTAATTATATGCATTTATATATCGAAGTGTATCTGTAATGTCTGATCTATAATATTTTCAAACAATGACTAATTTGGATGTATTCTTTATAAACAGCATCACTGTTAGATTATTAAGACTATTTGTCAATAAAAAATGCTACTTTCTAAGTGACCCGTTTTAGGCTTTGGAATATTGTTTTAACTGATTCCTTCATCTTTGTGCCTAAAAACATAGGATCAGATAGTTATTATTTAATCATGATTGTAGTCTTATAATTGAGGAAATTATGCCCAAAACTGTTTTTTTTCACTCTTAGCAATCCTTGTTAAAAAAAAATTGAAAATCACACAGAATCAAATGTTCTAAAATGTTGTATTTTCTTTCTCCTGACACAGCTGGCCATCACATAAGATGGAAGCTCCTGGGATCTGACAATGTCACCAACATAAGTGACAATTTCACCAACATAAGTGACAATTTCACCCACCCCATATTAAGTGCAAGTTTTAGTTGTAGAATGACGACTCACAGCTTCGTGGTAGAACATTGTGCCGGCCATGAGGAGGAAGGTGCTGTTGGAGAGGTCAACGTTGCCACTCATCTTCGAGTCAAGGTCACGGAGTATCGCATCTCTGTGAGCAAACACAAACAAGCCTTTACCTGCCTCATCCAGATGGACTTACTTCATACATGTATGCTTCATGTTAAGTACTGCATTTAGATAGTGTAGGAAATAAACATGACACTATTGTCTGGTGTTTTTAGTAATGCATGATTAATACACTACAGTGGACTCCTCTTAATAGAATCACTTAAGGATTCCTTAAAGCGAGGTCATGCTTAACAAATATGTTATGTTTTTTGGAAGAAATCACTAAGTGGATAGACGTGGGATCGCCAGTAGATATTATCTACTTAGATTTTCAGAAAGCTTTTGACAAAGTGCCACATCAAAGATTACTACTTAAATTAAAAGCCCATGGTATCGGGGATAGCATAACTGACTGGATAGAACAATGGCTGACTGACAGAAGACAACGAGTTGTAGTAGATGGAGAAGTTTCAAATTGGAAATCGGTTTTGAGTGGGGTACCTCAAGGATCAGTATTAGGACCTATATTATTCTTAATTTATATCAATGACTTGGACGACAGTATAACAAGTAACGTACTGAAATTTGCGGATGACACAAAACTCTTTAGAAAGGTTAATACTGATGGTGATAAACAACATTTACAAAACGATCTAGACAGATTAGTGAAATGGTCTGAGAAATGGCAGATGCTGTTAAATTTTTGGAAATGTAAATGCCTACATACAGGACATGGGAACTTGAATGTAAACTATAAAATGGAAGATACTGTTCTGGGTACTACTGGAAAAGAAAAGGACTTAGGAGTTACAATAAGCGCTGATATGAAAGTTTTAGAGCAGTGTGGTATTGCAGCTTCAAAGGGTAATCAAATTCTTGGAATGATTAGAAGAAACATAACATACAAGAGAAAAAAGTTAATTATACCTCTTTATAAAGCAATAGTTAGACCTCATTTAGAATACTGTATACATGCATGGAGACCATATCGTAAGAAGGATATAGATACGCTTGAACGCATACAAAGGAGAGCAACTAAAATGATTCCAGAACTTAGAGACCTTAGTTATGAAGAACGCCTGAAAGAATGTGGTTTAACAACTCTAGAGACAAGGAGGTTAAGAGGAGATCAGATTGAAGTTTTTAAGATATTGAATGGGTATGAAAATATTGATAGAAATATGTTTTTCTCACTCAAGAAGGATAGCAGAACTAGAGGACATGAGGTAAAATTAGTAAAGGATCAATGTAGATTGGACATCAGGAAGCACTCGTTCTCACAGAGGACAATAAATGAATGGAACAAATTGTCTACAGATTGTGTAACTGCTAGCAGCGTGAATATGTTTAAAAACAAGGTTGACACATATCTCAGGAGGCCGGTTTATAAGTAGATGAACATTGTTGGACTCTCAATAAGCCAATGGCTTCCTTGTCCACTTGCCATCTGGGCCGTTAAATCTTGTTAAATCACTCCGGGCCAGAGCAATTCGATTTGATTAAGCTGTTGATTCATATTTTAAAGACTTGTGAGCAGTGATATATATTACTTGTGCTGTTACCTTCTAGAGCGGTCACTGGAGAGGTACTCCGCAAACATCTTGATGGCCTGCAAAGCAGGGGGCGATTGGCCCGTCACTTCATCCAGAACAACGCCAAACTTCCGCTGAGCAATATATGCTCTGTACATCAAGACATCTCTGTCGACCTTTATGTCAGGTGAAACCTACAGGATACAACATCCTTAGTTTAAAAACCACTCGCTTAATCAAGTATTATCCTAAATCGTATACAACTGCACTTGTACATCACCAATCTCGGAGGAAATCAAGGACAGACGATGGAGATGGACATTGGTGGTATAACAAGTTTACAACAATATTAGCTGTTCGGTTGATAACCTTAAATTTAAAAGTTAATTAATATTATTCTCTAAAAAATTGTACTAGATAATATCATCTTTAATAAATAAAAATATTATATATAACACATAATATCACTACAATATAAATATTCAATAGTCATAGAATTGTCAGATGCCTAATCAAGTTGGTAAATATTTCCCAAATTTTACAACAGTAGCCAATCGGTTGATAACCGCTTTCCGTTATAATATGGATACTGCTTTATAATAATCATATATTATTATTACTATATTAGCGTATATATATATATATATATATATATATACATGTGCGTATGTTTCTGTGCTCAATCATAATTTAATTTTTTCCCCGAATTATGGGCCTAAATGACTATTCTTACAATTCCATCATTTCTGTTCTGCTACTAACGTCTTATACTCAAAGATATTGAGTATAAAGATGATTTACGGAAATTGAAATGACCAACTTTAGCATATAGTTGCTTCAGAGGAGACATGACTGAACTATATAAAATCCTAACAGAGAAATATGATGCAGCTGTCTCATCCAATTTTGTGACATTGAGGGACAATGAATCAGATACGAGAGGGCACCACCTAAAAATATTTAAAGAAAGATGTCAAAAAAAACTCATTTATACACCGATGCACAGAACAGGCTCCCACAGTCTGTGGTAGGGGCTCCATCGGTACAATCTTTTGAGAGGAAAATAGACAAGTTGTGGCAAAATCATCCAATCAAACTAGATTACACTGCCTCACCCCTATCCTGGAAACCGTCAGATGCATGCGCTCAATCTGATTAAACAGGGTGTGACATTTAAACATAATACATGTTGATGGTAGTTGACTCGTTTAATAAGCTCTATAAACTGCATATTGCCATATAAGACAGTGCTGCAAGCACACTTTGGCTTCAACAGCGTTCTTGGACTTGGAGCAACGGGCGGCGATCACTGTTAGTAGCATCCTGGTGGCAGACATGGGAACACCTAACGCGCCTTATTTTGGCCCTCCACTCCAGCATGCCTGTCCCTCCGATGAGGGGACACCTGCCATGTAGGGCCACTTTTGCTTGGATACAGAAGTGTCCGTTGAAGGCAGGTACTACCGTACAGACTAATAGCCAGAAGAAGACCTGTATTGCTGTAAGGACCTGTTAATGTTTTAATGACCATGTGGGCCAAACCATCCAAGATCCCATACTAGTCATAGATCTATTTCTTTGGTTTTGTGGTTGTGCCTTGTTGGCTTTTACTAACCTCTTTATTTCTGCATCTAAAAACTCTTTGCTGATGCTGGAAAATAGTAAACATACACGTCGACGAACTGATGCATGCACGCATAATTACACATATCATCGCTCACTTTTCGACACATTTAAGTCATACGGCTTTTTATAGATACAAATTTTGTGTTATTTAATACACTTGCAAAAGTCTTACCCTGATTTTCTGCGCTTCGTTGATACATTGTTGGTAATTCCCTGTGTACAGTGCTGTTCTTATGTCGAAGAGTTCATCGGTATCGCCCTGGTTAGCCATTTCGGTGACGATGAAGTGGCCACGTCGATTGAGAGGGATCAATTATTATTTCATAAGGTGAACATAATTGTTGGTAGCCTGTTACCAATCTTGACAGAGCACGTCGTCGAAATTACAATTTTCATAATCTATGGGGAAACGTAGTTCTTTTATTCCAAATAAACAATGAGTGGATATTTTTATTCTAAAAAAATTGATCATGAAATATAGTGAACGGTGGTCTAATGGTCAGAGCACCCGCCCATCGATTGAGAGGACGGTGGTTCGCCGTTTCGAAGCTTGGACAATTTTGTTCACTCGACTGGTCCTTCTACCTGGTGTCTATTCCAGGGGAAGTCAAAGATCCCACGCAGGGAAATGGAAAAAACTCTGATGGACTCAATCATGCACTCACTGTAGAGAGCAGCAAATTTGCCAAGCAGATCTGCTTAATGGATGGTGGCTGCCTAACATGAAGAAGAAACTGCATGAGGGGAGAGCGGTGATCTAATGGTTACAGCGCCCGCCTGCATGTCGGTTGAGAGAACGGCGGTTCAATTCCACCTCCGCCGTTTCGAAGCTTTCGAAGCAATTTCTTTCACCCCACTTTGCCTGTGTCTTTCACAAGATACATTAAAAGCCGTTGGTCCAAAGTCCTGCCTTAGCTCAGGATTGGGTTGCTTGGAATATAATTACTGCATGGAGACTTGTGACTACAGCTCTAGTTTAGTATTTCATTTGGACACAGTAATGTTGTCTGCATTCTCGATATTTAACCTAGACTAGTTTTGACATTAGTACATTTTAATTAAGAAACTTCTTTGCCATCATAAAAAATATGCTAGGGGAGTCAGCATACATTGTACCAAATGGCTGGGTGAACACAGTATGCCACCTGCTATATATATATATATATATATATATATATATATATATATATATATATATATATATATATATATATATAAGGTGGCATACTGTGTTCACCAACCATATATATATATATATATATATATATATATATATATATATATATATATATATATATATATATATATATATATATATATATATATATATATATATATATGTTACAGACAATCTGCGTAATCAGTCATTTCGCGTAATGACTGACATGTTTAGGCATTCTGCGAAATAATAATAATAATTAGAGCACTTTCAGAGCGCCATGGATCCAGGTGACCCTGTTCAAAGGCACTGACACAAACATAGTTAAAGACAGTCACAATTAAAAAATAAATAAATAAAAACATAAAAAACATAGCAAACCCAAGTTCATAGGACATAGCACTAAAAGAAAGTCTGATGAGGATCGCAATGTTCTGCAGGGTTGGTAGAACTGGAGCAGGTCTGCGATGTAGCTCGGCGTAAGCAGATGAAGGGCTTTGAACGTCATCAGTAGGACCTTGTATTCAATACGGTACCGGACAGGAAGCCAATGGAGAGTCTCTAGGATGGATGTGATGTGGTCTTAGCGACTGGCTCTGACCACAATGCGAGCTGCCACATTCTGGACTCTCTGCAGCTTGTCCAGTAACTGATCAGGTACACCATAAAGGAGGATATTTCCATAGTCCAGTCGCAATATGACAAGGGAGTGAACCAGGAGTTCAGTGGCATGTTGTGTCAAGCAATCTCTGATGGAGCGAATCCAATGTAGGTGAAAGTATGCTACCTGGCACAGTTTCGACACACGTGAGATTTCATGCTGAGCTCACTGTCACACATCACTCCAATGTTGCGAGCGACGGCAGTAGGCTGATGGATGCTGTCACCAATGACAACATCAGTCAGACTGTGCTTGCTAGCCGAGCTCAGTGTAGTGATCACAAGCACTTCAGTCTTATCGTTATTTAGCTGAAGACGATGATGAGTCATCCATACTTTTAGTTCTCCCACACATGCTTGGATGCGTGCTAGTGCAGCCATCTCATCATTGGCGTCCTTGATCTTAAATGAGACATACAGTTGAGAATCATCAGCAAAGATGTGGAAGTCAAGTCGATGCCGCCTAACTATCTGCCCAATGGGTCCTGTGTAGAGTGTAAACAAAACTGAGCCAAGAACAGACCCCTGTGGCACTACCTGGAGCAGCTCCGACGGGTCAGACTGGGTCTGGCCTAGGCGGACAGTCTCAGTTCTCAAAGTCTGACTGTTTCACTCAGGCATTTCACGAAATGAGTGAAAATTTCAGTCATTATGTGAAATGACTGGAAAAGAGGTGCAGTCATTTCACGTAATGCCTGAAACAGTGTTTCCCCTGATTAATGACAAATTATGTGGGCAAACTTGCTGTTTTTTCATCTACTTAGCCAGATATTTTCAGAAATTGTCACCTAGCAGCTATCTATTTCTCACACTCAAAAATATTTTTTATATTGTGATGAAATTATGATTTAAGATTAGTATTCGGGTGCACTTTGGATCATGTAGAACACCAGGAATTGAAGTTACTCCACATGGTCAAAAATACTTATCATCAAATTAATGCTTTGTGTGAAATTTCTCCATTACCAAATCAAAATGAAACCACTTCATGTTATGCAACTAATGCAAGCCACCAACATTGTATATGTGAGGCTGTGGAGTAATTTCTATAACAAAATTCTGGTATGATGTCATTACTGCATAATTACATGTTAGCTATGGCACATTTGGAAAAGTATTTAACTATCTTTCCACCCATACCTCATTTATTATAGGTTGGAATATTTGCATTGATTAAATGGACTACTATCTACCCCTCAAATTGTTAAATGTCTGGTAAATTTATCACACTTAAAATCAAGAAATAATGTTCTGCATAAGACGAGTGGTTCTTACTTGCTGAGTATGTAGTATCTATGGCATGACTTCGAAGATTCATCAGTTGCTGCGAGCTTGAGTTGTTCTGCAGTATTGAAATATTCCACTTTGGGAATTAGATGTTTTTGACATATTTAAAACCTATTGTCAAGTTCTTCCTTAAATTGTACTTTGTAATTATCATGTGCCACTGTGATAGCTATGCCAAGAGGCAAGTGATTAACACCTACTGGTTGTGTTCTTTCTATAGGGACAGGCAATGCACAATAGCCAATTGAGACAGTCACCATTGTTAGGCAATTGGCATTCCCAGTTGGAGAATGGTTGGGTCATCAAATCGGAGAACACTAGTGAGATAGCTGTCAATCAAAATGTCAGGGGGAGGGTTAGAATCTTGTACCCAGAGAGGGATAACTTATTACAATATTAGCAAAATGTTGCTATTTGCAAATATATAGCAAATAGTTATTCACATTGTTTATCTACTTGAGTAATGTGAATGTCTGAAGAATTATGAAAGCTGATATTAATACACAATTAACATTGGAACAATATATAATGATAAAAGTACACAAATTGTTATTACACAGTATGACTGAAATGGTCACCAGTCAAACTGTGTAATAACAGTGCCTTATTTTCAGTCATTTCGCGAAATGCCTGAGTGAAACAGTCATTTCGCGTAATGCCTAAACATGTCAGTCATTACGTGAAATGACTGATTGTGTGTATATATATATATATAATTATATATATATATATATAATTATATTTATGTATACAATAAGAAGCCTACTAAGATTTACCACAGTGGAGATAAACTGATATCACTACAGTGTGCTGTACAGCATGATTGTTGGCTTGTAATAAACATCGTTATAGCAGACATTTAATCAAGGTTAAAAAAATTAAACTTAAAAAAGCCTACCTAAAATTGCAATTTAAAATTGATTATAGCCTATCATCCGTTTGGTAAAGGTTGCAGAACTAGTCCTACCATAACTAATGTGTAATAAAACAAATTAAAATGTATATATATATATATTCCAATAAATTGTCAACAACCTCCCTCTGTGGATTCTATGTACATTGTTGCCACATATATATATATATATATATATATATATATGTGTGGCAACAATGTACATAGAATCCACAGAGGGAGGTTGTTGACAATTTATTGGAATATATATATATATACATTTTATATATTGTTCCAATGTTAATTGTGTATACATATATATATATATATATATATATATATATATATATATATATATATATATATATATATATATATATATATATATATATATATATATATATATATATATACATATTATGTATATGTGGCAACATTGTACATAGAATCTGCAGAGGAAGGTTGTTGACAATTTAGAATTAAAGATTATACACAAAAACAATTGGAACTGATAGTTATTCATGAAAGAACATGAATTTGAATAACATTTAATTAAAACAAATTTACATATATTTTAATAATGTGGCATATTGCAATATAAGTTGATTACTTCACAAAATTAATGTGCAGTATTTCACATTGATGATGAGTGTGGGGGCTAAGGGTTCTCAACCTACCATTTCAATATATCTATGGGCCAACATCCCATAATTTTTTGAGTGTACATTCCACCATTTTTAGGACCAATTACCTCCCGTGCACTTCCTACCACATGCCCCGTAGGGTAGTATTTAAATAAATCACATGCATTGGATGTGTATAGTCATGGGCAATTATTTAATAAATTTTATTGACACAGCACAGTAAATGCACCGTACTGTGTTTTTAAAATAAAGTGCATGCAAATAATCATGTGCAAAATAATATTTTTAACAGGATTTTTAACAATATTTAACCAGATAAATTGCCATTCAAAGCAACAAGCTACATGTTGCAAGTTGACAAGGAAGCCATTGGTTTATCGAGAGTATTGTTGCAAACAATTTGTAAATGTCTATTTTATTATTAAAATTCATGTTTTGTCATGCATAACTGTCATGCGGATTATTGAATCATGCAATTTCTATTTGCGAACAGTAAAAAACTGAAAACCGTGTGCCATTGAACGACTGAATGGTCCCCCAGTAGAAGCACAACTGCATTTTTCACTGTTTGAAAAGATACAATTTGTTAATTGCTGTTGGTGTTACTCGTTGTGCAGTGCATATGCCCATTGTTCCATCTATTGTTTCAATAATTAAGAAATTAGGCAAGTGAATGTCCACTGCGCCACAGCAACGGAGATCCAATCACGTCTTCCGTTTTAGTGTACCTCGTCAACCAGACGATTTACACAGCGTGTTAATGCGCACAGAAAATTTACAAAAGTTTGAACAATTTATATTGTTTTGTTTATTGTGCACAATAATTATTTTACCGTAAATTATATACGTATGCTAAAGTACATCATATATGCTAATAAATACATTTATTGCGGCTAAATTCCTTCTGCGCAATAATGTTACGATTTTGTATCTGGGTCAAAAAAATAGTTCGTCTTGTTGTGAACACGATTTCCCAAACACGAAGGGAGAACTCGAGGTTCTAATTACCGTTAACTTGACGTTCTTTTTATATGTAAGTGCACAGCTCTCATATGCATTTCGCTGTATGAAACTAAGCATGAGCAAATATGTTACACAGACTTTTACTTCATGCTGAATATTTCAACTGTTAAATTTTTAAACAACTCGTAGTGATCAGGACCGATCATGACTCTACAGCTGAATTGAACCGTAGACGTAGCATTAAGCAAAGCCAAAAGGAGTTTCCAAGAGGTAAGTTCATGTGTCTATCTTTCCGATACAAAGTAGCTTTTATTTGCATTGCCAACTCATTAGTTATATAGGTAACCCGTTTATGACTTTGCTAACAATGGTGTAAATTACAAACACCAGCTGCCAAGATTCCAGGGCAGTGACAGAAATGTTGTCCGTGACCGTGCACATCACTATAACTGGTATGTCACTGACACTGATAATTCAAATTGCCAGTTAATTATTTTAATCTGAATTCGTGGGCATCGAACTATGGGAAGTCTACAGCTTATGCTAGACAATCGACTAATATGGTTGCCATTGTCTACGGCCCACGTCGAGTTACCAGGCTATACAGTCTATTATATATTGACTATGTCCCTGACATATGGCTATGCAGTTTGATTACTCAATTTCTGACAATTAAGGGGCCTCCTCAATTAATGCCTAATGGGCTTCATTTATACTCCACCCTAACTTTAGCCTAGTGCCAAATCTATTATAAATTACACTGCCGTTAGTTTAATTTTTTTTTATTTACTTATATTGACTTGCTGTTTGACTTGACATATGCATGTGCAGCTCTAACTATTTACTACACCATCTGCAATGCTATCTATCACATAAAGTTAAAATGTAATTAGGTTCAGTTCCATAGAAAAATTTTAGTAAATCATACATATATGCCTTAATTAAAAAAAATTATTGATACTATTTTTGCATGAAATCAACAAAGTAGATCTAGTTAATTGTTTACTGTATCTGAATATTTTCTCCCTCCCGAACACTTATTTCCAGACCATCTACATGTGGTCTAAAAATAGCTTTAAATAATACCACAGACAAGACTAGTATTTAACTGATCTTAATTCAGAAAAGGTCGTAATTGTGACCAATTATGAATTGTCTGTTTGTAATTTTAAAAGTATTAATATTTGAGATGTATGAAAATGGGGTGACATTCCTGAGATGTAGCTAAACAGGGTTGCAATGTAATTAGATTCCACAATGCAACACTTTCTATTAATTGCATTGCTATATTTGTAGGCACATTGTATAGGTATAAGTCATTGGTATGCTTAATTGGCTTAACCAGGAATGTAAAGTGGGCCCACTAACCACTATGAAAACTCCCGCCATTCTCAAGGCTGTCATCATTAACTCACTATGTGGTACTATTTCAATAAGAATTCTCAGTATACAAGGTAGGAAATAAAAACATTACCAAATTTTTTTTAAAAGTTATTTTCTTCAAGGCAATTAATGATAAAGCCATCTTGCGCTGATCCCAGTATTGAAAATCACCATTATTAATAGTGCATATAAATTGCTTGTAAACCTGTGTTATGTGGTCTTCTCTGTAAGCTTTAACTTTTCTGACCATTTTGTTTTTTCACTATTTCTTGTCACCTCTGCCACCAATACTTGCGAATCATATTAGCCACTAGAGTGACCAGACGTGTGGTCTATTACACATGTAATTTGCACAAATCTTTTGTTGTGCGATGAAACAATCATGTATTTATTCCAATGAATAGTTAATCATGTTTGAAGTTATTCAGTCATATCAGCTGATGTTTGCGTTCTGGTGCTAGCATTGTGATTTCTGTTTAATATCAGTAAGTGTTATTGTTGGTACGATGTAGTCTTTGCTGAAACTATTTATTTCTGAATCTCTGATTTGAAGTACAAGTTGTACTTCCGTTGACAATCAGTTCCATGATGCACTGCGTTTATACATGGATGTCATCTAATGATCAAAAACATGACATTCAAGATAACAAATTATTACTCCCTGTTGTCATGTTGGGGCAGCTATGGCATTCGTGACCCAACACACATACTGGTGGTGGACTCGGTACTGGTGGTGAACTCGGTGCTGGTGGTGGACTCGGTACTGGTGGTGGACTCGGTACTGGTGGTGGACTCGGTACTGGTGGTGGACTCGCTACTGGTGGTGGACTCGCTACTGGTGGTGGACTCGGTACTGGTGGTGGACTCGGTACTGGTGGTGGACTCGGTACAGGTGGTGGACTCTGTGCTGGTGGTGGACTCGGTACTGGTGGTGGACTCGGTGCTGGTGGTGGACTCGGTGCTGGTGGTGGACTCGGTGCTGGTGGTGGACTCGGTACTGGTGGTGGACTCGGTACTGGTGGTGGACTCGGTGCTGGTGGTGGACTTGGTACTGGTGGTGGACTCGGTACTGGTGGTGGACTCGGTACTGGTGGTGGACTCGGTACTGGTGGTGGGCTGGATTAAGTAAACCTTAACTACTTAATGCAATTGATGGCACATTCTTAACAGAGAAGCGGCCTATTGTTTCAAGTTTTGGATCAGAATAACTAGCTGTCAGGATAACTAGCTGTCAGGATAACTAGCTGTCAGGATCGTCACGCACAATACAATGTCACAACTGTGAAGACCACAGTTCAAACCCATTTGCTACTCTTCAGAATGTTTCCAAGAGAAGTTGAAAAGGTGTTTGTGTGAACAGGTCTGTCATGTGCTTTGAACAATAATTGTTGGATGGATGCATCGAATACTACTTAACAGTACTTATTGATGTGTTCGATGACATTTTGTTTCTCTCGTAAGTCCATATTTAGCTTCTGGTCAATTCTTGCAGATTTCTAAGTCAGTTATTAAATCTTTCAGGGTTTAATTGTTGACAGGACTCATCTACGTCCATATTGCTTTATATTTTCTTTTCAATTGTAGTTTTCTCAGTTTGTCATACACGTTTCAGTGCAATTTACAGGCTGTAAAATTTGTAATTGTCCCTCTTGTCACATTATCACTGTGATCTGTTTGTGTGATGTTTTGTATTTTTGCAAGGAACAGCATTTCTGTTGCTACTAGTTTACTCAGTACTAATGGTAGAGGTTTAGGTAAGTGTACGGGCTGGCTACTGACTAGGTTTCTGCCGGTTGCCTGATATGTATTACATATTTCCAAGGTGATTGTTATGATGTTGGCAACTTAGCACAGACCAAAATAGCACACCTGACTTGTTTGACACAGACTTTGCATTTGTTTGTAACCTCTAAGGTGACTCCTTGTGATCCTACGATGGCAGTTAAATGACCGGACTTGGCTTCATAGCTCGATCTTCATCATCAAGTAATGCAGCTAATAGCCTGAAAATCAATGCTGTGACATGTCTTTCAAAATCTCTGCCAATAATCTTGCATTGATCTACAATTTCTATCTAGAAACTTAATAACTGCATTAGAATCACTCACTTTGAGTCATGTGAGCGGCTTCATTTCTACCAGTGGACCTTCATAATCACACGGTTTTTATGACCAATAAGTCAACGATATATGTTTGTTAGTTGTTCAGCCCAAGGCCTAGAAGAGCCGTTGTTTGAGAAAATTCTATTCAAAGCATGCATGAATGTCGGGCAAGATCAGATTACCGTACAGTGTTTTATATTAATATAGGTGAAGACGTGTGGTCTACTGTAAAATGTGCTTAATAAGGTGACTGAGCTACAGTGTACATATTCAAAGCAGTGCTCAGGTCTGAACTTGCCATTGTTGAAATACAAATGAACTTTATTGGTAGAGCCTGGTGAATCAGACAAATAGATATAAATTATATATGCATACCTACTCAGGCAACCAATTTGTCTTGAAGTCTATGGGTAGTACTTAGTAACTTACACAATAGCTCAATTGTAGCGGACTCCATCGAACATCGGATCGGTTGAATGTAATATCATGTCATTCCCCCGACCAGATAGTTGGAAGTGCACATATATATATATATATATATTGGTTCCTGCTGTCAACACCACCCATTCCCAGCAGCTGTGGTGAGTTTATTTTGAAGTCTGATTGTTTTTTTTCATAAATTTTAAGTCTTGAACTTCTAGTATGAACTATATTCATCTATTCTAACATATAGACAGCTCAAATGTGTTTTAGCGAACCACAATTTAAAAATAAAATTGATAATGTAAAACGGCAAAGTTGATATTCATAAAGAGATAATGGTCACATTATATTTTATTAGCTTTGTTAGATTGTCAATGGGAACATAAACTTGTGATCATCCCTTCTCACAAAGACTTGCATGTAGGTACACTTTACATGTGATACGTTACTGGTGCGTGGCTTTATATATTATATCGTGTTTGTTATTGCTAATGACACAAACCACACATATAGTTATTCAGATTATTATGGCATCGTTAACAACAGCAACATGTTTGTTAACATTTTGTATGTAATGTGTGATAGTAATTTTGTAAATCATGTCTAGCATAACATATTCTTTTGTATGCAGGGTGATAACATCTGATCTGGGCATCTTGCTATATTCTTTGAATAGAAATATTGGACTATCAAGTCAAACGATATTGCTTGAGAGTCACATGCATTGATAATGCTTTAATTAACATGCCTGGTTTGCAATGTTCAACGCATATGTGCTCAAGTTAATTAATCCATATGGTCATGCATTAGCAGCTGATGCATATCTCTTTGATGTAGAAGAAAATTAATTTATTGGTGTTGCGTTTGTTGCTATGCAAATCACAAACTGATCTGGCATTACGACAATGTTACTTATGAAGATTTGCAGACGAATAAATATGCATACATGCACTGACGAGCACACATGCCCACATGAAGCTAGAGTGTTTGGACTGTATGCTTGTATATTTGCAGTCACGCTTCAGTGATTTTGATACCTAATTTAGTAGAGTCTAAAAAGGTATGACACAGTTAGTTTGTGGACATGGTCGAATAAATATGTACAGACATTCCTGTTGGAAGTAGAAAGCTGTGTAACTGCGCTCAGTTGGTGTAATAAATCAAGTATATTTAGATGTTCGTGTGATGATGCTGTTGTATTTCTAAATTACCATACTCAGAATGTGTGGTCAACATTTTGTTGGACACAAATTTTTAAAAGATTATATGCCCTTGTATATGTGCACTTCCAAAATACTTGGCAACAAAATGAAGATGTTTTGGTGTCCCTGTAACTTATAAATGTGCTGTAATTGTGTAAGTTACGGGGACCATTAAATTTGTCCTCATTCTGTCGCACAGTATTGTGGAAGTGCACATGCACTCAATGTAATTACTCTGTTTTTCAGTGGTTTAAAAAATACCGTGTTTGAAACTTTGATAACTCCAGGCCTAGTATATTTATGTTTCATATTACAAAATGTTTATTTAAAATTCCAGTAGCTATAAACATTTTATTGATTATTTTGTTCATCAACATCTATCTCATCAACGTCTCATCTATCTGCAACAATGGCTTTTCTGATTTATTTTGTGGCATGTTGAATGCCATAAATTTGAGTGTAGTAAATAGGTTGGTGTCATCAACATAAGTTATTCATTTGATAATGTCACTGACCCAGTAAATCTTGTATCATTTATGTGTGATTATAATGGTCCAGAGCAGAATTGATATTTGCCTTGGAGAACACATGTGCACTTCTTAAGACATAACACTTCATCCTCGACTGATTCAGCCTATCGCAAATGCGCTTCGTTGATGTTCAAATGTGTAAAGTGTGAATAATTTAAGTAATATCCCCAGTCGATTTAATAAAAAAATTTTTGTTCAAATCATCGAAAGAATTTACTTTTTTGGTTAGATATGGTAAGGCTCAAAATACTGGATATCCAAAATGGTAAGCACATTGTGGGTCAATGCCAATCATGGACATGACTTCCATCCTATTGTCGATCACGTGACAAAGTTATGAAATTTCATCAAGGGTGAAATTTTTTAGTTTAAAATTTTCCCTTCACTTAATGCTTGATCAAACATTAAGTAATTTAATAGTTTTTCTGATGATTTCACAAAACCTACATATAAAAGTTGCATGAACGAGCTAGCATGTTGCAGTGGATACTTGGTAAGTTTGATATTTCGCAAATTGTCTATGATAAACCTTCTTCTCCAGACTTAATATGCAAACATTCATGCTCATAGTCAATTGTAATAAAACAAATTGTAAGACCACACATACATAATATTATCATGTAGGACAGACAGTGTGAGCATTGTTTAAGTCTAGTCATATGGAACAGTAGAAATATCATGTGCCAGTTGCATTGATATCGGATTCAGACCACATAATTACTACGGTGATTTGTCTGTGAGCTGTTCAAGTCGAGGCAGTCTACAGAGTTGTCTACACAAATCTCTATGTACCTGTCCAATCAGTGCAGTGCCTGACTAAGATCACAGTGAGCGGTTTCTTAGTCCTACTTGACAGTAATGTCTCTCTGCACAATGGATAAATCCACTCGTTTGTTCTATATCTAGATTCGGTACTGAGCACTCTGTAGTCTGAAACTTGGATGACTTGGTGTATTCAGTGGGGTCCAAGAACGGGCTGTTTCTGGTCAAGCATACTAAAAGTACCGAGTGAAATATGTGATTTAATTACTCGTATAGGCAGACAGAACAGAACATACTTGTGTAAGATTTGGTTTATTGACAAGCCTTAGGTTTAGTCAATTGAGTTATGAATGCAGAACAAAACGATGGTAAACTTTGAAGTCTTCAAGTAACCAGGATTAGCAAACATTAGTGTTGTGTGATGATGCTTTACAATGTATTGTTTTTGTATTACAGCAAAATGCATAGAGATAATTAATTGTCAAAATTAAAGTTATACAGTGATGATTGGCATCTTGTACGACCTGTTTGAAACTGCTGAAAAGAGAGTTAAAATTTGCATTTGGTAAAGGTAACCAAAGTAGTTATAGTTAGTTAGTAAATGGGTGATTTGGTAAAGGTAACCAAAGTAGTTATAGTTAGTTAGTAAATGGGTGAGGCAACAATACATTTTTTTTTGGTTTTAGGTTAAAAGTAATATGATATTGAGCAATGGAGATATTTCAGAAGTGGTAATGAGTGAGAGAAATAAGACTTTGTTTAGAATTTGTTTTACTGTTAAATGTTGTGTTTGTTTCAGTGCGTTGGAGTAACTTTGTGATTAGGAGTCGATTCTCCGCCCGTCAAGCGAGGCCGTACTGAGCACATGCAAACCCACACGCTGGATGTGTGCATGTGCCATCACTGATCCAACTGAGCGTGTGCGGACTGATGCGTGCCACAATGCGTCGGTCAGGACAACAGAACGATGACACAGACGCGAACGATGCAGTCGAGTCAAGTAGCTCTAGCAGCTCGGAGTCTGAAAGTGAGGGGGAGGATGAGGGAACAACGGAGGCGGTGGAGGAAGTGGGACAGTGTGCCAACCAACTCACCCTCGTGGATGATGATGAGTGCAACTTGTTGATGCAGCAGGCGATGCAGCCGGAGGGAGGTGAGTGGGTGACAGTGGGGGGTGGAGAGTGAGGTTGGAATGTAACCCTTGCAGTTGATGAAACTCTGCTTTACTTCGTATACTGTAATTGACCAAACCAAATACAGTACTTAATCTAGTCAAATCTAGCCTTCTTCTCATGTCAGTACACTTTTCCCTGCCACTGCAGCACACAGATTCTGGCACAGGAGGTGTACACTGCCAATTCGTCTGAACTGCATTCGCCTCCTTTATTTTTCTCCTGTGCCAGTTTTCTTCGTGGTCTAGAATATTAATGTCCTTCATAGAGCACTGATGGCATGTGTTCAGTTTGTGTTCACTTATAGCTCATAGGGGTTGGCGACAAGATAGATGTTCTTTGATTCTTGTGCCAAGTGTTCTGGCTGTTTCTCCTATATAGTGTTGGTCACATTCTGGGCATTGTATGTCATATACTACCCCACACTTTGCTGCCTTTGCTGTTCTGTCTTTTGGGTGTACCAACAGTGACCTCAGGGTGTTGATAGGTTTGTGGTAAACCGGGATGTTATAGGACTTGAAAATCCTTGATACTTGTTCTGATAGTTTACTAATGTAAGGCAGACCTATGGCATGTTGTCTTCTGCTGGTTTCTGTGGTAGTGTTCTCCTTCCTTCTCGTTGGTTGCGTGGTGTTAAACATCCAAGTTTTGTAACCGTTTGCTTTCAGCACTTTCTTGATGTGGTCCACCTCTGTGTTCTTGTCTTCTTCTTCCATTATCAGGTTTTCTGCCCTTTGGAGGAGTGGCATTGTTGTAAAAAAACATCTGGGTACTATAAAGAAGCTATAAAGAAACTTGGCAGTATATAACTCCCACGCCACAGCCTGTGTGCTGCAGTGGCGAGGAAAGTGTAGCGACACGAGAGAAAGAGGAACCACTCTATTATGTGATAGGCAACCCCTACTGGTGCATGTCTAGACATGTCAACCAACAATGTAACAAAAATTGGATATTGCTGATATTTTGTTGTTTATTTGGTTTTATTTGGTACATTAATCATTTAATTTGCTTGTCATCCATTTTAAATAATAATAATAATATATTTTATTTGATATAGGGACAGATCCAAGATTATTAGTGGAACTTCACAGCATATTAAAAATTAAATGTACGTGGTATAGAATTGCTAAATAGACAAATAGAAAGTTTAAAATACCACTGCTACTAATAATTATTTTAATATAACAAAATAATGATAACTTACTTACTTACTTAGGCCTTTAACTCCTCCTGGAGCATAGGCCATCCACAACATTTCTCCAGCGCCTCCTGTCTTGGGCAATCCTCTCCAGTTGTTGCCAGCCATTCCCAGTTTGCTTGATGTCTGCCTCGAGGTCACCCGCCAGGTGTTTTTGGTCTTCCCATCTTTCTCTTGCCTTGGGGGTTCCACATCAGGACTTGTCTGGTTATGTTGGTGCTTGGCTTTCTCAAGGTGTGGCCAAGCCATCCCCATCTCCTCTTAAGGATCTCTATCTCTATTTGGGCTTGGTGTGTTCTATCCCAGAGGTCTTTGTTGCTCACCCTGTCCATCCAGTGTATTTGCAGAATTCTTCTCAGGCAATGGTTGACAAATGCCTGAATCCTTATCAGCGTGGTCTTGTTTATTCGCCATGTTTCCGCTCCGTACAGCAACACAGACTTTACATTTGTGTTAAACAAGCATATTTTGGTGGTTTCTCCAATTACCTTTGACTTCCACACATTTCTCAACAGGTGGAAAGCTACCCTTGCTTTGCTGATCCTTTTCTTTACGTCAGCCTCTGTCCCTCCAAGCGTATCCACTATGCTGCCTAGATATCTGAAATCTTTAACCTCTTCCAGTGTCTCTCCCTCAAGCATGATTGGTGTTTCGCAAGTAGTATTTGTTCTCAGGATCTTTGTTTTCCTTTTGTTGATTTTCAACCCAACCTGCGCTGAAATCAATGCCAGTTCTGTTGTTTTGTCCTGCATCTGCCTATGGCTGTGAGACAGGAGTGCAAGGTCATCCGCAAAGTCCAGGTCATCAAGTTGGGTCAGCATCGTCCACTGGATTCCGTTTCGTTTCTCCTTTGTTGCTGTTTTCATGACTCAGTCTATGACTAGAATGAAGAGGAATGGTGACAATAAGCATCCCTGTCTCACCCCCGTCATAACCTCAAAGTTCTTTGTAAGTTGACCTTCATGAATAACTCTGCATGACATTCCCTCATAGGAGTTTTTAATCATGTTGACTAGTTTCTTGGGCACCCCATAGTGTCTTAGCACTTTCCAGAGTGTCTCCCTGTCCACACTGTCAAAGGCTTTCTCGTAATCAACAAAGTTGATGTATAGGGATGAGTTCCATTCAATGGATTGTTCCACTATGATTCACAGTGTTGCAATTTGGTCAGTACACGATCTGTCCTGCCTGAAGCCTGCTTGCTGTTCATGCAAAGTTTGGTCCACTGTGCCTTTCATCCTCTCTAGGATTATTCTGTTTAGAACCTTTCCAGGTACTGACAACAACATGATTCCTCTGTAGTTATCACAGCGGCTCAGGTCTCCTTTCTTGGGGATCTTGATAAGGTAACCTTCTTTCCATTCTGCTGGAATTTCTTCTTTTTCCCAGATCTCCTCAAAAAGACAGTACAGCATTTCTACTGAAGTATTTATATCTGCCTTTAGTGCTTCTGCAGGGATACCATCAGGGCCTGCTACTTTCCCATTTTTCATATGTGCGATTGCCTTTTTTTATCTCTTCTCTAGTGGGTTTGTTACAGTCTATTGGGAGATCTGTCTCAGCTGGTTGGATGTCTGGTTGATTCTGTGGTGCTGGTCTGTTGAGCAGCTCTTCAAAATGCTCTGCCCATCTGTTAAGCTGTTTGTCTGCCCCCATCAGGACGCTCCCATTTTTGTCTCTGATTGGCCGCTCTGATTTCTTTCCAGCTAATTTCCTTTTTGTATCGTAGAGTTGCTTCATGTTCCTGCCAGCTGCTGTCTTTTCTGCCTCTTGTGCAAGTCCCTCCACGAAGTTCCTTTTGTCTGTTTTGACACTTTTCTTCACCTCTCTATTTGCTGCTGTGTCTCTCTCTGAGCTGTTACCTTTGCCACCCTTGTGCGGCTGCTGTTGACTGCCTCCTTCTTCTCTCTTCTGGTCTGTATTTTCCTCATTGTTTCTACTGAAATCCAGTCTTTCTGTTGGGGTTTCCTTCTGCCAATTATCTCTTCGCATGTGGTGTTTACTGCATCCTTGATGTGACTCCATTGGCTGTTGATGTCTGCTCCCTCTTCTTCATTATACAGCTCTTGCAGGACTTTGAATCTATTAGCTAATGCGACTTTATATTCTTCTGCTGTTCTTGGATCCTTCAGGAAATCCACATTATATCTTGCCTTTTGTCTTTCTTGTTCTACTCCATTTCTTCTTAGCTTGAGTTTTAGCCTGGCTGTTACAAGGTGGTGATCAGAAGCGACGTCAGCGCCTCTCTTCACACGCACATCTTGTAGCGATCTTCTGAACATTTTGTTTATGCCAATGTGGTCTATCTGATTTTCAGTGACTTGGTCAGGAGATACCCATGTCGCCTTATGTATTCTTTTGTGTGTGAACACACTTCCCCCAATCACAATGTTGTTTATTGCACAAGCATTCACAAACCGCTCCCCATTGTCATTCATCACACCCAGCCCATGAACTCCCATCACATTTTCATATCCTTGGTTGTCCGATCCAATCTTTGCATTGAAATCCCCCATAATCAGGTTGATGTTTTTATCCCCTAAATTGCTCATGATATCAAGGAGTTGGTTGTAGAATTCCTCTTTGATTTCGTCAGTCTTGTCGTTGGTTGGGGCGTAGCACTGCACTATGTTAATTTTAATCCTTTTGTTCTTTGTTCTAAAGGATGCTATTATGCACCTCGGTCCTCTGGCTTCCCAGCCAATAAGTGCTCTCTGTGCCTCCTTCCCCAATAAGAGGGCAACCCCCTCTGAGTGAGGGGCATCATCTTCCTCGTGTCCGGAGTATAGTATAATCTCTCCTGTTGTTAGTCGCAGTCGTCCTGACTGGGTCCATCGGGTTTCGCAGAGCCCGAGTAGAGCGAGGTTGAATCTCCGCATTTCTGCTGCCACTTGGGCAGTTTTCCCCGCCTCGTACATTGTACGCACATTCCATGTGCCGATGTTTAAATTTTTCCTGGTCGAAAGAAGAGTAGTCGGCATTGTGGCTTCCTTTCGGCTTTGACCGCAACACTTCATGCGCCCTGGTAAACCAGGCCCTACCTCTTCCAGGACAGACGTCGTAGTTTTATTTGTTGTGAATGTTTCTGTAGCATTGGGTTTCTTAACAGGGTGGGGGTGCTAGCCCCACGCCAAACCCTCCTCCTTTCTCAGCCGGGCTGTGGACTGTCCATGGCGGAGTTATATAATGATAACAATGGTAATTAATAAATAATTTAAAGTAATAATAGTATATATAAATATATATGTTTATATATATGTTTAATAATAAAATTATGTTTTTTAATATTGCTGACTAATGAGCCCATATCGTGAATAAGATTACAGAAAAAATTCATTAAGTTGCAATGAGTGGATCAGTTAGCTAACTATAGTGTTTGTCTGCACGAGATGCTACAGTCTGGTTCGAAAGATAGTCTGTTACACATAATACAATTAGGTTAATCTCCACTTATGGTTGACTTGACTGACCACTAGCACTACAGAACATACCAAGATGACCAGTACATACTGTTGGTTCATGTTAAGGCTGCCTTTAAGTAGCAACCACATTTTTTTATATCTCATTTTAGACTCATTTTCCAAAAACCGCAAACCTACCCAGTGTTGACTGTGACAAGCTGTCTATTGTGGACAATGACATACTGTCTCATGTGTTCACATGGGTCATTCCACATGAAATCAACCAACAAAAAGACCAACGTCTTCTTGACCCCCTCTGATTTTAATCCAGTTTGGCACACTATTGTGAAATTTGCCTATGCCAAATTTCAGACTTGTTCAGGGGTGAGATTTAGCAAGTCATGGAAGATAGCCAGTCAGGCTACCAACCTTGCAACGTGAAGTAGCCTGACAGCTTGTTAAGTAGCCCACTTGCTAATCAATACTTTGATGGTAGAAAGTAAATACTTCGAAGATAGAATGTATGAACGGCATTAACGACAAATAAAAAACATCAAAAAACAAACAGTTTTTAAACATTTATTTTCAAGGCAGGATCAATAGAATATGATACATAATACTGAATATATACAGGTTGTTTTTCTTTCATAACATGGTACACCAACAGTCTACGCAAAAAGTCTCTAAGCGTCACAGTATATCAGATCCTGTGAACTAAACAGTCTTGCTGATTTTTTACAGGACCTGATTTTACCCTAGCCTAGAGAAACTTTAACCATGTTCCTGATTAATTCACCAGAAGGCCACAGATCAAGGGCCAATACACAATAGACACAGTTGAAAGCAGATATTCCATTATTCTACAACCAACACAAGTATCCATGCCCAATGGGTCTAAATTCACGCGACCTTCAACATTTTGAACATGCAACGAGTATTGCATCACGTGTGTGACGTGGTTGTTTCAGGTAATATGTTCGAGTGTATTGATGGCATATTGGCCTGAGGCATTTGGTATTATGACTGTCACGTATAAATTGCTACGTAATCCCATCCTGGGGACGGGCATTTTTGCTAGTACATATAAAAGTGGCGCCACGCGGCACCAAGACTATTAACATGACCGATTATTATTTCAATGTAGAAAACATACAATGAATTCTCCCTATTGATATCGCTTTGGGTACGGTTTAGCAACATTTCTTGCAATGTCAAACGTGTCACAAACACACAATTTATGGTTAACATATAGCCAGGACAACACTTCTGAGATGTTTATTAACATTCCGTTTCTTTTTGCTGGGTCTAAAATATTGCAACTCCGTAAATATTTCGAGTCGCCATGCGGGTTACTGTAGTAAAAAATTGAAGTTGCCTGAAACCATTTTTGGGTGCCATTGGCGACCGGGCGACCGCTAAATCTCACCCCTGTTGTTAGTGAAATAGTCTTAGCATGTCAATTATTTAAAGAATGTCAGGTTATCTCATGACATGTATGTAGACATAACTTTGGACGTAATGGTGCTAAAGTATTGATATTTACCTTAGCATAAAGCTAAGGCATTGTCCTATCCACACCACGTGCATTAAAAAATATTTCACGCTCTTATTAAAACTCCATCCACAACTGATTTAGCTTATCATGAATCCGGTTCGTTGGTGTCCTGATATGTAGTGTGTGAATAGTTTAAGTAATTTCTGCAGTCGGTTTAATAAAAAGTGCATATTTTTGTTCAAATCATTGAAAAAATTGACTTCAGTCATTAGATCAGGTAAGGCTCAAAATTGAGGATATCCAAAATAAAAAAATGTATGGGGTCAAGGTTTATCATTGGCATGACTTCTGTCCTCATATGACATAATTATGAAATTTCACAGAGGGCAACATTCATGAGTTTTCAGCATTTCCATTTTTACTTTAATAAATTCTGGATGCAGAATTAAATAACTTAATAGTTTGTCTGATGATTTCACAAAAACTACGTACAAAAGTTGCACAAACGAGCTAGCATGTCCTAGTGGATACTAGCATGTCCTAGTGGATACTAGCATGTCCTAGTGGATACTAGCATGTCCTAGTGGATACAAGGTAGGTTTGAATTTTCAGAAAATTAATTTGAAATGAGACAAGCAATAAAAACAAATTGAGGAGGGACCTTTAATTGAGGAGGGACCATTAATTGAGGAGGGACCTTTAATTGAGGAGGCACCTTTAATTGAGGAGGCACCTTTAATTGAGGAGGCACCTTTAATTGAGGAGGGACCTTTAATTGAGTAGGGACCTTTAATTGAGGAGGCACCTTTAATTGAGGAGGGACCTTTAATTGAGGAGGGACCATTAATTGAGGAGGCACCTTTAATTGAGGAGGCACCTTTAATTGAGGAGGCACCTTTAATTGAGGAGGCACCTTTAATTGAGGAGGCACCTTTAATTGAGGAGGCACCTTTAATTGAGGAGGCACCTTTAATTGAGGAGGCACCTTTAATTGAGTAGGGACCTTTAATTGAGGAGGCACCTTTAATTGAGGAGGGACCTTTAATTGAGGAGGGACCATTAATTGAGGAGGCACCTTTAATTGAGGAGGCACCTTTAATTGAGGAGGCACCTTTAGACATACTTACTACTACACATATTACTTGATGCACTCGTGAACTTATCCTGTCTTTTTTTCCCAGGGGAGGGAGCCTATGAGGAGGATGGAGAGGGGGACACGGAGGACCTCGCGAGCACCATCCCCGAGGAGACCGTGGCGGAGGAAGAGAAGAAAGCAGATCTGGGAGCCAGCGGGAAGCCAAAGAAAAAGAAACGGCGAAGAAAAAAGTAGGTTTTCCCACCAGTTGTTTTTTACATCAGGATCTTAGGTTGCTCCTGTGTGTTCGTGTGTATCAATAACAATGAAAATGTAAAGTGTATTGTAAAATAGTGTAAGCTGTATTGTAAAATGTGTAGTAAATGGATTGTAAAATAATGTAAAACAAAATAATGTAAAATTGATTGTATGTGGATTGTAAAGTAATATAAAATGGATGGATTGTGCTATAGTTATTAAAATATTTGTAGGTAACAATTGAATAAAGTTTCTAAGTTTAAAATCTAAGTCAGAATTTGGTATGACAAATTTAATATGTTCCTTGTCGATGTTCGTCAATGAATCACAATTTTTTTATTGCTGTTTTATTGACTCAGTTGTAATATTCAGTAAGAAGTGAACATTAGAATGTGTGTTCAAGTGACCTAAATGTGGGATTTGTCTGTTTTGCTGAACATTTTAATGACTTATTCCAAACCAATATTGCATGGTTTATTAGCAGCCTTGAATGGAATAGATTTGTATTAACAATGCCATGTGGCGTGTAGTCAGTGCAGGCAGAGAGCTGAACATTTCTTTCAATTTGTTATTTCATTTGTTAAATGCCTTGAATTGCAAGTTAATAACGTCTTATTTCGCAGTGTATGCTGTCTGTATTCGCATTGCTGAGTGGGTCTAGTTAATAAATGGGCAGATATTGCAATCAATTTTGACAACTTTTGACAAAGTGGGCACGGCTATGACAATGCTACAAAGCCCATACTTGGCACTGCATATAATAGTTGATCGCTCTTCAGACATTATGAAATGCCTGTGATTATCTTGTTTAGTCTGCTCTATGGTGGAACGTGAGTACATGCAGCGGGAGAACGTAGATTCAGTCGGAGTATGTTTGCATATGAAGAAATGTTACTTTACGTCTATTTCTCATTGAGTTGCTGCTTATACAGTATTGCAAGGGCACTTTGGTAAACAAAATGTTGGTTGCGGCTTTGTTTACATATGTCTATATTGTAGCCAGGCAGCATGCTGTATGTTTGGACATATATCATGTTACTGAAGCACACACTCGTTTTTCCTTTGTAATTCGTCTATTGCATGCAATATTTATCAAGTCTGTCATATGTGAGCCATATGTTATATGTAGCCGCACCTATGATTTCATGACCAAACGTCATTAACTTCCTTCCTAATTGGAATGCTGCATAAATTATGAGGGTAACACATTACTGGCTGCCAGCTGTCTCTAGTAATTGTATCCAGGCCAACCTTTTCACATGATAATTACCAACAAATTAAAATTGGTCTCTATCTCTACCTTAGTATCTTACTTTGATGATTAAATGCAACTTTGGAATTTAAAAGTTTAGAAGAAAATTCATTGTATTAAATTTTAAAATATCATTATCTACCTATTTTTGCATTTCTTTTCAGTTGCTTTTTACTTCCCAAACTGTGTGTTGCTACCTGCATTAATTAGGTCTCAGAGCAGAAGGAATGCATACAAAAATAAAAGATCAATTTGCAGGCATAACATTTAGTAATTGAAAAAGTGACAATGTCTAAGTCACTATTCATCAAATATATTAAGTCATCCTTTAGGAAAATTTATCAAAAGCACTTTGTGTTGATGGGGAGAAATGTTAATTAAAATAGAATGCCATTTTAATTGTTCAAAAATAATTGAATTTGAATGTATCAAAAGGAATTGAAAGGGTTTTGAATTGATCAACTGCTCATATATTTAGTAAGTAAAACATTTCATTACCTTATGCAATCACATCACAGCTTAGCGTTATAAAATATAAACTTTAAGACACTATGACCAGGCAGATCTTCAAAGTTTCAAAATTATCGTACTTTTACAACAAGCATGCATCTTTCCCTGAATGCTTGCATGCCTGTGAATGTCATCACATGACCAGCGTGTCTGCATTGTTCCCAGCATGAAAATAAATAATGACCTGACCCCAAATAATACCACCTTTTCAAGGCAGCGGCACGTGCAAATTTATATCTGCTAACTTTGTGGATAATTGTATTTCTATATTGCACACAAGCATGCACACCTGGTTATTATTATGTATTACTGTTAGCCACTTTTATGTAAATAATTTGGAGAGTTTTGTTTTAAAAAATACTAACAATTGTGTGGTTTCATTCACGAATGGAAAGTATATAATGGAGATGGTAATATGCAATGCATTTTATTTAAATTAATAATTCACAATCTACAGTATTTATAGTAATCCGTGTATGCAGTAATTCCTACATGGTTGTATGTGAATCTGGAATAAATTAGAGATTTCTGTTATTTTACAATGAATCTTAAATAATTAATGCGTTTCTGTTACATATTTCAGATTACATAACATGTCGTTTTCTTGAGTGCATTATGATATTCTTGCATTGTGCTAATTAATTATTCTTTCTTTTGTATTTCAGGTGTCTTTACGTGTGTCTCACAAATTGTAAATACGAATCAGGTAAATTTGTTTTGTTTGTTTTGTTTCTTTTCTTGAGTTATGTACAGGACAGTTTCAGCAAGACTCAAGGTAAATTAGTTAGATTAACTAAAGTAGGCAGATTACTCTTTTGGCTTTGGAACAATTTCTAATGTTGCTTTTTTATTATGCAGAGATATAACATGTACAGAAGTTTAATGTTTACTTCAGATTTGGAATTGTCTTACCTGTCATTTTAAAATAGTGGATTTGTGACACATGTTGTATAATGTGTCGTTTAGAGCACCAGACTGTCAGTCAAGAGGAACAGGGTCGAGTTTATCTGTGGCCATTTTGTAACTTTGTAACTTTTTGTAACTTTGTACACAGTGGTAAATGTGTAACCTATCATGGACTCATACAGCAGGTGAATTCTATCTGTAAAATAATAAAACATTCTGTGACCTGCATTAGTTGTTTGGAGTATATAAGACGTAAGACTGTATAAAATGTGATAGTACATGTATCATAAGACACAATACAGTAAAGATGTGATGGTACTTATATCATAAGACATAAGACAGTATAAGATGTGATGGTACATATATCATAAGACATAAGACAGTATAAGATGTGATGGTACTTATATCATAATACACAAGATGGTATAAGATGTGATGGTACATATATCATAAGACATAAGACAGTATAAGATGTGATGGTACTTATATCATAAGACACAAGATGGTATAAGATGTAATGGTACATATATCATAAGACACAAGACAGTATAAGATGTGATGGTACATATATCATAAGACACAAGACAGTATAAGATGTGATGGTACTATATGATAAGACTCAAGACAGTATAAGATGTGATGGTACTTATATCATAATACACAAGATGGTATAAGATGTGATGGTACTTATATGATAAGACACAAGACAGTATAAGATGTGATGGTACTTATATGATAAGACTCAAGACAGTATAAGATGTGATGGTACTTATATCATAATACACATGATGGTATAAGATGTGATGGTACTTGTATCATAAGACACAAGACAGTATAAGATGTGACGGTACTGTGATGATCATGTCCTTGTGATGTTGTTCGCAGTACGACGAGTGTCACGGAGGTTTGGCTTCAAGGAAGTGGCCGAAGATGACGACTGGAACCTGTTCTGGACGGACTACTCAGTCAACCTTGAGCGCGTGATGGACATGAAGAAATACCAGGTAATGGTCAACAGTGGTCAGCTGGAGAAGCAATGAAACATGAGTCTAAATGTTGTTCTCCTCCTTTCCCCTGAAGTCAGTGGTGAGACTGGCATCGATATTGGGCCTTGATTTATGTTTTGTCCAAATCGCATAAAATCTCTCTTCACACAGTCCTCCCATCTCAGTCGTGGTCTTCCTCTTCTCCTTCTGTTCTGAGCAAATCTGCTCTCTTCTTTAACTGTTCCACTTCAGTTCATTCCAAATAACACTGAAATATGGGAGTTTCACTAAACTATAACAAATCTGTGGAAATGTAGCTCAGTGAATCGCGAAATGTGGCTGTGGTGAATACTTGAAAATGTGAAGAAAATGTAAATGAAGTAGACGGTATGTTTTTTCTTACTTACTTACTTACTTACTTTCTTAGGCCCTTAACTCCTCCTGGAGCATAGGCCATCCACAACATTTCTCCAGTGCCTCCTGTCTTGGGCAATCCTCTCCAGTTGTTGCCAGCCATTCCCTGTTTGCTTAATGTCTGCCTCGAGGTCACGCCGCCAGATGTTTTTTGGTCTCCCCGTCTTTCTCTTGCCTTGGGGATTCCACGTCAGGACCTGTCTGGTTATGTTTGTGCTTGGCTTTCTCAAGGTGTGGCCAATCCATCCCCATCTCCTCTTAAGGATCTCTATCTCTATTTGGGCTTGGTGTTGTACCCCAGAGGTCTTTGTTGCTCACCCTGTCCATCCAGTGTATTCGCAGAATTCTTCGCAGGCAATGGTTGACAAATGTCTGGATCCTTATCAGCCTGGTCTTGTTTATTTGCCACATTTCCACTCCATACAGCAACACAGATTTTACATTTGTTTTAAACAAGCGTATTTTGGTGGTTTCTCCAATTACCCCTGGTGGAAAGCTACCCTTGCTTTGCTGATCCTTTTCTTTACGTCAGCCTGTGTCCCTCCATGCGTATCCACTATGCTGCCTAGATATCTGAAATCTTTAACCTCTTCCAGTGTCTCTCCCTCAAGCATGATTGGTGTTTTGCAAGTAGCATTTGTTCTCAAGATTTTTGTTTTCCTTTTGTTGATTTTCAACCCAACCTTCGCTGAAGTCAATGCCAATTATGTTGTTTTGTCCTGCATCTGCCTATAGCTGTGAGACAGGAGTGCAAGGTCATCCGCAAAGTCCAGGTCATCAAGTTGGGTCAGCATCGTCCACTGGATTCCATTTCGTTTCTCCTTGGTTGTTGTTTTCATGACCCAGTCTATGACTAGAATGAAGAGGACTGATGACAGTAAGCATCCCTGTCTCACCCCCATCCTAACCTCAAAGTTCTTTGTAAGTTGACCTTCAAGAATGACTCTGCATGACATTCCCTCATAGGAGTTTTTGATCATGTTGACTAGTTTCTTGGGCACCCCATAGTGTCTTAGCACTTTCCAGAGTGTGTCTCCCTGTCCACACTGTCAAAGGCTTTCTTGTAATCAACAAAGTTGACGTATAGGGATGAGTTCCATTCGATGGATTGTTCCACTATGATTCGAAGTGTTGCAATCTGGTCAGGACACGATCTGTCCTGCCTAAAACCTGCTTGCTGTTCATGCAAAGTTAAATCCTCTCTAGGATTATTCTGTTTAGAATCTTCCCAGGTACTGACAACAACGTGATTCTTCTGTAGTTATCACAGCGGCTCAGGTCTCCTTTCTTTGGGATCTTGATAAGTTAACCTTCTTTCCATTCTGCTGGAATTTCTTCTTTTTCCCAGATCCCCTCAAAAAGACTGTACAGCATTTCTGCTGAAGTATTTATATCTGCCTTTAGTGCTTCTGCAGGGATACCATCAGGGCCTGCTACTTTCCCATTTTTCATATGTGCGATTGCCTTTTTTATCTCTTCTCTAGTGGGTTTATTACAGTCTATTGGGAGATCTGTCTCAGCTGGTTGGATGTCTGGTTGATTCTGTGGTGTTGGTCTGTTGAACAGCTCTTCAAAATGCTCTGCCCATCTGTTAAGCTGTTTGTCTGCCCCCATCAGGACGATACCATTTTTGTCTCTGATTGGCCGCTCTGATTTCTTAAACTTTCCAGCTAACTTCCTTGTTGTATCGTAAAGTTGCTTCATGTTCCTGCTAGCTGCTGCCTTTTCTGCCTCTTGTGCAAGTCCCTCTACGAAGTTCCTTTTGTCTGTTTTGACACTTTTCTTCACCTCTCTATTTGCTGCTGTGTGCTCTTTCTGAGCTGTTACCTTTGCCGCCCTTGTGCGGCTGCTGTTGACTGCCTCCTTCTTGTCTCTTCTGGTCTGTATTTTCCTCATTGTTTCTACTGAAATCCAGTCTTTCTGTTGGGGTTTCCTTCTGCCAACTGCTAGCAGCGTGAATATGTTTAAAAACAAGGTTGACACATATCTCAGGAGGGCGGGTTGTAAGTAGATGAACATTGTTGGACTCTCGATAAGCCAATGGCTTCCTTGTCCACTTGCCATCTGGGCCTTTAGCTTGGATGGCAAATCTTGTTAAATCTTGTTAAAATCTCTTCGCATGTGGTGTTTACTGCAATGAGACTCCATTGACTGTTGATGTCTACTCCCTCATCTTCATCATACAGTTCTTGCAGGACTTTGAATCTAGTAGCTAATGTGACTTTATATGCTTCTGCTGTTCTTGGATCCAACAATCCACATTATATCTTGCCTTTCGTCTTTCTTGTTCTACTCCATTTCTTCCTAGCTTGAGTTTTAGCCTGGCTGTTACAAGGTGGTGATCAGAAGCAACATCAGCGCTTCTCTTCACACGCAGCGATCTTCTGAACATTTTGTTTATGCCAATCTGGTCTATCAGATTTTCGTTGACTTCGTCAGGAAATACCCATGTTGCCTTATGTATTCTTTTGTATGTGAACACGCTTCCCCAATCACAATGTTGTTTATTGCACAAGCATTCACAAACCGCTCCCCGTTGTTATTCACCACACCCAGCCCATGAACCCCCATCTTGTTTTTTAGCCATCGGTAATCAAATATTGCACTATCTATGATATCATGTGACATTAAACCAATCAATGTTTCTACAAAGCAGTGATTAAGTTATAATGAGTTACATAAGACAAAACGTTATATTAAGTGTGCTGTCTGTTCCATTTAGGGGTAGTCCCAATTCTTTCATTTGAAACATTTGTCATCCTCGAAGACCACATCTAGAGAGATTAACTGCAGCGATTCTTTGTTTTTGCAGAAAATCAACCACTTTCCCAGCATGAGTGAGATCTGTCGGAAGGACATGTTGGCGCGGAACATGAACCGAATGCTGAAGCTCTTCCCAAAGGAATACAACGTCTTCCCTAAGTCTTGGTGTCTTCCTGCAGAGTACGTTTCCTGTTCCGTTGACACATTGGCTGAAATTTTTATTGAAATTTCAAGAAGTTTTGTTACAAATGCCTTCCTGTGGATCTTGTTTGATAGATCAATTTACAAAGTTAGTAGTTATACAAAAAATACAATTTGCCTGTTTTTATGCAAATAGATGCATCAGAGTAATGACGAGGACTGGTACACGTAGCTGCAAAAAGGAGGTAGCCATTATTTATGGGTGGTTTCGTCACAATTTAGGAGGGATCCGTCATTTCGTTTGGACTTTTTCTTTTGGCTTCCTTAAACAACTAACCAGAAGCCCATTTGAAGTTTGATGTTTAGCCAATATTACAGACTTTTCATGTGATCATATGTTTTTACTTTCATGTGATCATATTGTTTTCTTTCATAAGATCATATCGTTTCTTGTATATGTTGCAGTTTTGGAGACTTCCAGGCCCACACACGACAGAAGAAGCACAAGACATACATCTTGAAGCCAGAGAGCGGCTGTCAGGGAAAGGGCATCTGGGTCACAAAGAACCCCAAAGAAATCAAATCTCATGAACATATGCTGTGTCAACAGTACATCTCCAAGGTGAGTTCTCTCTCCCTTGTAATGTGTAAGTCAAACAGTGTGATGATGCATAGAATTTCACAAAGTAACTGTAACTTTGAAGACACTCGGTTATTTAAAACATTTGAATTTCTGTGTATGCATCCAGCTTGATCTGTGATGTTTGTAATTTGTTTAAAAAAAATTAGAACTTTTGATGGGAAGACAAACTGGAGAAATGCAGAGAAATGATCATTTGCAAACATACATAGAACACAGGAGTAAAGCCCCACAATTGTGATAGCACTGGTTAACAGTGTCAGTACAAGTAGACAATACCGTACAACACTGTTTCATACTTAGTTACTACTTTCTAATTGCTTCTCAATAATTACCTTTTCTCACACATTTAGAACTGTGTGTTTAGAAAGTGAAGATGATTACTTTTTTGGTAATTGATCATAAGTATTAAAACTGCCAGTTCAATTTATTTGATCCATTGGTAATCTGGTTCATTGATGTTCAGAGTTGTGTGTGAATAGTTTACGTAATATGTGCAGCAGTTGGTTTAAGAAAAGGGTGTACACTTTTGTTGAAATCGTAGATATAATTCAATTTGATAGTTAGATTAGGTGACTGAATAGTTTGTCTGATGATTTCACCAAAACAGAATAATGTACTTGTACAAACAAGCTAGCATGTCATTGTCGATAATGGATAGGTTAATTTTTTCACAAAACGAGACAAGCAAAATAAATTAAATTGACGAAGCGCGGTTAATTTTGTGACAAATGTAACTGCTTTCTCAGATCAAAGCTGCATGTTACGGTCTTTCTGTTGTTAGCCTTTCCTCATCGATGGTTTCAAGTTTGACCTGCGCATTTACACCCTTGTGACAAGCTGCGATCCATTGCGAATCTTCATCTTCAAGGATGGACTCGCTCGGTTCGCAACGGCGAAGTACATCGAGCCAACCAACCACAATGTTGTAAGTAGGCCCCACAGCGCCATCTTGTGTTTACGCTGGTAGTCAGCACATCCGCAACAATGGCCAACAAAACAATTAAGGAGAGACACACCACCTGGATAAGATTTGTTTTTAATTTGTGTAGTTTGTGTAGTGGCAGTGTATGATGGAATTATATCCTATCTAAAAAATTGCAGTACTTAGAAAGTTATGGATATTTTACCTTTGTTATTGTTAATTAAACTTTTCACTCCAAAAACCAAACACATCCAAAAACACACTAGCATGCGCTGTAGATTAGTGCACTAGTCTACAGTGCATGCACTGTAGACTAGTGTACAGTGCACTGTAACACATGTTTGTAGTATTTGCAATATTTCATTGATTTCCCTTGGTCTTTAATGAATGCAGCAGTGGACTGTGCTAATCTGTTTGACTGCTTCCATCTAGAGAACGATGATTTAGCCTCGTCAATTACTGACATTAAGCCAGGTATTGATCTGACGTCTGTATCTTCTGTCCACCCCAATGGGCATTGATTGCTGCAATGTTGCGTAAATGAGCAGTGTCCATGTTCTGGCCCAGGGCTATTATCAGGCCAACACTACAGTAAAGTGGTCAATAACAATTTGGTGATGTATTATGTTGCACAGCGATAAATAAGGGCCGCAGCACACAAAGCGATAAAGTGCAAGTCATGAAAACATATGAACATTTTTTTATTTTTTTTTATTTCTGCAGTAACAATTAAAATCTGGCGATGAACTATTTCATTTTTTGTGGTTCTTGTACCACATTGCTGGTTTGTTAAATAATTAATTAATTAATTAATTAAATGTTTCCTAAGTCATGCATAGTTGTTTATTTCTGCAATAACAGTTACAATCTGGTGATGAACTATTTAATTTTCTGTCATTGGTAAAATATTTCTGTTTTGTTAAGTAGTTAATTATTTCATTAATTAATTGTTTCCTATTGGTTTTATTTCTGCAGTAACAATTAAAATCTTGTGATAAACTAATTAGTTTTTTGTCATTGTGATAGCACATTTCTTTTTGTTAATTAATTAATTCATTGTTTCCTAAGGCATGCCTGTTGATTTGTTCTAGAACAATGTTTACATGCACCTGACCAACTACGCCATCAACAAAAACAGCAGCGACTTCGTCAGAGACGACGAAGCTGGCAGCAAGAGGTGAGGGACCATCTCAAGTTAAGAAGGGACCATCTCAAATTAAGAGTTGATGAAAATAAAAGTGATTTTAAAACTCCCTACTCGGTTGATTTAGCGTATTACGAATCAGGTTAGTTGATATTCAGATCTGTAGTGTAAGACGAAACACACATAGTCAGTTTGACTCTTTAGTGCACAGACCGCCCGTAACAGCCTTATGTCACTTGTGTGCAGACTGGCCAGAACCGCCCATCCGGACTGGTTCACCTAGGGCGCCCAAGAGAACCGGTCTTGTGACATTTTAAATTGGCCAATCATTTCAAAAAGGGGTCACCAGTTCAACAAGATGCTGATGTAGGCACTTGGGATCGCCAACAGTATATTTAACAGTATACTTTATTCATACCTGTGTACACTCTACAATGTAATTCATTTCAAATCATTTAATACATCTGTTGTCAAGATATCCTCATTTTAATGCAAGCAATGTGAGACATCAACTACAATTGGTGACCATCTTGAATTTCCTTGCCCACAGGAGGGCAAGAAATGAGAAACTTGTCTGTCAAGTGCTTCTTCCACTTTTTTGTAGAAGTCCATATTTTTGACTTTGAATTCTATATAAAGCCATATAAATTCATATAAAAATTTTCCTATAGCATATTTATTCCAATCAAATGTCACAATTTTCAGGCGAAATCTGCTAGTTTTTGCCAGAAATGTGCCTAGCATCAAATGCATTTGTGCTTCGATCAGTATTAATCTGTCATTCGATGTTATGCTTGTTGAACACAAAAATATGTAGTTTACCATAATTTTTCCATTTGAAACAAATCCATATGAAAACAGGATGCAGCCATACACCTAAAATCCCCAAAATCTTATGAAATACGTATGAAATCTAACCATCTGTCGTGACCTTCCTCAGACGCATCACGACCGTCAACAAATGGATGCGATTGAACGGCTATGACGTAGACAAGATCTGGGCTGACATCGATGATGTCATCATCAAGACCCTCATATCAGCTCATCCAATCATCAAGCACAACTACCGGACGTGCTTCCCGAATCACGTGCGAGGTAGCGCCTGCTTTGAGATCCTTGGCTTTGACGTCGTCTTGGATCGCAAACTGAAGCCATTCCTGCTGGAGGTATGTGTTGCCACGCTCACTCTCAGCAACGATGGTACACAATGTTTGAACACAATAAACAATTCTTTGACGAAAGAAGATTGGTTTTCTGACTACCCCTGTAATCATAAATTAATTTCTAAAACCGCGCAAAAGCCATCCTCAGAAGAAGAAACCACTGAGGATTAATGGTGCACATAGAAATGCAATTTAGAAAAAACATGTCTTGATTTTTTGCAAAAGGTAGCTATCACTTCAGGTGATTTTAAAATGACATTGAGTTCATTCCAGAGTTTGGATGCGGATGCAGAGCAAGTTTGCCCAATGTTAGGAACAGAAGGTTATTGGCTGGACAGGTGTGTTGCTGACTGGACAGCAGGTGTGCTGCGGACTGGACAGGTATGCTATTGACTATGCTGTAGGTGAACCACTCACCTAGCTTCCACACAGACGCTAAGTTGGACAAGGAGATTAAGGAGGCGCTCATCATGGACACGCTGCATCTCATTAACTTCGGCGCTGTTGACCGCAGGAAATGTATCGAGGAAGAGAAACGTAAAGTGAAGGAGCGACTCTTCCAGAAGCAGAACCGCAAAGACACAAAGTAAGGGGCTGGATGTGTTAGATGTCTTACTGGTGGACTTATGCGTGTGCACACATACACACACGCACACATGCACTCACATGCGCACACACACACATACCTTTTTTAATCGAAAGATTGACACTCGTTTAAAGGTCCTCCTCAGTTACAGTTTGTTTGTCTTGTTACAGAATCATTTCACAAAAAGTCAGACTGATCTAGGGTAGTGTTCACTGCGACATGCTAGTTGTGAAATCATCTGACAAATTATTAAGTTATTTTTTATCAGATTTGGTCAACGTTTTTGCAAAATAAGAGCAATAGTAATCTGGCTGTGTATTCTGTAATACAAGGCTGTTAACACTTTCACAAGTTACTCGATCTAACGATCAAGTTACCCAATCTAATGATCAAATTACCCGATCTAATGATCAAAGTTACCCGATCTAACAATCGAAGTCAATTCTTGGGTTGATTATAAACAAAATGTGAACTTTTATTTAGCCAATTGCACAAATTACTTAAAGCGAAACTATGTGTAACTAAATTCAAGAATATCATGCCAGTGGTTTTCTCAGAATGTCTTCTAAAATTGGGAGATTCCGGTCATTTCTCCAGTTTCTGGCCGAAGAAATATCTTCGGCCAGAATCCTGCCTTAATAAACAAAGGCCAAAATATGTTACATAAGTTGAGTTTGGATGCAAACAGCATGGTCATATCCTACTGGCAAAAATAGGAATAGGAGTATTCGAATATATTTTCATTTGGTGAGCAAATTTTGCTAGACTTTGACACTCATAACGTAGGGTTATCTGACAGTATAGCACAGCCCATGAAATTAAGATGCTGTGTGTTCAACAAGGTCTTCCGAGTAAACCACTGGCGTGATATTCTTAATTGTAGTTGCAAATGGTTATGTTTTAGTAACGTTTATAGGTGCAGTTCTCATTATGTTTCCCTTTAGCCTATTCAAAGATTACGTATTAGAAAAGTATGCAACAAAAGTGATTCTTGATGAACTAAACGTATTGAGAAGGGAATGTTGCTGTATTCTTAGTTGCTGGTTTATTCTTTTATATCTAGTGTTACCCTTCTTTGTATGTATGTATGTATGTTTGCTGTATGTTTGCTGTATCTGTGTGCATGTATATATGAAATCATACAAAATGAGTTCAGTATTTACTACCAAGGAATTTCTCTGACTCTGCAACATAAAGTTTAACGATGTTATGACAATTGTCATGATTTAAATGTTGACAAAATTAAAAGTATATAGCTTTGTTTTTGCAGTTTCCTATGTCATACTCCACTATGACTTGTAATAAAACTAGGCTATTTTGTAATGAACTACATTGTTTGCGCACTGCAGGCCTTTTGATCTACAGCAGCGAAGGTAAACACATTAAGTAGCATAACTGAAAAATAAAAATAAATTGATCACTTAAGAATTTTAGGAAGTTGTTTCTCTGTCTGTAAATTTACATAGTTAAGTTTATTTTTGTCACAGACATGGTGAATAACTATCATGAACTATCACCTCCGGACGACTAGATGACGAATTATGTGTATGATGTATCGTATGATAATTACATGTTTCATGTAATACTATAAGTAATTACGGCTTTCAACCATAACCCTCTTACCAGATAGCAGTTCTTTTAGTTGGTGATACTAACCAAAGAAAATATAATTTCTGTGGCATGCATGTATATGATAAAATATGAGTAAGATGCAGTATTAGTGTGGTTCTAATCATGAAAATATTGCAGCTGATTTATTTATCATAAAATAAATATACAAATGATTCAGATTTTTTCAGAAAATACATACATTTTCAGAAGTCTGTGAGGTAACAAATTGCACTCCTTGTGTGTAGTGTGTATGGGCAGTGTATCTCTCTCTTGCTTTGTTCAATAGCTGATTGGTGTTTGTACATTTAATTATGTCGGGGGGTCAGCTGAAACATGTACAAAACATCCCCTTCGAAAGTCATTGTTAATTAATAACAGTATGAAAACAAAAGAGCAAGAATGGTTCAGTGCCATGTAGCATGTAATATTGATGTTATGTCAGCAGGAAACAGTAACCTTTGGAATTCACTCCTTCTTAGTGTTAGGTCAGCAGGAAACAGTAACCTTTGGAATTCACTCCTTCTTAGTGTTAGGTCAGCAGGAAACAGTAACCTTTGGAATTCACTCCTTCTTAGTGTTAGGTCAGCAGGAAACAGTAACCTTTGGAATTCACTCCTTCTTAGTGTTAGGTCAGCAGGAAACAGTAACCATTGGAATTCACTCCTTCGTGTTAGGTCAGCAGGAAACAGTAACCTTTGGAATTCACTCCTTCTTAGTGTTTGGTCAGCAGGAAACAATAACAGTTCATCGTCATCCAACTTTTTAGGCCATACATACCCTGCTTAGCCTTCTAGCATATCCATCCACGTTTCTGAAGATTTATGTGTGATAGAAATATTCATATTGTATTGTGTTGTATTTACAAACGAGACAAACCCTCATTCCATGTGCTTCAAAAATACTAAACCATTCCCTAGTTCTCTCAACGTAGTTTGCCAGCTCAAATTGAACCGTGTCATTTATTGAACTGCATTGTTCACTGATCCATTTCACCCACTGAACCGTGTCATCCACTGACCCACATCATCCGCTGAACTTGCTCACTGAACTGTATTGTCCGCTGAACTGTGTCGTTCACTGAACCACATCGTTCACTTATCCATGTTGCTCACTGAACTGTATCATGCACTGAACTGTATCATCCATGCACTGAACAAAACTGCATCATTCATTGAACCATGTAGCTCACTGAGCTGGATCGTCCACTGAACCACATCGTTCACTGAACCGTGTCTTTGCAGGGAAGAATTAGACAGAGCCCAACAGAAGTGGATGGCAGAACTGGACCGGTACGAGAAGGCACACATGGGTAACTTCCGGCGGATCTACCCCGAAGAGGGCTCTGAAAAGTATGACAAATTTTTCCACAATAGTGGCTCCCTGTACCAGGAGACAGCTGCGTGCAAGGCAAGGTCAATGTGTGCCAGGTAAGTGTGGTCTTGTGTTGCTGTAGCTGAAACACGTTGGTAAACACCGAATTGGAACAGGTTATAACTGATTGGCTTCTTTTAAAAGTCACTGAATAGTAACTAAAGACAAGATTGTTTTATCTCAAGAGTACTGTTGTTTCAGGTACGCGAGGACGAAACTTAAAATGTTCTTACATTTACACAAAAGTGTAAATTTGTGACTGTTATTTTGCAGACAACAGCGTGAGGAAATCATGCGGAGGCAAGAGAAGCTAGAGGCAATGATCAAGAAGAAGAAGGATTATCTTCGGCCCGAGAGTCCCGGCTCAAACCGACGGAGACGAGCCAAGCGACTCGTTGGTCCAACACGACGACTCACATCTGGCAGTCGAATTGATGTGAGTTGCATCTTTATTAAGGTCATCAAACTGTTGTGTATAATACTGAACTAGAGGCAGAACTGCTGTAAAACATGCAAATCCTTATTTTCGCTTCATAGAGAATTGTTTATAAACAGTGTATGTTGTGTTGATATAATTGTTTGTTTCTATAGCGTAGATTTTCTCAATGACCATATTAGAACACATTATCGCCCATGGATTTTGGGTGTGGGAGATTATGGGAGCATGGGAAATGGGATTTCGCAATACCGCTGCAGAAATTAAAAACAAAATAGTATAAATTAACCGGTGATATACAAGATCATGACTGGGCACCGACCGGCTCACCCAGGCAGGTATGAAACGTAGGGGCTGGTGAGAAGAAATCGACCAAATCTTGTTTTTCTGTGATTTAAACGCTTACAACGCTATGATGGCCACAAGTGGCTAAAGTGTCTGTAATCTCAACCCAGAGTGGTAGAGCACAATACATCAATAGTTAATCTTTGTTTGAACATGTTTTATGATGATAACACGATCTGACAGAGAAGCCACAGATCCAATATCGGCAACAGAACTTTTCAGCCAAAATAAAAAAAATCTTGCTTATATGCGATTATTGGTCAGAATTCACACTTGCTGCAATTTCTCCCAACAAGTCACTCCTGATTTCTTAGAATGTGACATTTGACATGGTAGTTACCTCTCAAGAAACTTCTGCATTATTTCAGAATATTTTGGCTGATACTCTCGGCCTTCATGGGTGGACTGACATCTCTACGTGCGTGTCACATGACCAGTGTCATGTGATACAAGCTGGAGGTTCAAGGCAGTCTATGTAAAACAGCTCATGTCACATGTCTGCTGATGAATGCCGAGAGAGTTGGCTGAAATATTCAGAAAGAATACAAAAGTTTCTTGTGAAGTAATTACCATGTGAAAAGTCCAAATCATGTTTTGTGGTTCGTGGTTTCAGCCGTTTATGTTCATGACGGCGACTCTAAGTTACGCGAAGGGTTGCCAAGACATAGCCATGATGCAGGTGTTTATGGGTGTAGTGTGACAGGGTGCAACAAAACATGCAGCTGTCCCATCCTTGAGCACTGCATAGTTGGTTCTAAGCTACCACCACTACCTCTCAAAATGTCATGTGCTTATCCAAATTTCACTGCACAATATTTGTTGGTGTTTTCATCCTTGATGGCTGTTAAGACTAACCAATGTAAACAAAATTATGCACATTTTATTTTAAATTTTCCTGGACATGTCTTTATAATTAACACTCAGAAATAATTTAGTACATCAAAATGCTGTGTTAGTTATATTTTCAGAAATTATGCGATTCCCTATAGACCAGGCATCAATTCACAAATTGCTATCACTTATTTACCTTTTTTGCCATGAAAACATTACTGGATCGCCATGGTAACACATAGTTTTGTTGCACCCTGGTAGTATCTCCCAGAGCAGTGACACGTAAAATGATCGGCCAAAGTCATTTTGTTTCAAACTGAATTATAATCATGCCTGACTGAATCTTACCGAGTCCGAGCCTACACACACCAGAGCAGTTTGTGCACTGGGATGACCTGAGGTCTGGGTGATTTGTCCAGTCTGTAGGGCTTGTTGCATCCTGCACAAACACTGAGCGTGTCGATCTAACTCACGTTGCGTGACTTGCCACATCATGACGTTTAATATCGTGTCATATCGTGTCATGTCACAATGTGATTTTCAAAGGCAGTGTACACTTTTGTTGGTTAACCAAAGAACTGCTTTTTTATGATACACTGTAACACTGAATGTATTCATATTTCCTAAGAAAATAATTTAGAAAATGTTGGCATTTTAATTATACGAAACAAGCAACCAGCTTCGTATCAGTTAACCAATAAAATTCATTGTACATTCCCTTTAATATTGTGTCTTATCATGTCATATAGTGTCTTGTATCATATTGTATCATGTGTTATATTGTGTCATGTGAATTGTCATCTGTTGTTGCGTGACGTGTCGTCTCTCTCTTGTAGGATGTCAGTGAACAATTGAAGCGAATCACCAAGTTGGACTACTCAGTGTTTTACTCTAACATAGTGACGGGTTTAGGCAAGGTAGTCACATGGCATTCCACTCGCAGCACCAGGGCATGCACAGAATGGTTCAGTGCAAATTCAAAATACGCCAGATATTCTCTGATAAAACCAGGATCTTCTAGTCCATGGCCAGTTTCGCAAAGCATTCGTATTGTACAAAGGAACTAATGTGGATATTTGGCGAAGGTTATGTAACTCGGAACATTCTTACCAAGCACAAAGAATGTTGTGAACAGTTGTATGTAACTGTACGTAACTGTATGTAATTGTATGTAACTGTACGTATTTGTATGTAACTAAATGCTAGCAACTCGAATATGTTTAAAAACGAAACTGACAAATATCTCAGAAGGGCGGGTTACATATAAATGAAAAAAATTATGGATTCTCGATAAGTCAAAGGCTTTCTTATCCACTTGCAATCTGGGACTTTTGCCTTAGATGGCAATCTTGTTAAATCAATGAACTACAAAGATTTCATGAATTGATAACCTTCGTACAAAGGGTCATATAGTATGAATGCTTTGTGAAACTGGCCCCTTTGTTATATTTTTGTACACTGGTTTTATGGGAATATTTTACTGTATTGTCTTAGCATTTGCATTTTTTTATGTTTAATTTCTTGTTAGGACAAAACACATCATAAATGCTTCCAGAAATTGATATTGTCTCTTAAGAATCGCGGTTTTGTGGCTGAACCAGACGTCTTATGTCCAGGGTGCTGTGGTTAAGACAGATTTTAGTCTCTAGTTGAACAGCTGATCATGTTTCAGGCTTGTGTGTGATGTAACGCTTCTTCCTTTTTCCAATGATAAGAATTTTTTTACGATCTTTATCAAATAGTAGTTGTTTAATAACTATTGTTAGTCTCCTCTTTATCCCTGAGCTCCAGGGTGAGGCTGGCACTGATACCGGTCCTTGATTTTGTTACTGATTTCTGTTACTGATCTTGTTTCACTGTTGTCTCCACCACCCGTCTCCTTTCTCCTTATCCCTCGCTCTCGTTATCCCCTTCCCTCCCACTCCCGCTAAATCTCTCTTCACACAGTCCATCTCAGTATTGCTCTTCCTCTTCTTCTACACCCTTAACTGTTCCTCTTCCAATATTTTCACATGCTCAGCCCACTTTGAACAACTTCTCTCTCCCACACCAACCTCCTTCCTCAGCTTCTCCATTCTTTGCGTGTCTACTCTTTACACACCCACAATTCTTCTCACCCAGATTTTTGCCAACAGATTCCTTTTAATTAATTTTCTTTATATTTCAAATGTTTTCTCCAGGACAAGATGCATTCTGGCAACAGTTTGTCATGTGATTGTTTCCACATCTCTCCAGGTTTTCTCTGAAACATCACACACAAGTCTTTACAGATGCATGAGACATCCCTGCATCTTGTTTCCTGGTTAAGCATACTGGGTAATAGTGGGTATTCATCTCCATTGCAAGAGAGTTCATCCCACATTATTTGCACCTTGTGTTTACCTTTCCATGTAGCATTAGTGTCTCTAGTGCACAAAGAGGCGTGTTACAGGATTCAAATATAAAATTGCAATTAACTCACTTGTTAACCAGCAGTCAGGTGGGGCTCAGAGGTTAGAATGTTGGACGGTCAATCAAGAGGATTACCGTTTTGAAACTTGGTTGATTTCATTCATCCCACTTTGCCTGTGTCTTTCGGAAGAGACAATTAAAGCTGTTAATCCCTTCTCTCTGGTGTCTATGACAGGGGAAGAAAAAGGTCCCACATTGGGATGTGGTTTAACCTGCCGTTGGCACTGCCCCACAGTGGGGTGTGTTCTATAATTATACAACAAAGAAAGAAAATATCACAATATGCATCTCATCATGACCTCTGTATTGTGAGTCATATCATGCTATGAAGATGTACCAGATCATTGAGGTCCTAACAGATAACAAGATGTGGCATGACCCTAGTCATGTCACATTCTTACTAGGTGTCAGGCCTGTTTCTTCTGAACAAGAGATTTGTGAATATCGGCACATGATTTTGATATTTAGAAACATAATTAAGCTTTTATGGCAAAGGTGTGCTGTTGTACAGCAATAATATATATCTTGGTAAGAGGAACTATTTTTTGCTGTGTCCAGTGTACTCAAAGGCTCAAAGTGTGAAATTTTTAAGTGCAGCATGTCTGTAGTTCCATTGAATATACATACAAAAAGCAAGAGCCTGTTCAGAAGAAACAAACCTTCCACCAATTAAACGGTAAAGTCACTGGAAGTTGCATTCTCTGCTGACTTAAATGGATAATAGAACTGTCAGTCATGTGACAGGAAATGACATCACAACCTTCACATTTTTTTTACTGGGACAGTAGGTGGCTATCTTTATGATATATGCCTGTGGTTCTGCCTGCACTGCAGGATGCTGGTGTTGGGTGCAAGCCTTGCATGTATCTAGATAGCAGATTCGGCAGTGGTTAATCATCGCAGGCAGTAGCACTGACAGTGTACTACTTTGTATGAACTCCAACTAACTGTTCTGACATTTGGACCACTGTGTTAATGCATGCATAGATCTCGTGGTAGTCTAGCATGCACCTGTTCAATGGACATGTATGAAATAGTAAATTATACTAATCCGTATACCTTTTGTTATATATATTTTTACAGATATAAATACATGTATGTACAGATTCTAAAATTAAGCTCATTTATCAGAATTATTGCCGAGTGTTTGTTGGATGTATGTGTTTTTTATATGTACAGGTATTGTGTACATATGTATATATATATATATATGTGTGTGTGTGTGTTGTATGTTTGTTTATGTTTGAATATGCATACAGTCATTTATGTATGTGTATGCCGCTCTCTCAGTTTTATTAAAACAATACACGTTCACTAAATCTAACAATGGAATTTGGTTTCAAGGGTACATGTCATGTAAATTAATGTATTCGTTGCAGTTTTTCTGCATTTAGATGGATTTATGATATTCACATCTATTTAAAATCTTAATATTTCTTTCCCCTGATTAATTTAGTGGCCAAACATTTCCATAGGAATTAATGTGGTGAACGCAGAGCAGCAAAGTCCACCACAAACTAAACAAATTACCACTTTTAGAGACAATCAAAATAATATCCAAGAGAAAATAGCCTGAGAGCTTCACTTTTTCCATCATAATATGTGGGGTTATTAGGGAGAATTGATGATATATAAGGAATCATTGAAAGGTCATTGCTTCCTATAATAGACTATGTAGACTAGCTGTGCTTGTAGATGTACTGTATATATTATAAATGTATATATTTGTGTTAAAGGAGCTTTAGCTATCTTTCAGAGTCATGATTGTTTGCTCGACAGTGATTTCAAGAACCTTTCAGTCCCTTTGCCAGTCTAAACTACTCTCCAGTGTCATGTGACCATGTTGGTGGCTGTCACATGACAGCAGTTACAGGAAAATCGCAGGAAATTTGTAACCCCTGTCTCTGTTGATAGCTGGGTACTTCTCACACATTTTGATCACTTTGCTTACCATTCTGTGCCAATGTCTTCTCTGGCCAGCACTGTCATGATATTATGACGTTTGTTGACTTGATGTTCCAACATTGAAAATTCATGACTCTGAATATAGCTAAAGTTCCCTAAATATGAATTTCACAGAGGTTGATAACAACTGACATGCTGATATATATATATATATTATATATATATATATATATATATATATTTAAGCTTGTGCATAGTCAAACACATATCATGTTAGCAAAATACAAGATCCACTAGGGATGTGGCATTTGAACACTAGTTGACCACTGCCCCTTGCTTCCAGTCATACCAGAGCGTCACATCATTGCAGCAGTTGGACAGTGCCCGGTCAGAGGTGGACACATCGAAGCCCATGGACATCATTGAGGATGAAGAACTGGAGCGAATCAGCTCACTGCTACAGCGTGACAACCTGGTGAGAGGACTCGGCATCGTGGAGCATGTTTACCGACTCCTTCATTGCACGCCCGGGACTATGGGTATCCAGATGAAGAACGACAAATACTTGTATCCACACAATGTAAGTCTTTACCCCCGCACACACACCACAGGGTAATTGCTTACTCTACACTCTTTTATTTGTTGTACCGTAAAACGCAATGTTTTTCGCTGGTGGAAATTTTTGCCAAAAATGGGTTTGAAAACAAATCTCGGGAAGACGCTTTAGTGGATTGAGTGATTCAGATTTTATCAGCCACAATGCGCAATGTAAGAAGCCCGCAATTTTTGCTGCAGATACTGGAAAAGATAGAAATTATAAACCTCTTCAATGCACTTATATTTTGCACTGTTTTTCACTGCCCATTTTACATTTGCTGGGGGATAAATTCACGCAAAAGAGCAATTCATGAAAATTGTGCAAATTTCTTCCATACGAAAATGTAGTGTTGTGCCAGATTTTTGTTTGGTGCCACTTCACGCATGTCACAGTGTACATTGGGTGGAGTCAACTCATTGAGGGAAGGGTTACTGTAACCAGATAACCTTTTTATCAAGAGGAGCCAATCACAGGTTTATTCATTATATGCATCGTCCATATGAACAACATCCAAGATAAGCTGTTTTTTTACTGTGTTTATATCATTATATATATATATATATATATATATATATATATATATATATATATATTTATATATTTCATTGTTTCTTCTCTCTGGCAGATGGTGATTCTGTTTATGACAGTTTCTACACGTTATATTAAACCTTAATGTTTCCCTCCCTACCCCCCTACCCCCCTCCCTCCCTCCCTCCCTCCCTCCCTACCCCCCTCCCTCCCTACCTCCCTCCCTATATTTGTACCTTTATGCATATGTAGATGTTACTGCACTGTTCATAGGCCTTGACAGAAGCACAGTCACTCGGTTCTGGAGTCACCCATTTTCTACAGTAGACAGTTAGGCCACAACACTTTATAATTGGCTTCTAGCTGAATGAGAGCTGATAGTGTATAAACAATGGATCAGTGCACATGTGGATCAGTGCACGCAAGGATCAGTGCACGCGTGGATCCACACAGTGTGCAGCACTCGTCAAGTCCATTCTAGTGCACCACTGTACAAGTCCATTCTAGTGCACCACTGTACAAGTCCATTCTAGTGCACCACTAGTGTATTGCTCGACACATCTACTCTAGCAATTGCATTGCTCTACAGATCTATGCTAGTGTACTGCATTTAAAAGTCTATGCTAGTGCACATCACTTATAAGTCTATGCTAGTACACATCACTTATAAGTATACTAGTGTGCATCATTTATAAGTCTATTCTAGTACACATCACTTATAAGTCTATGCTAGTACACATCACTTATAAGTCTATGCTAGTACACATCACTTATAAGTATACTAGTGTGCATCATTTATAAGTCTATGCTAGTACACATCACTTATAAGTATACTAGTGTGCATCACTTATAAGTCTATGCTAGTACACATCACTTATAAGTATACTAGTGTGCATCACTTATAAGTCTATGCTAGTACACATCACTTATAAGTATACTAGTGTGCATCACTTATAAGTCTATGCTAGTACACATCACTTATAAGTATACTAGTGTGCATCACTTATAAGTCTATGCTAGTACACATCACTTATAAGTATACTAGTGTGCATCACTTATAAGTCTATGCTAGTACACATCACTTATAAGTATACTAGAGTGCATCATTTATAAGTCTATGCTAGTACACATCACTTATAAGTATACTAGTGTGCATCACTTATAAGTCTATGCTAGTGCACTGCACTTATAAGTCTATGCTAGAGCACTGCACTTATAAGTTTATTTTAGTGCACTGCACCTAAGTCTATTTTAGTGCATCGCTTTGCTAGTGCACCGCTCTACAAGTCTACGCTGGCGCAATTAACTTACCTTACAAGTCTATTCTAGTACACTGCTCTAGATTGTAGCATCAACTTTTTAGAAAGATCAATCTATGTTTAAACTTAGGCCAAAACATGCAATAGGTGTCAGTAACTTAGCCTATTCTGCACACAAACCCATTTAGTTCAGATCACCTGACCCAAACAAATTACAAAGTCAAAGGCACATAAAATAGTATACTACCAAATGTGACCTTATGGTATTTCTGGATAAGCTTACTTTGGAGAATTTCATTCACACTAATAGTAGCTTTTTAAGGGAAAATGCAGCCATTTTTGGCAGAGTTTCTCCTCTAGACCCACAAAGGACTCAGACCTCCGTGCCCTGCTCAGCATCTGCTTGCTTGAGTATAAAACCTCAAAGGTTCAGTTTTTGTGGGATTTCACAGTTTGGATCTTTTCATGGTGAGATCAAACACAACTATAAATAAACGAAAGCATTTTGGCAATGATTTTCCCAAAACAAGCCTGAAAATTATCTAATTACAAACAAAGATTTTACATGTTTGCAGCTGCGATGAAAGATTGCAGGGTTACAGTTAACACAGGATGTCAAGAAGTTACGTTGACTTTCTAGAGTCAACAAACACTGGCGTGGATTGTGAAAATGTGGTCCGAGTCTTACTGTAAAAGTCCGCTTTGGCCTGCTGTGCTGCTGTGTCAGCTTGTGTCTGCTGCCTCCTAGCCTTCCGTAGCCGCGTGTCTGTCTGTCTGTCACTAACGCCCTGTTTCTCTCTTCACCACTCTGCTACAGCATCACATGAAGCACAAACGCTTGCCCGACCTAGCGCTGCTGGGCAGTGCGGATAGCCCCCACCGAACTAAGGCCACAGCGCTGTCCGAGTCCAATGCTAAATTTCCACTGTGGTACCAGGAGAACTCTTCGGTCGAAAAGCTCAAAAACAAAGTGAAAGTGGCCCACAGCCTGCGCATGCGCAGCGACGGCAGCAACGGTTATGTTGGTAATGGCCAGAAGGTGGCAGCAGGTGTCAATGTTGATCACATCACGGGTGACGCAGACCCAAGCGAATGTGTCTCAGAACCAGGCCTAGTAAGTACTGACACCTGGTGGCATGGCATAGAAATAGTACCTTGTTCCCCACCCTGCTTGTTGAACTCTGGTGAGAATAATTTGGGGCGTTAAGAATTTGTGGTCTGTTTTGTGATTATTTTAATGTAATGTACAATATGTAGGTTGTAAATACATAAAGTAAATGAAGTATGTAAATGCACTGAACCAGTATGCAACAGAACCAATAAGGTAAGAGTAGCTAAATACATTGAACAAAATAGGGAAATACACTGAATAAATTATGTAAATAACAAAGTATATAGATACTCTGAGCAAAGTGTGTAAACAAATATACACTGAACAACAGAGTATATAAATACACAACATAAGAAAATACTAAGAAAAGTAGGTCAACAAATACTGAATACAGTGCATAAATACTCTGAACAAAGTATGTAAATGCGTTGAACAAATATATAAATACACTGAATAATATAGGTAACTACACTGACCAAAATATGTAAATACACTTAGCAACTTGCTAACTTCTGCTAGAAAGAAGGCAAAACTCAAAGCGTTTGCCAATATAATTGTGTGCAGAGGAAAATCTATTTCAACTTATTCTGGCAATTTGATAAACATTTTCTCCAATATTATGCTTCATTTCCTTCTCTACAGTGTTTGTGTTACCCAAGCCCACTTGGCTTCATGCGCCACTGGGCTTCATGCACCTCTGGGCTTCATGCACCACTGGGCTTCATGCACCACTGGGCTTCATGCACCACTGGGCTTCATGCACCACTGGGCTTCATGCACCACTGGGCTTCATGCACCACTGGGCTTCATGCGCCACTGGGCTTCATGCGCCACTGGGTTTCATGTGCCACTGGGCTTCATGCGCCACTTGGCTTCATGCGCCACTGGGCTTCATGCGCCACTGGGCTTCATGCACAGGAGATCAGTGTGCGTACTATGTGATGCATGTATTGCACGCACTATGCTTGCACAACGCTCATCCACGTATTCACCAAACTGAAACGTACATGATTGTTATGTTTGACATAACAAGCTACACTGACTCTTTGGTTTCTTCTATTTGGAAACAGTATACTCTAGTTCAAATTATGAAATGCTCATTACACTTTACATCCCAGAGTGTAAACTGTATTTATGCACAAACAACAAAAATCATTACCGTACATTTCTTAATTGTGTGCATCAATGCAATAACCCGAAATAACCCCAAAGTTCTGCCTTTGAAATTGGTCACTAGATGTCTCTGCTTTCACTCCAACCACTTCCTGGGTTATTGCATTGATGTGCAAGTTAATTTCTTGAAGACTGCGTTATGACTGTCAACTTCAACTATGATTTTCTGAGTTTTACACCAATGACACTTCCTGGTTTATTTCTCTAATGTACACATTTGTGACAACATAATTTTGTATTAGTGATCTCTCAGAAATGACATCTACTGGCTATTCATTAACTTGGCATGAATGTGTTTAGATAGTAGATTCATAGTAAGAGTGGTCCCGCCAGTAATCCGAGTCGTTCTTCCAGCACAACAACGCTGACGACACAAACGCTCGCAACAACCAACACGAGGGGGGTCGTCAGCTGCTGTCGAATGTCGCATCTAAGTTCAGCTACAATGTGGGTGGAACGAACGGCTCGTACTCGCTGCAGAAGACTATGTATCACCACGGTCTGGTGAACACACAGGCACGCGACATGTCACAGTGGAAGCTGCAACAGAGAAATGCCCAGAGTCTGGGGCAGCTCACCGAGAGAGCCCTACCGGTAAGACAAAAGTGAAACATGAGGGGTGCAGCAGTAGTCTACCTGGTGCTGTTTGAAAGCTTTATACAATTTCATTCACTCCACTTTTTCTGTGGCTGTCTGATAAGACACTAAAACTTCTATGTCCCACCCACCCATACAAGGGGAAGTAAAACATTCCACACAGGGGGTAACTGTGTTTACTACAACACACACAGCACCTATTGTGTGGTGTATAGGATGGGCACCGAATTAACTGCTTCCAAAACTAGCTCTGATGATGGAGCAAAGTGCCTTGTCTGTTTGCCTTGTCTTGGTGAAAGTGCCTTGTCTGTTTGCCTTGTCTTGGTGAAAGTGCCTTGTCTGTTTGCCTTGTCTTGGTGAAAGTGCCCTACTAGTAAGAGACTAGTGCCACTTTGTGGGGTTTCCAAGGACGTAGGCACAATAGAAGTTGTTGTTTTATTTTGACATACTAATGGATGTTCCAGTACACAATGGGTAGTCTGTTCACAGTACACAGTGGGCAGTCTGTGTAGCTGGTGTTTCTTCTGTTGCAGTTGAGGACGCGATACAGTACACGGAAGCAGAATGTTCGGACCGGCGACCCAGCAAGTCAACCCGAGCCTGACCTCCGTCACATGTCTGACCTTGACTACGAGCGAACGCACCAGCCAACGACGTATGGTCGCCATGGCTACGAGAGTCGCGGCGACAGCGCAAACACAAGGAAGATGGGACTGTCAAACGGCTCACCAAAAGCAAAAGAACTTGGTAAGGCTTGGCATATACGTATGTGGATTAAGAGTATAGGCAATATAACATGGGCGGTTCTTGGCTTGGTCTCATGGTCACTGAGTGTATATTGTCAACATAAGTGTCTTGTTTCCAAGCGATGGTTCAACATTTTCAAGGGCACGTAAAATGTACATTCATGGTGAAGTGGGATGAAATCTACATACAATTTGGAAAAGCCATAAGCGCACAAACCTGGCAGTTAAACTGAATGTTACAGCCACCTTACCTCCCAATTTTTTTGTTTTAATCTGCATGTTTTAATTGGAATATCGGAAATTTGCTCAGCATCAACAGTATTTGTGATTCAACCGCTATAAATTTGTCATTCAATTGTATTATTGTCTGATGAACATAGAAACAAATTGTACTTTATAATGATTTTGTCACTTGAAACAGACCATATAAAAATAAGGTACGGCTGTATACCTGCAGGGATAGATCTGGAAAAAGACACATGTGCCCTTTGGGCACATCAGAGGCATAACTGTGCCTTTTTGAAATTTTATGTGCCCCAAATTAATTTAATAAAAGAGCAATAAATTTGCATAACATGGTCGCTTTGCATAACGTGGTAATTGTGAACATTACAGTTAATTTCATATTAGGTCAGTAATCATATTACAGTTTTTTTATTACATTCAGTACATCTTTGCTTGCTTGATAATTTGTTCTGCATGAAATATGAGGTGTAAGCTATCTAAATATAAGATAGTTTTTACTTCTGCTATACACTTGTGTTTGTATGACTGCCCACATATCTGGGTATATTTAATATATTACCAATAATATCAACAACATGTACAGAGATCACTAGTTTATTTTAAAATATGGAATGTAACGAAACAATGCACTGAGTCTGTCCGACGTTTCATGGTCATGCCACTACTGTTTGAAATGACTTAACAAAAACAGACTGTGTCAATGGCAATGGCGCACTCTCATTGTCAGTTGTCGTAATTGTTTCGGCAACAACAGCCTCAGTTATTTTGTTTGTTTCTTTTTAGCCGACTAAGGTACCTTGTGAAGGTAGGGGAATGGGTCTTTTTTGGGCGGCATTTTTACAGCATGTGGCTCGATGAGCGACAAATTAGGGGAGGACTATATGCTCCACCTAGCAGACAAATGACGTACCACCCTAGTGGATAAATGATGTACTGTCGAAGTGGTAAAATGATGACAATCACAGAGCAATACAACCTCTGATCAAATATTAATCGTGCGGTACCGTAATCGCAATGTGCGCGTTTGCAGTCGAACACCGACTGCACTTTTCTCAGATTAAAACATCAGTGTTATATATCGCTTTTATATAAATATGCGTCACTAGGCACATGCTGCAAAAAAAATGCGGCGTTTAAAATCATGATGCGTCAATGGCCCACTGCCCAGATTTATCCCTCCCTGTACCTGTATACCTCCCTAAATCCCAAACATCCATAATGTATACAGGAAATCCATATGATGTGACTGGTTTGCCCATGTACAGTTTTGAAGTGCCACATGCACAGTCAAACTGAACACTGCAGCCACAGACTTCCCAAGGTCGTATTGTTCTTTTGAAAGTCTTGAGCCATCTAAACGCCAATTCACAACCGACAGCTGTGTCGAGGGAATGACCACACCGCCTGCTGGAGACTACTTAGAGAATTAACCCAAGCACTGCACTTGCAGAAAGGTTTTATCCGTCAACGGGAACACCCAACTTGTAGAAGCGCTGTATGACATGACAAAGTTATAACTTACACTAACGCCCCAATAAGATACCCCAGATGACATATGTAATATGTGTCTGTGGATTGCACTATCAAGCCCACCAGTTTGTGAAAAGCGCTTCCACACCTGAACTGCTACCTGGTCTGTTTTTCCACACCTGAACAGTTGTCTGTTTCTATACTTGCTCTCTTTTACCACACCTAATCAGCTGCCTTGGTTACTTGCTCTCAATTTCAATATGTGCTGCCTATTTCTACACCTATACCTAAACAGTTACGTGCTCTCTAGTTTTTCTACATACTCTCTAGTGCTGTCACTGTTCCGGTGTGCAACCAAAACCATGGTTCCCAATAGTTACTACGGGGACTCACCGTGAGTCCCAATAAGTACCGTGGGTACTCACCATGAATCCCAATAAGTACCACAGGTACTCACCATGAATCCCAATAAGTACCGTGGGTACTCACCATGAATCCCAATAAGTACCACAGGTACTCACCATGAGTCCCAATAAGTACCACAGGTACTCACCATGAGTTTCAATAAGTACCACAGGTACTCACCATGAGTCCCAGTAAGTACAACATGTACTCACCATGAGTCCCAGTAGGTACAACATGTACTCACCATGAGTCCCAGTAGGTACTAATGGTATTCACCATGAGTCCCAGTAGGTACTAATGGTATTCACCATGAGTCCCAGTAGGTACTAATGGTATTCACCATGAGTCCCAGTAGGTACTAATGGTATTCACCATGAGTCCCAGTAGGTACCGCGGGTCTCGGTTCTACACCTGTCCACACCTTGAACCGTCACAGCACTAGTCATCAGTAATAAAGTGACACATTCTTTGTATTCTACACTCAACTGTATCTAACGTCCATTGTCCACTTGCGTGTGTTGACCATAGAGCAGTGGTCTGACTCGCATTCTGTAATTTCTTGCCTTGAAATAAAAAAATTTCGGTTAGATAGTTGCTTGTAATAGACCTACCGGTAGTTTAGCTTTATTTTGGAGCATGTAACGACATTAGGTGTTTTCGTCTCCGCTCTTTCAAGAGTAGAAAACTTCCAGTCCACCATATTGGAACCGTGACAGCCCCATACCATAAATCAGGCATGGGTTAATTTCAATTGTTAATTTGTTAATTTGTTAATTGAATTAACTCAATTAATTTAATTTAATTAATTAACTTTTCCAAAAAGGGTAATTTTATTTTATTAATTAAATTTACCAAAATGGGTTAATTTATTCTATTTTATTGACAAATTGCCAGTTAACTCTCAGTTAAGTGCTCATTTAACAGTTGATATAAATGGATAGTTCACAGCCATTTTACCCAGGTTTTTTCAGAAGACCTGCAGTCACTATTCCAGCCACTAGCCTGAGATATGGGAGGGAGAAGGTCATTCAGGCACCTGTGAATATGAGGGAGGGCCTAGACAGTGCAATGTCCTTTGATAGGGTGATAAGTTGATGGCTAAATGTGGCTTCTGTAAACTCTGTTTAAAGTAAATACTTGCAGCCAAGTGGACCTGTGTGTGTGTGTGTGTGTGTGTGTGTGTGCGTGCGTGCGTGCGTGCGTGCGTGCGTGCGTGCGTGCGTGCGTGCGTGCGTGCGTGCGTACATGTGACTGTTAATAGGGAGATGTACAGCAATATAGCTTCAGTTTGGGATCTTTTACAGTGCCAGCTGAAATCAAAAGCGTACCGGTTCTAGTGATGTATAAAACAGTGAATACATAGTTGAATGCTAGTGTGTCAAGGGGAAACCTAGTGATTTCGTATAAAACACTGCATAAGAAAATTGTGGAATTCGCTGCAAGAAAATATTAAGACCTCAACAAATATTCATATCTTTAAAAAGTTGTATAAAAATAAAATTTATAAGAAGTATTCATTACTGTTGCTATAATTCTGTATAATTGTTAAATATTCAACTGAATTAGATGATAGTAAAATGTGTGTATTTGTCTTGGTATATAGCATTATGCTAATTGTCTAGTATGTTATGTAGCGTAGGCATCATTTTATTGCATTTTTATTGCATATATTAACATGAATGGGAAAGTGTTTAATAAGTATTGCACTTCAGATTTCTGCATTTCCACAAGAAATGTTAATTGTGTTGTTGTTGTAAACACATGTACAAATATACCTATGTGGAAATAAACATTCATTCATTCATAAATAACAACTTAGTGCATGGAAATTATGTATGTAGTTGCCCAGTTTTGTTTGGTGGTTGAACATTGGAGGAAACCACACCCTATCTACAACATTTAAAATGTCATCAAATGCCCCATGAAGAAATGTCTTGGCATGTAAATATTGTATGAGCAAATCCCTTTCCAACAAAGTTACAAAACACATTTCTGTTACTGTGTCTTGTGATTTTAGAACTGTTTTAAATGTGTAAACATTTCTACCAACGCATGATTTAATTGTTAATTGAACTAACATCAATTGTTAATTTAATTGAAGAATTTGAGAGGTTAATTTAATTGACCTGAAAAATGTGTGAGGTTAATTTAATTTAATTAACTTTTCAAGTTAATTGCCCAATGCCTGCCATGAATAAATGGTACCATACAGACCCATGTAGACTGGAGGTAGCCATGAACAGTCACTTGCTCTCAATGTCCACACTTGCTCTCTATTACTACACAAGAACAGTTACTCAGTCTATATTTCCACACTTGCTCTTTATTACCACACCAGAACATTTACTTGCACTCTATTTCCATGCTTGCTTTCTATTACCACACCAGAACAGTTACTTGGTGTCTAATATTCCACTCTTACTCTCTGTTGCCACACCAGAATGGTTACTTTGTCTCTGTTTCCATACGTGCTCTCTGTTACCACACCAGAAGGGTTACTTGCTCTCTATTTCCACATTTACTTTCTATTACCACACCAGAACAGTTACATGGTCTCTATTTTCACACTTGCTCTCTATTACCACATTAGAATGGTTACTTGCTCTGTATTTCTACACATGCTCTCTATTACCACACCAGGACAGTTACTTGCTGTCTATTTCCACACTTTCTATCTATTGCCACACCAGAAGAATGATTAGTTGCTCTCTATTTCCACACTTTCTCTCTATTGTCACACCAGAATGGTTAGTTACTCTTTTTCCACACTTGCTCTCTGTTACCACACCAGAACACTTAACTTGCTCTCTATTTCCACACTTGCTCTCTATTACCACACCAGAACAGTTACTTGCTCTCTACTACCACACCGGAACAGTTACTTGCTCTCTATTACCACACCGGAACAGTTACTTGCTCTCTATTACCACACCAGAACAGTTACTTGCTCTCTATTACCATACAAGAACAGTTACTTGCTCTCTATTACCACACCAGAACAGTTACTTGCTCTCTATTTCCACACTTGCTCTCTATTACCACACCAGAACAGTTACTTGCTCTATTTCCACACTTGCTCTCTATTACCACATCAGAACAATTAGTTGTTCTCTGTTTCCACACCTGCTCTCTATTACCAAACCAGAACAGTTACTTGGAGCAGTGCTGCTGGCATGCACTTGTTTCTCTGGCCTGTCACCAGATGGTGCCACTCATGTGTGACCTTTCACCTCTCCTGTAGGCACCAATGACAGTCTCAAGAGTTTACAGTCTGTGCACCATGCTTCTATTCCACACAATAAAGGCAGCATTTACAAAGGCCGAAAATGCCCACCACCATGATGTATGTATGCTAATTAAGCACGCTCGCATGTACGCACGCACGCACAAGCATACACATTTTATTACTTGTAAACATTGATAGAAATATTTTTTTTAATATTGGTAGAAATTAGAAATACTTTTCTCACTGAAGAAAGATACCAGAACTAGAGGACATCAGGTAACATTAGTAAAGGATCAGTGTAGATTGGATATCAGGAAATACTCGTTCTCCCAGAGGACAATAAATGAATGGAGCAAATTATCTACAGATTGTGTAACTGCTAGGAATGTGAATATGTTTAAAAACAAGATTGACACATATCTCAGGAGGGCAGGTTACACATAGATGAAACAATTTTAGACTCTCGATAAGCCAATGGCTTCCTTGTCCACTTACCACGTGGGCCTTTGCCTTGGATGGTAATCTTGTACAATCTTGCTAAACTCCATAACTTTGCTTCCAGGAATGTAATTACCCTTGTAATGCTTCTGCATTTCACTAATTCCAGGCTCATTTTGCAAACAAACTGACCCTACTTTGTATCCACTATGATGTGTAGCTCATTTGTGCAATTTTTTTTTAAATCATCTAACAAATTATTAACAAGATTTTTTCCAGATCCGGTCAAAATTTGACGAAAATGTGGTCCAGCTTTATATACTATCGAAGGCCATATGCTATGACATAAAGCTATTCATACTTTCACAAGCTACACTATCTAACGATCAAAGTCCATTCTGTCAATGATTTTAACAAAACTATGCAATCTTTTATTAAACCGATTGTGCATATTATTTTAAATATTCACACACTATAGATTTGAACAGTTGATTTGAACGTCAATGAACCTGATTCACGATGAGCTAAATTAATGAATTCACATTGGTACAGTAACATGAAATGATGCCGCATCATAGCCTAACCCTGTGATGTCATGTTTCAGGTTCAAAGGTCACACAGAAGCCGATGGTGATTGGGCACCAACAAATGGTGACTCCACCTCTGCCTCAGGTTCACAGCACGTCTGTGACGTCACAGTATCACTACGGCTTTCCGAACGTCTCCAAGGTGCTGCCACACAAAGCGACGGAGAGCCTGTCGGTGATGTCGGCGCCGGCACCTGTGGTGACGCGTCAGGAACTGATGACGTCGGCTAGCGCCGCTACCGGGAAGAAGCCAGTTGGTCTTCTGGGGCCCCAGCAGTCGTCTGCCGTTGGCATGGCACCAACAGTGGTCAAGTCACAGCGACCACGTGCCGCGCCGACCAACAATCTGAGACTGAAGCAGATGGAGATTGTCGACAACCATGCCGTCGTCTTCAGCTGAACCCTCTTCTGTCAACAAGCCCTGGTGTGGCTGCCCCTGGGTGATTATAAGACAGAGGGTGGGAACATAGGCATCTACTGCAATTCACCCACAGATTCCCCGAAACAGTATACTCAGTATTTCACACTGAAACATCCATTATACAGACCTGCCGAAAGATCATGAAGATCACGTTATAATTCTCTGTAGATGAATATGGTTGACAGTAGCACATACATCTAAAAAAGTGTAAAACAAACCACCTCCATAAACACTGGTTCTGCTTTCTGTCATATCTCATCCTGGTATATTGTATGTATGTATACATATGTATGTATGTGTTCTCATATATATATATGTATATATATGTATATATATATGTATATATATATATATATATATATATATATATATATATATATATATATATATATATATATATATATATATATATATATATACATGACAGTGCATGAGTTAACTTGGCTTAAGTAAGAAAATCACAGACTGATATCAGAATTTTTCATAACTTCGGTTTGGCTTATTTCCTACTAAAGTATAATTTCAAATGGACATAAAATCAAGACCATTTCAATTAATTCACTTCTGTTTTTTGTATGTTATTCATAAATTAATACACTTTTCAGAAGTCTCAAAATCTCAGTTCATGATTTTTCCTACTTAAGCCGAGTTTTCTCATGCAGCCCTCCCCCCACACATACACACATAAATACTACACATATATATCCACACATATGCAGGCAGACATAATGTACATACAGTGGTGTATTATTATCTATGTACGCACACACAATTTTCCCACAGATGTTCAACTTATATTTGCCATTGTGTTGCAGTCCTGAATGAGAAATAATGTAATATAAATTAATAGCTTACAAATGTAACCATTTCTTGGAAACCCACAAAATGTTTCGCTTGTGATGATTTTAGAATCGCGAACAAGCCCAGAATTTGGTGTAAACTTATTTATTTGGTTTGTTCACCATCGCATAATTCATTTTCAGCAGTGTTTACCGTCAGTATTTGGGTGCATCATGTAGACAGTGATCTGCATGGTGCATTCTGCAATGGTTTGTCTCGAATCTTCCGGTATTCAGTGAGTATGTGGAATGTCTTGATGAATGGAGAGAATACTTATAAGCTGCCACTACATACAGTTAAGGTCGGTTTACACAAGCGATTTTTGCCCCAATTGGTCGGGCGATACCATCTCGGATGACAATGTACAGCTAGTTAACATGTATGTTTACTGTGAGTGCAATCTATTGACTCACACCAATCTCGACTTGAGCTTTGATGCCGAGACAGTTGCTGGTTGGCCATTGCTTCAAAATTGCAACAACTGTCATGGAATCGGACCCATCTCCAAATGAAATGACACGATTGTAGCTACAAATTGGCGTCGCTAATCGGTCTATGTGTAAGCCAATCCATTGGACAAATAATTGCTTGGGTAAACAGACGTTTAGAGGGTTATTGCCTGTGAACTGCAGTGGGTGGCGTTGTTTTGGTTCAGGTGCATGGTCAGGACAAGTTCCACATGTATAATGTTGTCATCATAGCACACACTGTGATTGATCTTTGTGTCGGCACATTTGGATTTGGTCGTTAAAGAAATTGTTATCCTCGAGGGAATTGGTTGATGGTAAAATGTTATGTTGTTACTTAATGTACAGGTCATATGCATCTCTGGTTGCACTTACAAGAGTACAAACCAGCAAACCATGAATTATATTTTGTTAATGTATATCAAAAGTATAGGTTGTGCATGTGTAAATATAATTTAGTGCCATCTTAATGTGGCATTTGTACATAATATTTTAAGCAAATGTGTTTGTTTTTGATTGCCTATTAGCAAACTCGTTGCCAGAGCAACCTAGAATATTCCAGGTCTTTAGCATTGGCAACAGACACTTCTAGTATTCCATTGGCAACTTAAATATTCTTCAGGCAATTCTAGAAACCGGCAGTATTTCTTCAGATGCTGTCAGTTTGGTCTGTTTGTGATATTGCATAATTATTGCAGTTTAATTGCAGCATAGGCAGTATTATAAATACCTGTCAGTTCTTTAGAAACACAAACATTCCATCATTCCTACTTGACTGTGTTAATGTACTGTGGATTATATCCTAGCCAGAAAGAAACTATTCCAGTCAGAAAGAAACTATTCCAGTACGTTGACCAAATCCTGACATCCATGAATTATTCTGTATATAAAGTAATTGAGGGTCACAAAAGATCAGCAGAATATGACTAGCGAGTTATACCCATTGTGTGGGTAGAGGTGATTCTGTTCATACTCAAAGTGATTTTAGTCGGCCATTCCGTCCAAAGGTTGCAGATGTATGTCAAGTCCAACATTTTCTGTAAATCTCATGAGTAATTGTTGTCTTTCATATGTATGTGTTTCTTGTTGACTGTTGTTGATTGAACATTCCAAGTGACTGTGATATGTGTATATCTCCGAGATACTTTGTACAAGAACCACACGTCCATATTATTAACACCAGAGGAATAATGTAATAACAGACAGGACAATGTTTATACCGACATATTTTTATTAATTTTTTACTCATTACGCTGGGCAATTCATGGTTTTAGGCAGCATGTAATGTTCACATTTCTGTAATTTTACTTCATTGCTATTAATAAAGTCCCACGGTTACGTTTGTTAGTATATAATCACACCAGCGAGTTACCGGATGGTTCCGTGTTTGTTTTGGGTATAGCATCCAACATTGCTGGTATAATATACTTGTACGCTACCATCATAGGATTTGCACATGTGTTAATGTGAACAATAATTTATTATATATATATCGATATAAATATGTTTGATACAAATATGTTACAATTCAGCGTGTGCCAAAGTTAATATGGATGCAGAGGCAGACAGAACTCCAATGTTGGGTGGAAAACAGTAAAAGAAACCATTCAACAACCATGATTTGACATTATAAATTCAAGTGGATCTTGTATTGCAGTTGGCTTAAACAACTTACTGTAATACTAGAATTGATTTATGATTAATAATAAAACAATTGACATTTTATACTGTTGTTGTTGTATATATAGTGTCTATGCATGCATTGTTGATTGTGACACTACAGAAAACTGTTGATACAAAATAAAGCAATTTTGAAAGTGCAGTTTAAAAATTCCTACAAGAACAATAATTTCAAATGTACACAAAGTTATAAAATATATATATAATTATGCCAAATTCTACTGTTCGGCCTTCATCGTGACGAACTGTTCCAAGTAATTAAAGGTCCCTCCTCAATTAAATTTTTTCGCTATTCACATTTCAAATTCATTTTGTGTAAAATCAAACCTACTTAGTATCCACTGCAACATGCCAGCTCGTTTGTGCAACGTCTATACGTAGTTTTTTTGTGAAATCATCAGACAAGCTATTACATTAGTTAATGTTTGGTCAAACATTAATTGAAATGAAAATGGAAATGCTGAAAACTCACCCTTGGTGAAATTTCGTAACTTTGTCATGTGATTGGTGAGAGGATGGAAGCCTTGACCCCATAAAGTGTTTACCATTCTGGATAGCCACTATTTTGAGCCTTACCAGATATGATAAATTTGATTCTTTCAATGATTTGAAAAAAATACACATCAACTGCAGTACATTAACAATGTGCCATTTGCTATTTTCTAATGTCTTCACAGACCATATATGAATGAACACTTAAAAAAATATAATTTAACAAGATTGCCATCTCGAACAACAAGTTCCAGATGGCAAGTGGACAAGGAAGCCATTGGCTTATCGAGAGTCCAACAATTTTCTCATCTATTTGTAGCCCGCCCTTATCAGATATCTGTCAATTCTATTTTTAAACATATTCACACTACTAGCATTAACACAATCATTTGGCAGTTTGTTCCATTCATTTATCACCCTCTGTGAGAACGAGTACTTTCTCATGTCCAACCTAGACTGCTCCTTAACTAATGCTGCTTTGTGTCCTCTGGTTCTACTGCCTTCTTTAAGTTTGAAGAACATATTCCTATCAACATCCTCATAACCGTTCACTATTTTAAACACTTCTATTTGGTCTCCTCTTAGTCTCCTGGTCTCTAGTGTTGTCCAACCACATTGTAATAAGCGACTTTCGTAACTAAGGTCTCTTAATTCTGGAATCATTTTAGTTGCTCTTCGTTGTATTCTTTCTAGCTTATCTGTCTTTTTTACAATATGGCCTCCATGCTTGAATACAATATTTCAAATGTGGTCTAACTATTGCTTTGTACAGGGGTACAATTAGATGTTTCTCCTTATACGTGATAGTTCTCCTAATTAGCCCTAGAATTTGATTTCCTTTTGAAGCAGCAATCCCACATTGCTCTGAAACTTTCATGTCAGCATTAAATGTTACTCCTAAATCCTTTTCTTGTGTGGTTCTACCTAGTACAGCATCCCCCATTTTATATTCCTCGTCCATATTTCCATGTCCTATGTGTATACATTTACACTTCCCAAAATTGAATAACATTTGCCATTTTTCTGACCATTTAACTAATTTTTCTAGATCATCCTGTAAACTTTGTTTATCTGTATCATTAGTAACCTTTCTGAATACTTTTGTGTCATCTGCAAATTTGAGTACTTTGCTAGATGTCATCCTCCAAATCATTTATATATATTAAAAACAGCATAGGGCCTAATACTGATCCCTGTGGTACCCCACTCAAAACCGATTTCCAGTTTGAAATCTCACCATCTACTATTACTCTCTGTCTTCTGTGTGTAAGCCACTTTTCTATCCAGTTGATTACATCATTGCCTATACCATGGGCTTTTAGTTTAAGTAACAATCTTTGATGTGGCACTTTATCGAAAGCTTTCTGAAAATCTAAGTAGACAACATCCACTGGTGACCCGTCATCCACCCACTTTGTAATTTCTTCTAAAAAACATAAGAGATTGGTTAGACATGACCTTGCTTTTAGGAATCCATGTTGAGATGTATTTTTTAATTTATGTTTTACGAGGAATTCCACCATGTGGTCTCTAATTAATGTTTCAAGTAATTTACATACAACTGATGTTAAACTCACTGGTCTGATCGTGATCTGTTCAGGAATATCAGCCTTGCCGTTCAATACATTCACAAAGAACTGCTGATAATTTCAATTACCTGTGGATAAAGTTTATCGGGGACAGACATTCATGGAACCATGCGACGGGCATATCACCGACACTTAAACTACATCCCCTCCACAGGCAATGTAAAGCAAAACACCAAAATTGAACAGATAACGGGCAAACTATATTAAAAAGTGGTGGTTAATTAACACACTTCAGTCAAGATGCCAGAATATATACAGTTTATAAAATGATTTTACAATAAAAAAGTTATTAGACTTTGTACCTTTAAATGGACATTGGTAATTTGACCGACATTCCTGTGTTTATCTGTCTTTACACTTACCACACATTTAAAATACTAGAAAAAATACACCCGGGCTACCTTCGTAGTTCGTGACTGTGACAATACTTAAAAACCGTCAATATTGTACAGGCTTCTTGAAAATGTCACGTAACACTGGCAGTCACTGTACCATCTAGTGATGCCCTTTGTAATACATAACTTGGGACAATCATAGAGAAGATGCATGACACTGTGAACAATTATATGTCATTGTTTGCACAGCATTGTGGACAGTTGTATATAATAACTCTAAAGAGATGTAAAGTGTCTAGGTGTAGCATAACATACAAACAAACATACATTAGCTGGATTATAGTAAGATTGATCACAAAAAACCTGCATATCATATACTTGTTTATTTACACCTGCATTATAAGGCAGGTCACATACACGGTTCTTCAAATGTGTGGAAACTACAAAACACATTAAATACAGTTCATAATTACAGATGTCCTGCAAATACGAAATGTTTCATTGCATAAGTGACAATAATGAAGGATTCGTAATATTGCACCAGCATGTTGTTGTGTAAGGAACTTATATGCATAAGTTCAAAAATTAAATGCAATATATGAACACAAGACACGTACACGGACAATAGGAAACATCATTAGCTCAATGATCGTTTTAACAACGATGCAGACATCTAGTGTGATGCACATATATGTACATGTAAATAGACACGATCGCCTTAGTCCAATCAATTAATTTATTATGCTAGTTTCATGTTGCAAACCAAGTTAAATTTAAATGCACAGCAATGTTTTCAGTATATATTACTCTGGCGTGCCACACATAGGAATACTAGTGTTCAACACTGAGGGTTTGAACAACTATTTTTCTTCCGCTTGGAAGTGTAGCTCAGCCATTTCCTGATTGCCCAGCAACCAAATGAATACTTTCCACTTCGGTTTTCAACCAAAATGCAACAGTAAATGAAGCGTTTATTTACAAAATATGTTCCCCTATGTACGTGGAGCACAAAACATATATATCGCATTTTGCAGATGAACCCTTCGAATGTACATTTTCTAAACAATTGTATTCAACCATGCATTGCTCCAAGAACACTGTCTAAAACAAGAAATCGGGACAAATCCGGCTGGTCAGCAAACTATACTGTGAACAAGTCACGGTTTCATCTTGACAAGCGGTATAGATGAACCCTTCGAATTTACATTTTCTAAACAATTGTATTCAACCATGCACTGTGGCAAGAACATTGTCTAAAAGAAGAAATCTGAACAAATCCGGCTGGTCAGCAAACTACACTGTGAACAAGTCACGGTTTCATCTTGACAAGCGGTATAGATGAACCCTTCGAATGTATATTTTCTAAACAATTGTATTCAACCATGCACTGCGCCAAGAAACTGTCTAAAAGAAATCGGGACAAATCCGGCTGGTCAGCAAACTATACTGTGAACAAGTCACGGTTTCATCTTGACAAGTGGTATAGACTTAACATTGAGACACGCGTCACACACCCACTCCGCGTACACCTCCTTGGTGAGCATGTGGTAGGCCGGCTCTGTTAGCCCTGTGCACATGCGGTGGAACCAGAAGTTACACCCGCTCTCGCACAATATCGCCTGGTCGTTGTCATGCACCTCCTTGTGACAAACACTACAGGGGTAGATCGGAGGCGCATTCGGGTTCGACGGGTTGAACACCATCGGTTGGTTGGCGGGGTATACCTTCCCGCCTATCCCACCCGGTGGGGGAAGGCCCCCGGGTTTGTTGGGCATACTGTACATCATTCCCTGCGGACCGCCGGGCATCATCACGCCCCCACCCATAGACATGCCTGCGGATATCGGGTTCGGTACAAGTTGTGGACGCTGCTGCATGGCGTAAGTCAGTGAATTGGATACATTCTGGCCACTCGGTTGCAACTGCTCGTCGAAGTGATTGCGCGCCACAATGGTAGGTCCAGTCGTCAATTGCAGAAGATGTTCTCAGCTGTTCACCAACAGATTTGATTCACAGACCTAAAAATATAAGTATAATTTTTTTAACTTCATTTTGGTGTACAAACACTGTCAAATTCTATGCTTACAGAAAAGATCAGAGTAAGTTATTTAAAAATCAGTTTTGTGGTTGCTATTTTAACAGTATTATTGAAAATCATGGTGACAATGGTAATGGTTTTCGTTGTATCTAGTCTGCAACTACTTAGTCTACTGTCCGGGCCTCGCACTTATTAATACTAGTACCAGTGTCAAGATTCAAGTAATGACCTTCCAATTCAAAGGCCCAGATGGCAAGTGGACAAGGAAGCCATTGGCTTATTGAATCCAACATTGTTTCATCTGTGTTACCTCATGTCCTCCAGTTTTATCTTTCTTGAGAAAAAATAGTTCCATCAATATTTTCATACCCATTCAGTATCTTAAAACTTCAATTTGGTCATCTCTTAACCTCCTTGTCTATAGGGTTGTTAAACCACATTCTCTTCATGACTAAGGTCTCTCAGTTCTGGAATAATTTTAGCTGCACTCCTCTGTATTCGTTCAAGTCTATATGCTTCTTACGATATGGTCTCGAAGTTTGTATACAGTATTCTATTCTAAATGAGGCCTAAGTGTTGCTTTATTCAGAGGTATAATTAGCTCTTTTTCCTTGTATGTTATATTTCTCCTAATCACCCCAATAATTTGATTACCCTTTGAAGCTGCAATACCACACTGGTCACTGCTCTGAAACTTTCATATCAGCACTTATTATTACTCGTTCTTTTCTTTTATGGTAGTACTTAAAAAAGTATCTCCAATTTTATCGTTTACGTCAAAGTACCCGTGTCCTGTGTGTAGGCATTTACATTTCCCAAAATTTACTTAGACTGGGCGTCGGATGTTTCGTCCCATAGACCAAACCAACTGTTTTCGCAAGCGATGAACCGTGAAGTGTTTACGTTCGCATGGGGCAAATCAACTGTGTACGTAACCGGTGCCAATGGGCTCCGTGGGCTAAAACGACTAGCTTATTCTAACTGGAAAGTTTTTTACTTGGATCTTATTACTTTCGTTATTTTCGAGTTGACTTTTTGCAACTTGGGGAAACGTGATAAATTATTAACGTTTTTGAATCTTGAAAAACGAACATATGCGTTAAGAATTACATTGTTTTTTATTTATATACAGATGAAGATGCAAAAACAAGTTTAAGACTTGACAGTAGGTGGTCAGTTGGTTTAATCATCAAATTAAACTGGTAATCAATAAAAACATTTTAATATATAGATATGCCAAAGTATAAACATATATACAAAAAACAAGTTTAAAATGTGATGGTATTAGCCGTTCGGTTGATAACCTTGAATTTAAAAGTAAATTAATATTATTGATAACCTTAAATTTATTATGTCATATCAGTTATATTGCTCTATAATAACTATTTATTATTATGTTAGTGTGTATATGTTTTTGGGCGCAATCATAATTTTATTTCTTCTCGAATCAGGCTGTGGGCCGAAATGACTATTCTTAGAATTCTGATACTAGTGTGGGCCAAATCGACTTTAATTAATTTCAGTAGCGACGTGGTTTTCAGCGAAGTGGGCCGAACAATCCGTCTGTGTGGGCCGAAACGACAAGTCCGAACCACAACCAGTCATGGCCATAGCATGCACGGGCAACTGAATCAGCTTGAGCCCCTGTAACTGATATATATATATAAGGGTATGCAACTAGGAATGACCCCACTCACCTTTCAACATCCGTATCTCAGCGTTGCGATGCGTAATCCAAATACTGTGACCTTACACAAATGTCCCAATGAATAAACTTTCACTATACCTACTTGTCATTAAAAACATATATGGATTTCTTATGAAAAGCAGTACGTTAACGATTGTACGCACAGAAATATTACCGCACAGCATACGTTAACGTTACAATGTTACCAGAAGTGAGGTGCTTGTTGGGTGGGAGGTGCAAAATCCTTTGTTAGGCAAACGCCACGTGTTTGACCTTTGCAAGAGGATTGTCGATGCACACCTGTCACCTGCTGTAGAATGTGTCAGACTGATAACTGGCTCCTTTTGTTGTGTAGATTATTTGCCTAACAAAGGATTTTGCACCTCACTACCCAACAAGCACCTTACTTCCGGTAACATTGTAACGTTAATGTATGCTGTGCGGTAATATTTCTGTGCGTACAGTTGTTAACGTACCGCTTTTCATAAGAAATCCATATATGTTTTTAATGACAAGTAGGTATAGTGAAAGTTTATTCATTGGGACATTTATGTAAGGTCACAGTATTCGGATTACGCATCGCAACACCGAGATACGGATGTTGAAAGGTGAGTGGGGTCATTCCTAGTTGCATACCCTTGTATATATATATATATATATATATATCAGTTACAGGGGCTCAAGCTGATTCAGTTGCCCGTGATGGCATGGGCCGAACCACCCGGGACTCCTTAGTCTTAGACTAGTGTTAGCTCCCATAATTTCATGTTAATATTTATATTTTTTAATATAATGCATTAATCGCGCTTACCATTAGGAAGCATCTGTTTCATATTAGAGTCATAGAATGTGCCAAGTGCTGTAAACTAAATAGAAATAGAACGATAAACCCTACGGCTACGCGCACCTACACTTTCACTAGTTTCAGCAAGGTATCCTTTCTGCGGAACTGATCAAGGTAATCAACAGCTTCGTGAACAGAACTTTCCGAATCGAGTACTAGAAAGCGCCGAACAAAAGCACAGACGATTATACAATAACTTCGATCAGGACGACAATGGTAAACCGGTATACTAAAATGTAGTGCGCGTTCTTGGTTTTCGAAGACCGATCTTTCCACCGGAACACATCACTTTCGCTAATGCGCATGCCTGAACAATGGATACGCTGTAAGATGGCACCACCAGATGTCACTTTCACTGAATTCCGGCCCACTGGGCGGCGCCACTATTGTGGCCACAGCGCCGACTGAGCAACGTTTTAGCTTCATGTCCATTGTGTCACTGTCGTTGAGGCCATGTTCTTCAAAGTTCAAACGTTCAAAAATTAAGTAGGAGTAATAATTAATAATAAAATAATAAAAATAACTTCGATGCGACAAGCATCAGACCAGTTCACGTTAAAGCCGATGCGGCGAATAAATCATCACAAGTATTACACAAGCCACACATGAAAAGCCCCTGCAGATGAATGCATAATGTTCGATAAGTAGATTACTATCCGAGTAAGTTGAGGATGGGCGGTGCTCTAGGTGGTAGAGCTTTGGACTTTCGGTCGAGGGGACCGGGGTTCGAAACCACCTAATGCTGCTTCGAAACTTATGAAACTTATGGCAGGGGAAGTAATTAACGATCCCACACAGGGAGTAAATATGTAACCTGCTGTGGACTCTATCTCTCATAAGCCATTGCAGAAGCGTCGGTGACGCGGCTCAAACAATTCTGCTAACTACGTCGCAAGAGGATGCGAATGAATGAAAATCCGAGTAAATAGCATGTTTGCCAAGTTGTCACCAGAAGTGGCAATAACGACTGGTTGTTGAGCAGACATATTGCAGCTACTAGATGATTTATAAGCGCGCTCGATAAATATCACTCACGAATGGTGGCCGCATGGTGTCAACCGTGTTCCATGAAGTGGCTCAACTCTGGCTTGTAGAAAGGATGATCAATATAATGTGAACAAATATGTGTACCGACAGTCATTAGAACTGGTATTGTCGCCAGCATTTGTTTGGATTGTTGCCAAATCCGATCAATCTTGCGTAACTGTACACAGCATATAGTTTCAATACTCATATCAGTTCCACCTGGTAATATCAGCAGCAACCGCAATGAAGTCTTTGAAAATATAGTACTTGAAACGGCCTAACGTGGTTCATTTTATGGTATCTGGCAAATAATTGCTTTTGCTCTCATTCATCATCACGTGGTGCCATCTCCTCTCAGAAGGTTGGCTGTCATGGATGTCATCATCACATGGTGACATCTCTCAGAAGGTCCGCTGTCATGGATGTCATCATCACGTGGTGCCATCTCTTCTCGGAAGGTCCGCTGTCATGGATGTCATCATCACGTGGTGACATCTCCTCTCGGAAGGTCGGCTGTCATGAATGTCATCATCACGTGGTGACATCTCCTCTCGGGAGGTCGGCTGTCATGGATGTCATCATCACGTGGTGACATCTCCTCTCGGAAGGTCCGCTGTCATGGATGTCATCATCACGTGGTACCATCTCCTCTCGGAAGGTCGGCTGTCATGGATGTCTTCATCACGTGGTGACATCTCCTCTCGGGAGGTCGGCTGTTATGGATCCTGTTAGTGTTGTGCGTGTCCGACTATATCATGCCTTGCAGTTATCTGTCCATTTGGCTCTTGGTCTTCTTCTGACTCTTAACCGTCGGCCATTCCATCCAACAGTTCCCGTTGAATTCCTTCTTGTCTGATAATATGACCAAACATGTTTAGTTTGTGTTTCTGTATGTGTGCCTTCCATACTTCAGTGCAAAGCAATATAATGACAGTCAACGTTTGGAAGCCCTCAAAACGAGAAGACTTGACACGCATGATATGCCTCTCTGAATAGAACTGACACAGCTACTTGACTTGACACGATAACCGATCGCTGGAAACTAAATCATGTTGTGATTCTGATCGCTTTGTTACTTGTACAATACTTCGCAACTAAAGGCTTCGACGAGCAACTCATGACAGTGTCTGAGCAAATGATCTTATATGTGAAGAAACTGGAAGGGGGTCCTTTTCTTTGAGAATGGACCAAGTAGCACTGGGGTAGATAAGGTGACACCAAGCTGGTTCGTCCATCACCTGGTGACCCGCAGCTATTTTAGCAGCACCTTGTTGGCAGATATTCATGTCATAACTGGTTAGTATACTATATATTACAGGGTATTAAGGGCATGATGTTGTGTTCCAAATGCATAATAAATTGAAACCGGAAATTACCATGTAACCTATATAAATTATTGTCACAATCTGTGCACATGCAGTAGCAGTTAGATTTGCCGTGACATGAAATTTTGCATTTTCGATGGCCGCAGATTTTCGTTTTTCACTCAATTAATATCTGCTTTGTACAGCACGTCTGTTGTATAACACAATGGAACTTAATCGTGTCACAACTGGTCGTGACACGTAAAAAAAATCTTTAGTGCTGTCGTACAGAAAGCATGATTCTACGACAAGTACCCGTGTGCGTGCGGGCGTGCGCGCATGCACATGTAACTTTATGTAAGCTTATATAAAATTGCATGAACACACGCACGCGCACGCGCAAACGCACATATCCTTAGATGTAGTGTAGCTGTATTCAGATTCCAATGTATACACATATGTACACAATTGCTTAATACATATACACGCGTGTATCATTTTGCACGCGACATAGTAATTAAGAAAACAGCATTGGTTGCCGATAGCAGTACGACTGGAGTTCAATATACTACTTCTTGAACATCGAGCACTCAATGAATATATGCAGAGGTACATCGCACGTTGTGTGACTTGACGTCAACCTACCCGATTGCTGAACTGCAGAGAGCACCACCTGCTTCTCGTCCAGCCAGCTAAGCTAAATTGGGTTGAACAGGCGTTCGGCACTGCAGAATCGACACTGTGGAACTCACAATCACACCAGTTAACACCAACAGCAAATATCGTTTGTTGCCGTTCCATTTGCCAGAACATTTTGTACGGCACCACACGCAGCGACTGTTGGAACGGCGCATTATAATTGATTTACGATTTGATTGGATTTATGTATGCAACCAGTTGCACACCTACAGCTAATCCGATGCAATGAAGCTATCATGGCGGAGAAACTCACAACGCCAGCTTCAAAAACTGTCAGAAGCAGTTAGTTTATTAAACAGTTTATAGCAGGCTGCAACCGTAAAGTTCCTTCTGGCCCGTCGCTGTAATCATGATTTCATTTGCTGACGGGATGCATGAAGTAGCGAGGCCAGCAAGCGTGAATTTAATCGTTTTCGTCCGCCATAAACGTCATGAGTTTTGTTTATAACGACATCAATGTCTCGCAGGCACTCGATGTTGCCCTGTGTTCTTTTCCATGCAAACAAAACACACTACTTCGTAACACTGGCGTAACACTGGCGATGGAGGTACCTGTCCCAGTGGCCCGTTGGCCCGTTGGTCCGTTGGCCCGTTGGCCCGTTGGCCCGTTGGCCTATCGTCATCGTAACAGTCGCCGTGGCAGTCGCGGGACCTGTTCGTAGTGAATAGTTAAGTAATGTTATGTTGAAAGTTATTACTTTGACCAAGTGCTAACTATTCAGTCATTTGTTGGTTGGTCGCAGTTGGGGATTTTGTTGGAGGGTCTGTTTTAGGTTTTGCTGGGGTTGTTATGGATTTCGGGTTGAAGTGTGGCTGCTGTTAATCATTATGAACGTTTTAGTAGCGCATTGTTGCCATGATGTTGGAGCAGTGGTATGACATTCAGGCGCGTAGATAGCCGTGCGCACGTACGCACATGCTTCCACATCTATATGGCAAACACATATGTTTAAGTCCACCCGCCCCCAGAAATGTAATGTTCCATTACTAATCTGGCTGGTATCCATCGTGGAGTATAAGCACGAATCAAACAGCTAATAGGGCCTACACGGCGCCATATACACCCACTGCAATGGACACAATGTTAACTTGAATAGTGTGCATGCAAGCAGATACCCACTAGTTAGACGTATGATGGACATAGTCCAGTACATCGTCTTCTCCTTCAACTATTCAGACCATAGATTGCGAGTCTATCAGGCTGACATTGGGTTAGACAAGGATGCACAAACTGGTATGAACAACAGAAGTAATCTGCTATCGCTTTGTTTGACAACATGGTGCAGTCTTGCGAACGCTGTGTATACACTCAAGTTTGCATACGCTGCTGGTCCAACATAATCGATCCACTTCGATACAGGAAATCAATCAAGTCCTGTACCCCAACATGTCTACAACAGTCGTGATACTGCTGGCAATGTCTGTCTCGACTGTTACAGCAGAGAAGTTACTTAGTACCATGCGACGCCACGGTGACAATGTGCGCTTATCGGGATTGGCCCATGCGCATGTCCACAATGACAAGACGTTGAATGAAGAACGCATCATCCGCCATTTTTAGTCATTTAGCGATAATATTCCGCCCAAATGAAGGGGAAGGTAGTAACTGAACCTTTCTGTAGATATGATACACTCGTAAACAATTATTACCGAAGCATTAGCATTGCCTACGTATGTGTTCTTGGCTTATGACTAAATGGCTGATACTATTGCAAAGGATTTGCGTTTATCTATAAATACAATTACCAGATATGATTCTTAGAACACAATGTAATCATAGGACAAGTTGTCCAATCATTTTTAATGATATTGTAGTAAATGTACATGCATTGCAATAATGCTTCACTATCTGTTATAATTAATTGTGCTATTACATAGTAAACGGGTCATTGAAGTATGTAAACATTCTCAATAAATTGCAACATTTTAGCACATTAAAACTAGTGTTTGTTATGCATATATAATATACTGAAGATTCACATCCACCTTACACCAAATCGCACCACCAGGAATGGGTGTCGATAAGGTTGTTTTCCATGGCCGGGGGCATTATTTTTAGTTTTATTTTGATTTCAAAATGCGCCAGATTGCAAATAATTACAGTTATCTTTAAATGGACACTCAGGCCCCCTCTTAAATTTGTGCTTTCCATGAATTTGTGCATAGCTACGCTCCTGCATCATACGTAGACATAACTATTCCGTTATTGCACTCTTTGTTGGAGGGGGGTATTGTTTAGTCATGTACCTAACGGCTCGCTTCGCCACTGCTTCTTATTCCAGGATATTTCCTATACAACTAACACATGCATTGTCACCAAAAGCAAAATTTTCAACACAGTGCTACCATTAATGTTTTCGTCTTAGATACGGTTCGTGCTTAGCGGATAATTAACTAGATTTAACAAGAATTTAACAAGATTGCCAACCAGGGCAAAGGCCTAGATGGCAAGTGGACAAGGAAGCCATTGGCTTATCGTGATTCCAACGTTTTTCATTTATGTGTAACCCGCCCTCCTGAGATATGTGTCAACCTTGTCTTTAAGTATATTCACGCTGCTAGCAGTTACACAATCTGCAGATAATTTGTTCCACTCATTGATGGGCTTCTGTGAGAATGAGTACTTCCTGATATCCAATCTACGCTGATACTGCACTAATTTTTCCTCATGTCCTCTAGACAAGGAAGCCATTGGCTTATCGAGAGTCCAACAATGTTCACCTACTTATAACCCGCCCTCCTGAGATATGTGTCAACCTTGTTTTTAAACATATTCACGCTGCTAGCAGTTACACAATCTGTAGACAGTTTGTTCCATTCATTTATTGTCCTCTGTGAGAACGAGTGCTTCCTGATGTCCAATCAACATTGATCCTTTACTAATTTTACCTCATGTCCTCTAGTTCTGCTATCTTTCTTAGTGAGAAAAACATATTATCTATCAATATTTTCATACCCATTTAATATCTTTAAAATTTAAATTTTATCTCCTCTTAAACTTCTTGTCTTTAGTGTTTCTAAACCACCTTCTTTTAGGCGTTCTTCATGACTAAGATCTCTCAGTTCTGGAATCATTTTAGTTGCTCTCCTCTGTATTTGTTCAAGGGTATGTATCTCCTTCTTACAATATGGTATCCATGCTTGTATACAATATTTTAAATGAGGCTTAAGTACTGCTGCATACAGAAGTATAATTAGCTTTTTTCCTTGTATGTTATATTTCTCCCAATCAACCCAAGAATTGTAGTACCCTTTGAAGCTGCAATACCACACTGCTCTGAAACTTTCATATCAGTACTTATTGTTATTCCCAAGTCTGTTTCTTTTACAGTAGTACCCAGAACAGTATATTTTATTTTATAGTTTACATCCAAGTTCCTGTGTCCTGTATGTAGGCATTTACATTTACTAAAATATAATAACATCTGCCATTTTAAGACCATTTAACTAATGTGTCTAGATCTTTTTGTAAATGTTTTTTATCACCATCATTGTAAACCTTTCGAAACACGTTTTTGTCATTCGCAAATTCCAGAATGTTGCTTTTTATATTATCGCCTAAGTCATTGATATATATATATATATATATTAAGAATAATAAAGGTTCTAATACTGATCCTTGTGTTACCCCACTCAAAACTGATTTCCAGTTTGAAACCTCCTCATCTACGACAACACACTCTTCTGTCAATCAGCCATTGTTCTATCCAGTCGATTATGCTGTCCCTGATACCATGGGTTTTTAATTTAAGGAGTAATCTTTGATGTGGCACTTTGTCAAATGCTTCCTGAAAACCAATCCCTCTTCTATCGACTTAGTGATTGTTTAAAAAAAAACGTAACATATTTGTTAAGCTTGACCTCGCTTTTAGGAGCCCAAGTTGAGATGGATTTAATAATTTATGCCTAACAAGAAAGTCCACTATATGGTCTTTAATTAACCTTTCTAATAATTTACAAATTACTGATGTTAACTTCACTGTTCTGTAATTCTCTTACTTATTTCTCGAATCCTTTTTAAATAATGGTATGATATTTGCTTCTTTCCATTCAAAAGGAACCACTCTTTTTTAATGACAAGTTGAACCCTCTTGAAAGTGGTATACTAACTTGTTCTACTGTTTCCATTAGTAGTTTTGAAGGAATTTTATCCACTCCTGGTGATTTATTATCCTTTATTGCCTTTATTTTCTTAGCTACCATTTCTGGAGTTATAATTAACTGTTAATTAAATAGTTCGATTTAGCCTACTGAAATTTAGTATATGGAACTGATAATGAACTAATATCCTCTCTGGTAAACACTGAACTGAAGTAACCATTTAGATCTTCCGCTATTTAAAAAACTTTGTGATATCATATTTCCAGCACAGTCTTCTACTGGTCCAACCTTGTCTCGTACGTTTTGCTTACTCCTGACATACGCACAAAAAACTCTTGCTGTCATTTTTATGTTACATGTAATTTTTGCTCATAGCTTCTTTTAGATAGTCTAATTTCAGTCGTTGTTGTATTAAGTGCCTCTTTGTAATTTGTGAAGTCTTTATCCTGTTTGGTATATCTATAAACCCTCCCATAGTTTGCTAGTATATTACTTTTTAATACCTTCTTTTAGCAAGTGTTTCTTTCTAGACCGTTTTCCTTGTTTTTTTTTCAAGGGAACACATTCATTAATGAGACCCTCAATTTGTTATTTTAGAATGTTCCAACATTCAACTGCGGTCTTATTCATCAGCATGTTATTCCAATCTAGCTTTGCTAAGTATTTTCTCATATCTTTGTAGTTACCTTTGTGGAAGTTTCTCTTGTACGTTTTCTTATTTTTACTTTCTGATTTTACATTGATATCAAAATGTATTTGATTATGGTCACTATTACCCAATGGTTCAAATATTTTTACATTGTCCACTAATTCTTTTTGTGATGACAAAACTATATCTAATACATTTTCTCCCCTGGTTGGTTCTAGTACGTGCTGAGTAAGAAAGCTATCCTGGATTAAACATAGAAATTGTTGATCCTCAATCCATGTGCTCTCTAGAGAATTCCATTGTATGTGTCCATGGTTAAAATCTCCCATTATGATACATTCCCCTTTACTAACTTCCTTTATAGCGTTTTTATTTTTGTGTTGTCCTCTTCGTTTATGTTTGGACTTCGGTAAACTAATCCAATAGTTAATTCTGAATTTCCTGAAACAATTTTTGCACCAAACAGCTTCATCGCAATCTGCTTCCCTTTCTAGTTCTATTTCATAAGCCTGAATAGATTCTTTAACATATAAAATAACTCCCCCGCCCCTTCTTCCTATTCGATCTTTCCTAAACATTACGTATCCTGTCAGTCCTAATTCAGCATCTGTTATATCTATGTTGGCCCATGATTCAGTCATACCAATTATGTGAGGGTCAATATCTTCTACCATAATGTTTAATTTGTTTTTCTTATTTACTATGCTCCTTGCATTTAAACATACGCATCTATAACCTTTTTCAGAGATGTTTTGCGGATGATTTGATATTGGTTTATCTGTGCTAGTGGCCTCTTGTTCTGCTTGAGACACCTGTAGGTAACCCCCCTGCACTTCTAGTTTAAATAATGTTTACTTCCAAAAATATTTGTCATTGTACCCAAGTCACTATCTACTGCTGCTGAAAGCTTTGCTGAGTATTTTATCACATAATTTACTTTTGTGGACGTTTCTCATGTATGTTTTTTTGTTTTTACTTTCTGATTTTACTCCGATGTAAAAATGTATTTGATTGTGATCACTGTTACCCAATGGTTCATATATTTTCACATTGTCCACTAATTCACATTGTCCACTAATTCATTTTGTGAAGAAAACAAACTATATCTAATACATTCTCTCCCCTTATTGGTTCTAGCACGTGTTGAGTAAGGAAGCTATCCTGAATTAAAAATATAATCTGTTGGACCTCACCCCCTGTACGCTCGCTTATGATACATTCCCCTTTGCTCACCTCCATTATAACGTTTTGTAGTTTTGTGTTATCATCTTCGTTTATGTTTAGACTTCGGTAAACTAATCGAATAGTTAATGTTGAATTTTCTGTATATAACTATATTGCATCAAACAGCTTCATCGCAATCTGTTTCCTTTTCTAATTTTATTTGGTAAGCCTGAATAGATTCTTTAATATATATAAAAAAACTCCCCCTCCCCTTCTTCCTATTCCATCTCTCCTAAACATTACGTATCATGTCAGTCCTAATTCAGCATCTGATATGTCTTTGTTGGCCCACGATACCATTTATGTAAGGGTCAACATCTTCTACCATATTGTATAATTCATTTCTCTTGTTATCTATGCTCCTTGCATTTAAACACGCGCATTTATGTTTTCCGGACATTTGCTTACTGGTTTGTGTGTACTAGTGGCCCCTTGAGGCACCTCTAAGTAACCCCCTGCGCTTCTAGTTTAAACAATGTTTGCTACCAAAAAAGTATGATGCTATCCATACCGCTGTCGACTGCTGCTAAGAGTTCATTTGCAAACACTACTGCAACCTTTCTACTTAGATGAAGTCCATCAGTCATGTACATATCAGCCTTCCTAACAAAACATCCCCACACATCCACAAAATCCAACTTCCTTTTCCCTACATAGCTTCTGAACTAATCATCCTCCGGCAATTTCGATATCCCTGATCCCTGCTTTCCGTTACTGGTAAAAATCCCTGACAGAATTACCTGCTCAACCCGTGTCTGCTTAAGTGTTCTAACTAACTGCCTGTGTTTCCTAACTATGGCAGTTGTACCTTCCCTCTCGGCGTTATTAGTCCATACGTGTACTAAAATAGATCCTCATTTTTTCCACCTTCTCTGAAAGCAAACCACCATTTGCCCCCCCCCCCCCATTGCTTAGCGCTCTCTCAGTCTTCCTAACTATCGAGTCCCTCACAAACACCATCGCTCTTCCCCTCACCCCTCTATCATTACCTCAGGGTAGCTCTTGCGTCGCATCCCTTCCGTCGCATTCTGTCCTGGTGTCGTGTCACCTGGCAGCAGGATGAGGTCTCTCCAGCATCTTCTCATTGCCTTCCCCAACTTTATCATCCACCGCCCCCCCCCACCGGAACCACTGGCTCAACCCACCTTCTTCATCACATGCCCTACACTGAAAACTAAAACTATCTATAAAACTCAGCCCAGTATTCTCACACCCCGACGAAGTCCACATAATTCCTACAACTCCCGTACACTAAATGTCTGGTGGCCTTTACCTGCCATTTGCACGGCGTCATCACATAATTTTGATTTAGTTAGATTGCTATGTTAGCCTTAAATCAGGCAGTTTTCTGTGTTCAAGAGAACACCTTAGACTAGGATTATTTAGCTTTGAACTTAATTATGACAATAATATACCTGCAAACTATGTTGTATCCACTAAGCTCGCACGAGCCCCAAAAAGCCTGCCACCTAGCGAATACGCAGAACACTGTGTAAACAAAACAATAAGACTCAGTGTATACCAAATTACGCTAAAATCCTGCTGTTAGTTCCTTTTTACAGCAAACATTTGCTAAAACTATGTCAGATATTACTTATGTATGATTAGAACACACTCTAAGCGTTCTTTGTGCTGACATACCGTCACGTTTACACATGGTGATAGTTCACGTTATTTACTACAATGAAATATGTTCGCTTAATCAGTTAAATATGTTCGCTTAATCAGTTAAATATGTTCGTTTAATCGTTAAACATGTGTGTTGGCGTGCGTGCGTGAAGGGGATGTGCGTGTCTCGGAAGCCCTACTTCCGTTGCCAATCAACGGTAATCTGCCGGCAATGTGTCGACGTGGCTCGTATCGACCATATGCCGAGCTGCCGCTCGCTGTCCTAGCGTGTCTGTCAGTCGCCGGGAGAGCGCGTAGCAGCATGGAGAACGCGACCAGCGCCAACGCTACAACGGCCCTCGCGATGAACACAGTCCCACTTGTCACCATATCGTGCCTCTTCTGCTTGATCGGTTTCGTTGGCATTGTCGGCAACACTTTCGTCATTGTCGTCGTGTTGACGGACAAGAAGATGCGACATTCCGTGACGAACTTGTTTATCGTTAACCTGGCCGTGTCCGACTTGCTCATCCTGGTAGTCGGGGTGCCTGATATTGTCCAATTCATGCTCAACCGAGGCTGGCTGCTCGGTGATGTGCTTTGTCGTCTGGACAGATACGTCCTCGTCTTCTGTCTCTACGCCTCCGTACTCAGCCTTGTCGCCGTCTGCATAGAAAGGTATGTGTAGGGTAGATTGGGACAAGGAACCCCCCCCCCTTAACGGGAAATCGTTTCAGTAAATTTTGGCTATGTGCTATTAATGATCTTGTTAATTCCTATGTATATTACGTGTGTTGAAATTGTTGACGTACCTAATCTCTGAAAAAACAGTTGTAACCATGTTAGCAGAGGTTAAAATGGGACAAGAAGCCCCTGTGGGCGTTTGCAATATCAAACTTTCTTTATTTTACATATATTTTTATATATCGCCCACAACTTATACATTTATTCAACTGCTATAATCGTATTCGCCTATTGTATGCAGTCTTTTGTATTAGTTTCCCGTGGCTATTGTGCATAGTCCCACTATGGTAAGGACGATTTTTATAATTATGAAGCTCAAATTGTAATGTGAAGAGCTTACGCTTGTTTTGTTTCTGCTACAACTGTATTGCAATCAGGTAGACACGACGTCTAGTCTTTCTAGTCTTATGGCTAGTTGGAGTGGGGTAGCAATTTCTCAAATAGGGGCGTCTTGCTCCACATCCTACGTATCGTGTCCTTCAGACGTGTTGGCATTTTCTGGCTTTTGCTCTATCCGTGAACATTAAAAGAGGTGTGGCATTGTCTGCTATATTGCATCAGGACGCAATCCAGCGTGAGATAATGTGAGACGACGACAAACAGTTTGTTACTCGAAGTTGGGTTCTTTGTTAGGGGAAGTTTGCTAAAGATGGGACGGCTCTTAAGATGGGACATTGATATTTGTGTTAGTGAACGAAAATTCCCGAGCTTTAAAACGTCAGCAAGACAATTCGAACTGCCGTCCTCTCAAGTATGAGTGTGTTGTTCTAATCACTAAGTTGCTGCGAACCATTAACGCACCATTAACGCACCACTAACGCACCATTAACGCAGAGCAGTATCAATGTCCAATCATTGGCAGCTTTCTCCTAAGCATTAATTTGTGAATGACCTTAACATGACTATGATGTTGCGCCAATGAATTAACAAATGCTGTGATTTGAAGTTCGTCTATAGAGTCCCGCGGGCAAGGAAGCCATTGATACATGAAAACTCCATAACATCTAGGTGTATAAATACGGAAACTGGGTGTCAGTTTACAGCATATGGCTTCCTCGCGTCAAGTGGAGCTTACTGTTTTGCGTGACAATATTATTAATATTGTTAAATTTGATTAAATGTTGATATTTAGTGGTATTTTGTAACGACGGAGGAGGATTTCGTTAATGTTCAACATTTTAGTCACACTTGCGAGACGTGTGCTCAACGCCTCTGTAGTCGTCTACTTTTTCCTTGGTCTCTTTGCGGAGTGGGACACAAGTCACGCAATGTTCCAGCCTCTCGACGAGTCGTCTCCATGCATCGCGATCCCCTGTCATTCTCTCCCACTCTCGGCTCTTCACCCCTGGCCTTTCGAGATCTCTCTTAACATTATCTTAATATCGGTCTTTTTTCTGTTTTCTACGCTGTCTTTGTCGTTATCTCCTCACTCATGCTCTGCATGTGTCCTGCCCACGGGTTGTTTACACGGTTAGACTTTGTCGCATGCGAGTCGCGAGATCAAATCAAACAGAAGTCGTACCATGTAAAGACGCCTTAACGCAACATCTAATACGATTACAATGCGTCGTTAATGCAGGTGGCTGCAGCTTATATTTCCATATTTGCGGTACACTTTCAGGAAATGTTTATGCCAGTTCTTTGGAGGTAGCTCAACACACTTGCAAACATTCCTGTGACAAATTGCGTATTTCCTGGGTTGTCATAACGTATTATCTATACACTTATGTAGGTTGTACTTGTACATTACACATTATGTTGAAAGTGTGACCGTTTAACTAAGTAGCCCGCTCCGAAATAGCCAACATGATGACTGTTTGAACAAATTGCAGTAACGAAATATTTTGTATTCTTCGTGATAACAGCTGTCCCGAAATATGTTATGTCCGTGGTTGCATAACAAAGACACGGCAGTTGAAAGTGTACCTCAACTATGGAATGACCCATACAAGCCTCCTCTTTGTGCAACTCCCTGCAGCGTTAACGTCGTTAACTCTGCCAATCGGCCTGCACTTCTCGGGGCGATCAAGTCGTTCTCTCGTCCACTTGCTATTGGCTAAAACTCGATAAGTATTACGACTGCCAAGTAAGAACTCTAGGAGATTTAGACATATGTGTAGACATACTGTGGAGCAGTGGAGAACTTGAACCTCTGTATTCTGATTGTTATATATATATATATATATATATATATATATATATATATATATATATATATATATATATATATATATATAGAGAGAGAGAGAGAGAGAGAGAGAGAGAGAGAGAGAGAGAGAGAAGAGAGAGAGAGAGAGAGTGAGACAGACAGACAGACAGACATAGACAAAGAGACAGCCTACCCACTCACTCTAGTCAGAAGCCAGCTGGAGTATTGCAGTGTTATTTGGAATCCATGACAACATACTTTTATTGACAAAATAGAATGAGTTCAAACAAAATTAATTCAATATATATGTTACAAATCCAATAATACAGTACTCCACTGACAGTTATCCCGCGTTTTGCCATCGTTTTAGACTACGTCCCTTCAACATCGTAGGCAAGTTGCATGTCTGATCTTTCTACATAAGTGTGTGCGCTCTGTGGCCCGTTCTCATCTAGATTCGTTCTATCTGGTAGGAAATATCCAATATCATTGTCCTTCGAGATCTTTACAAAACTACACTCCTTTTAGAATTTCCAATAACAGAATCAACATTTGGAAATACTCAGTTTTAAATAGATGTATGACTTTCAACACATCGTATTTAAATGAACGTACTTGTGATATATTTATCGGAGCCAATACCTTCAGATCTGTAATTCAAAGACATTTTTGTGTATAATGCTAATGTCTTAGTTTGCTATGTTAGTAATGTCGGTATCGTGTGGTTTTATACCCTTATTATAACTATTGTTCTTACTGTTATTATTATTAATACGCATTGTTCTTATATTTTGTTTTCAGTCCTGTTACTGGGTGTTCGGACCTGTTGGAACTGAATAAAATACAATACAATACAATAGCTAATCGACTGAGTAAGCTAGTGTTCTCCAGAACACATTGTTGGCGTAAGACATAGGAACGGGAAAGGGAAATATTTATTAGTCCCAAAGGCACAACAAAACAGTATTCAACACAAAAAACATACAGTATATTACATTAAAGCCGACGTGAGAAAACGAAGTGGTAAGAATATAGAGTACGGTCTGAAAATAAAAGATAATGTCATACAAGGGACGGGAGACTCCTACTAAGGCTAAAAATTAATCGCGGTTGTAGAAGCCACCCTGTCGATTAATTTCACCGATTATTTAAGTTATAACAAAAGAAAATCCCTAGTGATATTAGTGCATAATTACTGAGTGAACAAAAGTAATGTAGATATGTATGTATATTACAAATGCCAAATATACATACAACCGGTTTTACACAGAGTGATTTTTAACGGAGGAAGGAGGAACGGAGACACATTGTTCAATATATGTATTCAGATTTTAAAGTTTTATATAATTTGCGAAACCATGTAAACTGTGAGTGGTGATTTTGTCTTTTAATAAATCAGGTGCATTGTTTATGGTATGTGGCAAACCGTACCTGAGACTTCGTTTAGCAAACTCGTGGTGTACCCTGATTGTATGTATATTATATTAACCACGTGTATTAAAGTTGTGAATACTATTGTTTTGATCAAGTGGTACGTTTTGCAGGTAAACAGGTAGTTTATTGTTTGAAAATTTATTATATAATTTTAGTTCCTTCAATTTTAGAATATACTCTACTTTAAGTAAGTTAAGACTTTTTTATAGCCCCATGCCGTTAAACAATAGTTTAGATGTGACAATATCAAAGTGTTATACAACATAATCTTTATATTAAGAGGTAACAATCGTTTCAGTTTATTAAGATACCTATAATTCTGGAGCACCTATTTGAAATGTTGTCGATGTGGCTTTGTCAGTTTAATTGTTCATTAAAACTTATCGTTAGGAAATTGAACTCATCTACTCGATCGATATTTGTGTTATCTATTTTTTATATTTAGTGGGTTTATCATATTATTTCTTCTAGCCGTTTTGAAAATCATATATTTTTATTTATTTACATTTAGAGATAAGTTGGTTAATTTAAGCCACTCATTAATTTTTTCCAGTTCTGTGTTGATTAAGAATTCAAAATTTTTTTTTCATATTGTGCAAAAGAATCTAGGGTACTTGAAAGGGTCGTGTCATCAGCGTACAGAATAAAGGTGAATTTTGGACTAGATTGGGCAAAGTCATGTATGTAAATTATAAATAACAAAGGGCGTAGAATTGATCCTTGAGGTACGCATGTGGAGATATTAAGCATGTCTGATTGGGCGACTTCAAATTATACGTACTGTTTTCTATTTGTTAAATAATTTTTTAATACATCTAAAGCTACTCCTTTTACGCCATAAAACTCTAACTTATCTATTATTATTGAGTGATCCAGAGTGTCAAATGCTTTTGACAAGTCCAAGTAAACATTTGTAGATATTTCCTTATTATCTACACATGAAAGTATCCTATCAATTACTTCTAGAGCGGCAAATTCCGTAGAATGTTCCTTTCTAAATCCATATTGGTTATCGTACAAAAGTTTGTGTCTTTTTAAGAAAGAATCTAGCTGGCTGTAAATAATTGTTTCCATTACTTTTGAAGTTGCAGGTAAGATCGGTATTAGTCTGTAGTTGCAGAATAGGGTTTGGTCACCTTTTTATGAATTGGTATTACTTTGGTAGTTTTAAGTTTGTCGGGGAATATACCCGTAGTTAATATTTGGTTTGTGATTAAAGTTAAAGATTATGTCAAAACAGGTTTAACTGACTTTAGAAGCCGTGAAGAAATATCGTCAAATCAGCAACTTGCTTTTGTGGGGCGCGATAGCATGCCGGTTAGAAGGCCGGACTCTCAATCGAGAGAACCCATATTCAAATCCCACTGCGGTCACTTCGAATCTTTGGCAAGTTTGATCACCCCACGTTGCCACAGTTCACTCAGCTGTATAAATGAGTATCTGGCAATACAGACAGTGGTGGATATGTGAACGAATAGCCTTCGCGCAGCAATTGCAGCGTGGCTGAATACTTCCCAAAGAAGTTGAGATGGCCTTGGAATGAACAGGTCTGCCAGGGGGGGTGAAGTGTAAAGCGCTTTGAGCAGTCCTATGGACCGGATACCGCGCTATATAAGAACATACCTTTTACCTTTACTTATTATATCAAACATTATTTTAGATTATTGTTTCTTCATTAATAAGTTGAAAATTAAATACATTGTCATGTTGTCCATTAAGGTAGTATCTGAAAGCTTTATTTGTTAAATTTTGTATTTGGTTGGCTAAATTTGGGCCAATATTAGTAAAATATTAATTAAATGTGTTTGCAATTGCCGCTTTATCTGCTATGATATTTTCGTTATAAATAAAGGAATTGGGGAAGGTTTTCTTTCTGTATGTTCTAGAAAGAATACCATTAATTGTTTCCCATGTTTTTAATGTTATTTTTGAATTTGTTAAAACAAGATTCGCAATGCATGCGTTTAGCAGTACATATGCTTTTTTATGGATTGTATTATACGTAGTCAGTCATATATATATGCCGTGTCACCACAACGGCCGTTAGCCGCGTTCGTTCTGTGCAATAGTCTGGGTCCAAATTACGCAGAGACAGTCTCACGCAATTCAGGTTAATATAACGGCAGCTTGTTGTGGCAATAAAGCTTGGTGAAGCACCATAGGCTTCGAAACACTGTCGTGAATACGCATTCGTGCAAGAAGTTGATTGTGTTTTTTTTCTAAACAGGGCAATCATATTCTCTTTGGATTCTGGAAAATATCGCACGTATAAATTCTAAATAATATGCCCAATTGTAGTTTAGCACTGTTAATAAGTGCATAATTGCAACCTAATGAATCACAACTGGTAAACGTTAGCGCAACAAACAGAGTTTAATTTGAAGGAGCGTTTTGAACATCGTGATGTGTTTTTTATGTTTACAAACGTAAAAGCACGCATGCACGCACGCACGTACATACGAAAACAAACAAACAAACGCACAAACACATCTTATTGCTTTGTGGAAGATAAATACGTTGATTAACTTTGCGAAGATAGATTTACTGCATCGATCGTTGGGTGCTGTTTGTCAAGCGGAATTAAACTCCTGTGCGTGAACGATTACTGATGATTATTTATCACCCTGGTGGGTCTACTCAAACAAACACTGAAGTGTGTTTTGTTCCAATATCCGCGTTCACTGGAGACATTTGGACAGACACAGTGGTGTTATGTGGTGGACAGACACAGTGATGTTATGTGGTGGACAGACACAGTGGTGTTATGTGGTGGACATACACAGTGATGTTATGTGGAGGACAGACACAGTGGTGTTATGTGATGGACAGACACAGTTATGTTATGTAGAGGACAGACACAGTGGTGTTATGTGGTGGACAGACACAGTGGTGTTATGTGTTGGACAGACACAGTGATGTTATGTGGTGGACAGACACAGTGATGTTATGTGGTGGACAGACACAGTGGTGTTATGTGGTGGACATACACAGTGATGTTATGTGGTGGACAGACACAGTGATGTTATGTGATGGACAGACACAGTTATGTTATGTAGAGGACAGACACAGTGGTGTTATGTGGTGGACAGACACAGTGGTGTTATGTGTTGGACAGACACAGTGATGTTATGTGGTGGACAGACACAGTGGTGTTATGTGGTGGACAGACACAGTTATGTTATGTGTTGGACAGACACAGTGATGTTATGTGGTGGACAGCCACATTGGTGTTATGTGGTGGACAGACACAATGGTGTTATGTGGTGGACATATACTGTTTTCCAATATTCTAAGACAATCAACAGGGGCTGTGTAAACGGAAAGCGCTAGATTTTGACATACGTAAAAGGATATCTTCGTTTTTCCCGTCTCGTTTAGTTTCGTGTTTTATGTTTTCTTATTTGATCTGTCTCATTTGACTTATATGCCAGCCAGAGAGTCATGAGAACGCATGCCCTACATGCTACTGATACCATTGTCAGAACGTTCATAATGTGTAATTTTATATGATATATATATATGTTTCATTACCTTCTAGTCGTTATACGTGTTTCGTGTTGTTAGCTGTCGCTATAAGTCTACCATCACAGTATTCCAGGTTGCGCTAATTTATTTCGGTCTGTTCACCTGACGTTTGAGATGCAATGTTTTTTTTTACAATAATTTGCATTAACCGCAGTCACGGTAATTTGCGCATGCGTATACAACGAAAACCTACCAATGACGGAAAGAAAACATACAACACGGTTTCAACGAGTTTAGATATGTTATTATAATTATTCGGAAAACAAACATAATTACAATATTCTTAGGCAACTTCATCTCTTATTGAAACATAACAGGCTTCCTTCGTCCCACACGTTAGTGTTTCTCTGTGTCCAACTTGTCCTAGCATTCTGCGCCATAACACATCTATTCACTATGATTTTATAACAAATTCAATACATTACTGTTGTTGCATATTTGGCTTTTGAATTCAATTAAGATATGTGGAGTACCTAAATAATAGAACCTTTCGGTGTATAGATTACCGGTCAATTAGATTTCCGGTAATTAGTTGATACACTAAATATATAATTATGAAACTACGCCTAGTCACGCGTACGACTCACAAAGGTAAACGAATCCCATCCAAATAACGTTAATTCATGTGAGCATGCCTTTCTGATCGTGCTAACCGGATCTGTGCATAATTGAACGTAATGCTTCAGACGAATACAATTACAACATCGTGAATAGAAGAATCGTGCCTAGTTCAAACGAAACATTAAAGGCGGCGTTCCACGACACGATTGACCCGGATGAAACTATCCGATTGCATCACAAACGATCAAAGCTATCATATCCGCAGTCAGCAAGGTGAGACATTGCAATGACAACTGTGTCAACCTGAACAATATGACACATACACAGACGCGCCATACACGCGCCCTAGGGAGCAACATACAGCATAACGTTCACGTTAGCAGAAATGGGGCTAATCATAACAACCTAATCAACGTACAGTAGAACTAGTGGGATCTACCAGCCATCAGTAATGCATGTACTAACATTCGGGGTGCCTTGGCAATCAAAATCGAGTAAATGAAAGCAATTAAAACAACTACGGAGTGGACGTGACAGCAGTAAGTGAGACATGGTGTACCAGCAGTAATTGAGACATGGTGTACCAGCAGTAAGTGAGACGTGGTGTACCAGCAGTGCTTGAGACATGGTGTACCAGCAGTAAGTGAGACATGGTGTACCAGCAGTAAGTGAGACATGGTGTACCAGCAGTAATTGAGACATGGTGTACCAGCAGTAAGTGAGACGTGGTGTACCAGCAGTGCTTGAGACATGGTGTACCAGCAGTAAGTGAGACATGGTGTACCAGCAGTAATTGAGACATGGTGTACCAGCAGTAAGTGAGACGTGGTGTACCAGCAGTGCTTGAGACATGGTGTACCAGCAGTAAGTGAGACATGGTGTACCAGCAGTAAGTGAGACATGGTGTACCAGCAGTAGGTGAGACATGGTGTACCAGCAGTAGGTGAGACATGGTGTACCAGCAGTAAGTGAGACATGGTGTACCAGCAGTAAGTGAGACATGGTGTACCAGCAGTAAGTGAGACTTGGTGTACCAGCAGTAAGTGAGACACGGTGTACCAGCAGTAAGTGAGACATGGTGCACCAGCAGTAAGTCAGATTTGGTGTACCAGCAGTAGGTGAAACATGGTGTAATAGCAGCAAGTGAGACTTGGTGTACCAGCAGTAAGTAAGACTTGGTGTACCAGCAGTAGGTGAGACATGGTGTACCAGCAGTAAGTGAGATATGGTGTAATAGCAGTAAGTGAGACTTGGTGTACCAGCAGTAAGTGAGACACGGTGTACCAGCAGTAAGTGAGACATGGTGTACCAGCAGTAAGTGAGACTTGGTGTACCAGCAGTAAGTGAGACATGGTGTACCAGCAGTAAGTGAGACATGGTGTACCAGCAGTAAGTGAGACTTGGTGTACCAGCAGTAAGTGAGACACTGTGTACCAGCAGTAAGTGAGACACGGTGTACCAGCAGTAAGTGGGACGTGGTGTACCAGCAGTAGGTGAGACATGGTGTACCAGCAGTAAGTGAGACATGGTGTACCAGCAGTAGGTGAGACATGGTGTACCAGCAGTAAGTGAGACATGGTGTACCAGCAGTAGGTGGGACGTGGTGTACCAGCAGTAAGTGAGACATGGTGTACCAGCAGTAGGTGAGACATGGTGTACCAGCAGTAGGTGAGACATGGTGTACCAGCAGTAAGTGAGACATGGTGTACCAGCAGTAGGTGAGACATGGTGTACCAGCAGTAAGTGAGACATGGTGTACCAGCAGTAGGTGAGATATGGTGTACCAGCAGTAGGTGAGACATGGTGTACCAGCAGTAAGTGAGACATGGTGTACCAGCAGTAGGTGAGACATGGTGTACCAGCAGTAGGTGAGACATGGTGTACCAGCAGTAAGTGAGACATGGTGTACCAGCAGTAGGTGAGATATGGTGTACCAGCAGTAGGTGAGACATGGTGTACCAGCAGTAGGTGAGACATGGTGTACCAGCAGTAGGTGAGACATGGTGTACCAGCAGTAAGTGAGACATGGTGTACCAGCAGTAAGTGAGACATGGTGTACCAGCAGTAGGTGAGATATGGTGTACCAGCAGTAGGTGAGACATGGTGTACCAGCAGTAAGTGAGACATGGTGTACCAGCAGTAGGTGAGACATGGTGTACCAGCAGTAGGTGAGACATGGTGTACCAGCAGTAAGTGAGACATGGTGTACCAGCAGTAAGTGAGACATGGTGTACCAGCAGTAGGTGAGACATGGTGTACCAGCAGTAAGTGAGACATGGTGTACCAGCAGTAAGTGAGACATGGTGTACCAGCAGTAGGTGAGACATGGTGTACCAGCAGTAGGTGAGACATGGTGTACCAGCAGTAAGTGAGACATGGTGTACCAGCAGTAGGTGAGATATGGTGTACCAGCAGTAGGTGAGACATGGTGTACCAGCAGTAGGTGAGACATGGTGTAGCAGCAGTAAGTTGGACGTGGTGTACCAGCAGTAAGTGAGACATGGTGTACCAGCAGTAAGTGAGACGTGGTGTACCAGCAGTAAGTGAGACATGGTGTTCCAGCAGTAAGTGAGACATGGTGTACCAGCAGTAAGTGAGACATGGTGTACCAGCAGTAAGTGGGACGTGGTGTACCAGCAGTTATTGAGACATGGTGTACCAGCAGTAAGTGAGACATGGTGTACCAGCAGTAGGTGAGACATTGTGTACCAGCAGTAGGTGAGACATGGTGTACCAGCAGTAAGTGAGACATGGTGTACCAGCAATAAGTTGGACGTGATATACCAGCAGTAGGTGAGACATGGTGTACCAGCAGTAAGTGAGACATGGTGTACCAGCAGTAAGTTGGACGTGGTGTACCAGCAGTAGGTGAGACATGGTGTACCAGCAGTAAGTGAGACTTGGTGTACCAGCAGTAAGTGAGATTTGGTGTACCAGCAGTAAGTAAGACATGGTGTACCAGCAGTAAGTCAGACTTGGTGTACCAGCAGTAAGTGAGATATGGTGCACCAGCAGTAAGTGAGACATGGTGTACCAACAGTAAGTGAGACTTGGTGTACCAGCAGTAAGTGAGACATGGTGTTCCAGCAGTAAGTGAGACATGCTGTACCAGCAGTAAGTGGGACGTGGTGTACCAGCAGTAGGTGAGACATGGTGTACCAGCAGTAAGTGAGACATGGTGTACCAGCAGGAAGTGAGACAATGTGTACCAGCAGTAGGTGAGACATGGTGTACCAGCAGTAAGTGAGACGTGGTGTACCAGCAGTAAGTGAGACATGGTGTTCCAGCAGTAAGTGAGACATGCTGTACCAGCAGTAAGTGGGACGTGGTGTACCAGCAGTAGGTGAGACATGGTGTACCAGCAGTAAGTTGGACGTGATGTACCAGCAGTAAGTGAGACATAGTGTACCAGCAGTAAGTGAGACATGGTGTACCAGCAGTAGGTGAGACATGGTGTACCAGCAGTAGGTGAGACATGGTGTACCAGCAGTAAGTGAGACATGGTGTACCAGCAGTAAGTGGGACGTGGTGTACCAGTAGTAGGTGAGACATGGTGTACCAGCAGCGTAGTCTCGGACACTCTCTCTACTTTCAAGGCACGCCTAAAGACTCATTTTTATCGACTCTCATTTTAGTTCAACATGGTAGTTCCTTCACTAATAATATGTATTTATGTTATTATGTATTAACCTATTTATATATTTATTTATTAATTGTAACTTCATAAATGTTATTTCAGTTATATAAATTTACGTAGTCTTATTTCTACATAATATTAACAGTAGTGAGCTATAATTGTGATAACTATAATTATTGAGCTACAATTATGATAAAACAAAATGTATATATTTAATTACTGTACTTATCTCCATTTGATTAATCTTAATTCATATAACTTTATTTAACTTAAAATAATTGCATGTTTATTTAGCAATTGTATAACTATTTGTCTTGTAAAGCGACACGAACAATTTAAAATTGCATCTGGCGCTATGTCAAATAAAATATATAGTAAGTATTATTATTATACCAGACGGTTCGCTGTCATGATCCGGTTTCAACCTTTACATAAGGGACAGTCAAGACAGCCGTCAACATGGGGGATTGTTTGCTATGTACTAGATATATTCCCGACTAAGCAATGGACATAACTAAACCAAACAGAACTTGAAACTATGTGGATGAAGATACGTCCACCAAAGATGCCTCGCAATCACCCGCAGATAACAATCTGTACAGTATACCACCTTCCCGGGGCAGACGATTGGACATGGCTAAACCACATTGACCACTCTATTAACAACGTGCGACCTTGGATAGATGACAATTTCCGCTATCTAATAAGGTCGCCGCCAGATTGAGGACAGACATAGTGATGTTATGTGGTGGACAGACACAGTGATGTTATGTGGTGGACAGACATAGTGATGTTATGTGGTGGACAGACACAGTGATGTTATGTGGTGGACAGACACAGTGATGTTATGTGGTGGACAGACACAGTGGTGTTATGTGGTGGACAGACACAGTGATGTTATGTGGTGGACAGACACAGTGATGTTATGTGGTGGACAGACACAGTGATGTTATGTGGTAGGCAGACACAGTGGTGTTATGTGGTGGACAGACACAGTGGTGTTATGTGGTGGACAGACACAGTGATGTTATGTGGTGGACAGACACAGTGGTGTTATATGGTGGACAGACACAGTGATGTTATGTGGTGGACAGACACAGTGATGTTATGTGGTGGACAGACACAGTGATGTTATGTGGTGGACAGACACAATGATGTTATGTGGTGGACAGACACAGTGATGTTATGTGGTGGACAGACACAGTGGTGTTATGTGGTGGACAGACACAGTGATGTTATGTGGTGGACAGACACAGTGATGTTATGTGGTGGACAGACACAGTGATGTTATGTGGTGGACAGACACAATGATGTTATGTGGTGGACAGACATAGTGATGTTATGTGGTGGACAGACACAGTGATGTTATGTGGTGGACAGACACAATGATGTTATGTGGTGGACAGACACGGCTATGTTATGGACAGATACAGTGGTGTTTTGTGGTGGACAGATACTGCTTTTCCTTTCGTAAATACCATTAAAAATGTGTAGTTTATTAGCACTAGATTGTGACGTAATATATATATATATATATATATATATATATATATATATATATATATATATATATATATATATATATATATATATTCTAGGACAATCAACAGGGTTTATGTAAACGGAAATCACTGGATGATAGCCTAAGTAAAAGAAAATCTTCGTTTTTTGCTTCTCGTTTATTTTAGTATTTTTTGTTTTCTTAATTGATCTGTCTCATTTGATTGATATGCCTGCCAGATGTTATCATGAGAACGTAGGCCCTACATGCTACTGGTACCATTGTCAGAACGTTCATAGTGACTATAGTGACTTATATTTTTTATTACCTTCTAGTCGTTGTACGTGTTTCGTGTTGTTAGCTGGTGCTACAAGTCTGCCATCACAGTATTCCAGGCTGCGCTAGATGTATTTTAATTTATTTCGGTCTGTTCACCTGACATTTGTGTTTCAATCTTTTCTTACAATTGTATTAACCGCAGTTACGGTAACTTGTGCAGGTGTCTGCAACGAAACCTACCAATGACGGAAAGCCAACATACAACACGGATTTAACGAGTTTAAATATATTGTTACAATTATTCGGAAAACATACATATTTATAATGCTTGTATGTAAATTAAAATCATGACGTAAACACACAATATTAGCGATCCGAAATATTCGTAAACACAGCGGGGCAGTGTGCAGACGGCCACAGCGATGTCAACAGTTCGGACACATGTATCGTGGCTGGTATCCCCTCGGTTCTAGCCCTGTCTGGAAGCGTACCCCACAAAGCTGTTTATCTTTTCCCCGGGCTGCCCAAACTTGATCATCAATTAAATACGGTACTGATCACAACAATACTAAGATCTGCTGCAGAAATGTATATTTATTCCGTGACATAAAGGTTACGGTTTTTTCTTCTTGTTTAGCCAAAACCCTCAGTTGGGCCGTTGGCGTCTCCTTGGAATCTCTCATGACAAATTCAATATATTACTGTTGTTGAATAGTTGGCTTTTGACTTCATCTACGAAGAGCGGAGTACCTAAATTATATAACCATTCGGTGTATAAATTACCGGTCAATCAGATTTCCAGTAATTAATTCATACACTAAAAATATGATTATGAAACTACGCCTAGTCAAGCGTACGACTCATAAAGGTAAACGAATCCCATCCAAATAACGTTCATGTGATCATGCCTTTCTGATCGTGCTAACCGGATATGTGCTTTATAGAACGTAATGCTTCAGACGAATACAATTACAGCATCGTGAATAGAAGAATCGTGCCTAGTTCAAACGAAACATTAAAGGCGGCGTTCCACGACACGATTGACCCGGATGAAACTATCCGATTGCATCACAAACGATCAAAGCTATCATATCCGCAGTCCACAAGGTGAGACATTGCAATGACAACTGCGTCAACCTGAACAATATGACACATACACAGACGCGCCATACACGCGCCCTAGGGAGCAACATACAGCATAACGTTCACGTTAGCAGAAATGGGGCTAATCATAACAACGTAATCAACGTACAGTTGAACTAGTGGGATCTACCAGCCATCAGCAATACATTCGGGATGTCTTGGCAAACAAAATCGATGAAATTAAAGTAACTAAGGACAACTACGGAGTGGATGTCCTAGCAGTCACTGAGACATGGTATACCAGCAGCATACCGGACGGCTCGCTCTGGTTACCCGGTTTTATCCTCTACAGAAGGGACAGGCAAGACAGCCGTCAATGCCGATACGTCCACCAAAGGTGTCTCGCAACCACCCGCAGTTAACAATCTGTACAGCATATCACCCTCCCGGGGCAGACGACTGGACGTTGCTAAACCACACTGACCACTCTATTAACTACGTGCGTCACCATCTGCATACTGGCGTCATCATAATGGGCGACCTTAACAAGTTGAGAGATTCTCATTTAAAACGAAATCACAACCTAGAACAAATTGTTGACATACCCACACGGTGAACTGCGACACTGGACAAAATCTACACAAACCTAACCGATTTATACCACCATCCTGTAGTCATAGCACCAACTGGCCTATCGGATCACGTGGTGGTATTATGTACTCCATCAACGTCCACGAAATATACAGAACCAGTCGTTTCAAAGACGTCTTCCCGCAGTTGCAGGCCTGACGGACGAGCCAGTTTTGCGGCAGCGCTCCACCTCATCTCGTGGGAAACCCTGTTCCACCTACCAACCTGCGAACAACAACTGCAGTTTTTCAACCATTAGAATCATTCTACCATTAGAACTTTACTCGACATGCATCTCCCTGAACGGAAAAAAAATCAGACGATTTTCCAGCGACGGACCTTGGATAGATGACAATTTCAGCTATCCAATACGTCGTCGCTATATTGCCCTTCTTTCTGGGAACCGATCATTTTACAGGCATTACAGAAATAACGGTAATCGTGAATGAAAGTCCTTGCAACGAAAATGTCACCAACGGAAAATCCAATCACTCGAGAATGAACATCCGAAACGATGGTTGAATAATGTGAAAGAACTTGCAGGGGTTAAGGTCAACTATAACAATCTACAAGGTCTTGCTAACACACACTGTTCAGGAAACGTCAGTATTCTAGAAAACGAAATAAGTGACTTCTTTGAGTGTGTGACCAAAGACTTCCCACCACTCTTACCTGTTGATGAGTTCTTACCTCCGGGAGCTGGCACCACGGTCCCAGATACCTACATCATCAACGTCGATGAAGTAGTCAAATCACTATCACGAATTAAAACACACAAAGCAACCAGCCCGGACGAGATACCCAACTGGATGTTACATGACTACGCAGCCATCCTCGCTCCTCCCGTCTGCGCGATATTCAACAGCAGTCTACGGGAAGGAACCATGCCCGCCCTGTGGAAACGCGATGACATTCGATCGGTGCATAACGACGATAGCACAATATGGGAAGCTTCTTCATCCTCTGGAATTGTCAGCTCACTCCAAGTAGCAGCAGACGAAGTCGGGCCATTGACAGCGAGTAACAAAGTGGCGCTGAACTACGACAAGAATAAGGAACGGCGAATATGTTTCAAGAAATCAACCCCAGACATCGCACTGCTGACCATCGACGGTAGACCTATCCAACGAGTTAAGAGCACTCGTCTACTAAGTGTGACATGGGGGGGGGTGAGAGAATGGAGACGGGCGGTGGAGACGGGCGGTGGAGACGTGCGGTAGAGACGGGCGGTGGAGACGGGCGGTGGAGACGGCAGTGGAGATGGGCGGTGGAGACGTGCGGTGGAGACGGTCGATGGAGACGGGCGGTGGAGACGGCAATGAAACGTGATCAGTGACGGGAGGAAACCGAGGACAAACCGAGGACCAGTGTCGATGTCAACCTCAACTTGGACTTCAGAGACAAATAGGAGAACAACAACCACAACAACAACAACAACCACACCAATAACAACATCAACCACAACAACATCAACCACAATAACAACAACAATCACAGCAACAGCAACCACAACAACAACAACAACAACATCAACAACAACCACAACAACAATCACAACGACAACAATCGCAACAACTACAACAACAACACCAACCACGACAACAACAACCACCACCACCACAACAACAACAACAACCACAACTGCTATACTGCACCTTTCCTTGTTGCCACTGACATCTACTGTCACGGACGTGTCCAGTGATGGTCAATACGCATGACTTGGTTACGTAATCATGAATGGTGAATTGTTAGATAGGTTGTGGCTATAGTTACGTCATTGCCGTAGCTTTGGTATTTAGACTAGTATTACTAGAACGCGGTTTCCACATACGTTCATCCATGATCACTCACAAGTCTTCACTTATAACTTGTCCCTAATTACTCAAGGCTATATAACTGATCCCTAATCATGTTCGGTAATAACAAGTCGTCTGCCATAATTGATCCCTAATCACGGATAGACAGATGGCCGTGTGTATGCGCACATGGCTGTCAAATAGATAGATGGCCGTGTGTATGCGCACATGGCTGTCAAATAGATAGATGGCCGTGTGTATGCGCACATGGCTGTCAAATAGATAGATGGCCGTGTGTATGCGCACATGGCTATCAAATAGATAGATGGCCGTGTGTATGCGCACATGGCTGTCAAATAGATAGATGGCCGTGTGTATGCGCACATGGCTATCAAATAGATAGATGGCCGTGTGTATGCGCACATGGCTGTCAAATAGATAGATGGCCGTGTGTATGCGCACATGGCTGTCAAATAGATAGATGGCCGTGTGTATGCGCACATGGCTGTCAAATAGATAGATGGCCGTGTGTATGCGCACATGGCTGTCAAATAGATAGATGGCCGTGTGTATGCGCACATGGCTATCAAATAGATAGATGGCCGTGTGTATGCGCACATGGCTATCAAATAGATAGATGGCCGTGTGTATGCGCACATGGCTGTCAAATAGATAGATGGCCGTGTGTATGCGCACATGGCTTTCAAATAGATAGATGGCCGTGTGTATGCGCACATGGCTGTCAAATAGATAGATGGCCGTGTGTATGCGCACATGGCTATCAAATAGATAGATGGCCGTGTGTATGCGCACATGGCTGTCAAATAGATAGATGGCCGTGTGTATGCGCACATGGCTATCAAATAGATAGATGGCCGTGTGTATGCGCACATGGCTGTCAAATAGATAGATGGCCGTGTGTATGCGCACATGGCTATCAAATAGATAGATGGCCGTGTGTATGCGCACATGGCTATCAAATAGATAGATGGCCGTGTGTATGCGCACATGGCTGTCAAATAGATAGATGGCCGTGTGTATGCGCACATGGCTGTCAAATAGATAGATGGCCGTGTGTATGCGCACATGGCTATCAAATAGATAGATGGCCGTGTGTATGCGCACATGGCTATCAAATAATAATAATAAACATTTTGTAATCACAATAAACCTAATAAAATATACATTTTATCATTCTAAGGATCGTGAGTGTAAACCATAAATACATAAATAAAACATAGTACCGCTTAAGATTAAATAATTAATTATTTTAAAATGCAGTAAATATATATTTAAAAATGGATTCAAATAAGCGTAGCTTAGCGATTTGAATCAACGATATGGGTAAAATACATAATATCAACAAGTTAACTAAGATAGTCCAGTTAAAGTGTCAGGGGTTCTCACGAGTCACTGTCGTTTAATCAAAAGTGTTCATGTACATGTTTTAAAAGCGTGTGGATTTACGATGTCGTAGTGCTGGGCTAAGGGGATTAAGGTTAAAGGTACGTTGTCATATACCGCAGTGTCCAGTCCTCAGGACTGCTCAAAGCTTAACACTTCACCCCCTGGCAGACCTGTTCAGTCCAACGCCATCTCGACTACTCTGGGAAGCATACCTCCACGCTGCAATTACTGCGCGAAGACTTCGTTCACATACTCTTCCAGATCTTAGCACCAGTTACTGCTATCGAGTTTTTGAAGATTTTGGTCTGTGCTTGTCTTCGTACGCAGATATCTCCTTTGGCGTTCGGTCTCGTATTTCTTGCAGAAACGTTCGAGACAAGCTCTAATATCTCGCGTATGTAATTTGGAGCCAGTCCCTTCACTGATATGCACACTAATTGTGATTGTCGGTATGTGACACGCTCTGGCAGTGACAGCCAATGTAGCTGCCTCAATGGTGGACCACTTGGAGCTCTGTATTCTGGTTGTGTATCACTATCCAGTCTTCTCTATTCTTTAATTAATCCTACTTCGGCTACTTCCGCTACTCCTGCTACTTCCGACACTTCCGATACTCCTGCCTTAATTCCTCCAACGTGTGATGTGTGCTGATGTTCTAACATGAGATGGAATTCGACATAACCGAACACTTGTTAGCAAAGCTCGCCTAAAGGTTTGCACTCGGTCAAACTGTTCCATATAACCGTTGTTCAATGTATATCCATGAAAACCGTGCAGGCTAGAACAGGGATTTGAAGTTGTTCCTTGTAAGCGGATGTTCTTTACATTGGGTGTCATTATAGCGTGTACGTGGAACACCGGGTATTGTGCCCACATGATCAGCCTTAGCAGGTCACTTAAGCACTTTACGTCGCTTCCTGTTGCACCATCTTCACGTTGACATGCTGATTGACATCGCTAATACACAACTATAGGTCAGCAGTGAACTGGCTTGAAAGATTGTCAAAATGCATTAGTGATCATTTCTCTTCCGCGAACTGTTCCACTCAAGGCGCAACACCTCACGTCTCATCTTATTAATTCTAGCCAACAACCTTGTCCCAGTGGCCACCGTGTCAATAGCCCCTGTCTCAGTTGCCCCCGAGGTGTAAGGATTGATTGCCAGTGACAGTGTATTCATTATTTATCTTGACAATGAAATGTTTTGGGAGTAGTACTGAAAGTAGTAACACATATGATTATAGTATCACAATCTAACAAGACAAGGCCCAGTCTTTTTACTTGTAATCAAGCCTGCAACGATCTTAAAATAGTTGTTGCTTATATTTCTTTTGAACGGAACCGGTTATTGTCGGTCTTCAAAGTGCCGATGTGAGTTAATCAGTTGAAGTGCCTCACTCGACATTCACGCCTCGAATGGATAGCTTAGATTGATATGAAGTTCTACTTAAAGCTTCTGTGAAGTGAGCGAAACCCAATTTATCTTTTACATATTGCGTGAAAAGCTAATTGTTGTGGATGGTGGTTATCGAGGCATTATCAATTGTTGTGGATGGTGGTTATCGAGGCATTATCAATTGTGCCTGGAAATTAACATTTTATTAACATTTCTATTTTATTTTGTACTTGAACATGTAAAGCATATGATTCACAAATAAAAGAGGGTTTTTACGGTTTCCCTGTAATAAAAAAGTTCGATATTCCAGCTATTACTATTTTTTTATTACAAATGAAGGTGGGGCAGAACAATAAATGGAACGGCTAGGAAGTGTTCCCAAACTGATAATTAGTCCCACTAGCCCCCACTCCGCTAGTCGGTCGTTACATCGTGGATAACACCCCTATAGCGCTGGTCGCGAATGACGTCACGTGCTGACATGAATATTCATTAATCTCACATCCGGTTAGGCAGTCGGACAAATAGCTCGGCAAAATAGCCTCCGGCTACGAAACCTCGTCGCCATTGTTAACTGAAGAAGATGCACAATCTATATTTAGTACAATGGTCGTGCCTTAGACGAATGTTGGGCATAGTAAGTTTGGATATAAGACGTTTTAAAAAATTCATACGATCTGACATAAGTGCATTTGTGCAGGGACATTACCAGGTTTGCTGGTGGAAGCTGTTGAGAGTGAAATGGTGGATTTTTAGATGGTTTTAATAGGCGGAAGGATATTTGTGATTTTATTGGCCACTAGACACGTGTGCGTCGTAATTCATGCGAAGATTGGTAAACATTGAGGGGTGTCTTACATGCAGGCATATTACAAGAGTTAGAAATGTCTAATTTTTACAAAACTGGGATTATGACAGCGGCTGGTAAAAACTTTTAGATTTTTTTATGGTCACGTTTTCTTATAATTATGCGAAACGTTATCATGGCCACCAATGGGAAATGTAACTGTAGGCTGAATCCTACAACGGCGCAATCGTGATCAGTGTTATTGCGAAAGACTACTCGAACACACAGTCTGATCGACTACGCCTTTACCAGAGGTGCCCGTCCACGAGACTGGGTGCCCGTCCACGAGACTGGGTGCCCGTCCACGAGACTGGGCAGCAGAATGGACACAATTGCAGCAACAACTAGAAGTGCAGAACATGACTAAGATTGGTTTCCTGACAATGTTTGGGAGTTGTTGCCAAGACAATTGTGACATTAAAAAGACATAGCCTCATTGTCATGTTGTGTTACCAAAAGAACAACCGGGTCTAAACCGTGCGACATGTCAACAAAATCTGCCAAGCCCCAAACCAAAGGGTTATATATATATATATATATATATATATATATATATATATATATATATATATATATATATATATATATATATATATATATATATATATATATATATATATATATATATATATATATATGGCCTAATGGTTAAGGTGTTGGACTCTAAATTGAAGTGTTGTGAGTTCAAGACCCACAATGGGCACGGTTCGTTTTCGAAGCTTAGGCAATTTCGTTTACCCTACTTTGCCTCAGTCTATTCAATTGCAAATGAGTACAAACACTGTTTGGAAGGTACCTGCGATGGACTAGTGTCCCGTGCGATGGACTAGTGTCCCGTCCTGCGTGTGTGTGTTTGTGTGTGTGGGAGATACCAATAATGTGCAGCAAATATTACAATGACGTCCAGGAGTTGACCTTTTAATGGCCAGTACAAACCCTACGAGCCTGTACGAGCCTGTACGAGCATGTACGAGCATGTACGAGCCTGTACGAGCCTGTACGAGTGACGAACATGGTCATTAGGACCGTGTAAGTGTCGTCTACACACAGCAAATTAGCCGTGCACGCGATACACAGGGATGCTGGGATATTGTACGTGCGTGCGTGCGTGCGTGCATGCGTGCGTGCGTGCGTGCGTGCCTGTGTGCCCGCGTGCTTGCGTGCCCGCGTGCCCAATTGAATTCTGAGCGAATCTCTAACCCAAATTTTGATAGACACAGTAGTGTTGCTAAAACTCTGATACTGAACCTTGGGTTTGAGGCCTGCCTGTATCAAATACGCATGTATGATTGTGGCACTTTTTATTGGTGTGGACAGACTTTGGACATGACATGGATTTGCATCCTTATGACTTGGGACATGATTCCTTGGTATGGACAAAGAGTCGATGCTTCATTTGGACTTGCTTGTTGAAAACCATTCCCAACTATAGCTCTGCAATATATCGTGCATTGCACTGACGCCAATCTTACTGAAGCGGCTATATGTGCCTAAGGAATATCCTATGCGTGTCATACTTGTGCCAAATCTCAAACAACAACGTGTAGTGATGGAAGAAACAGGAAACAGGACGGAGACTAGAGAATGTGGAACAGTGCTGCAAGCACGGACCGCGAGTTTTTTTTTTTGAGCTAATAGTTTGAGCAAAATGGGCATATGTGAACCAATGCGGTGCTCAGATTTCATCACGTGATGCATACATTATGGACAATCTTTACACGTGGTGTGGTACGGCAGCTTGCGCCAATACGTGCATGTGTTTGCTAACAAGCTTTATGGAAATGACGGCGTTTGTTCGGCGTTGTTGGGGCGATTAATGACCAACATCAGATACGCGTTTCGCGCATGGAATGTGAACACCCGTGTGCGCGTGTGTGTGTGCGTGCGTCCGTGCGTGCGTGCATGATAATTATTTGTTTAAGATAAATAACTGTAGTGACAATTTTCGTGTCATTGTTTTTTATTAATAAAGTTTGCTGCTAAAGGTCACAAGGTCACGATGCATAATTAAAGCATAAACAATGGCGGCAATATTTCGCTGCAACTGTCGTAACTTCGGCGAAGAATCCAGTAGAGTAAAGGTAAGTTTGTTAAACAACGTGATATATAGATTATAGCACCCTTTACAGTCCTTAGGATAAATTCACATGTGTGCGATCTAATTTAAAGTCTTATTTCCTTCTATGTGTTGTATTTACAATCCAAAGTATAAGTACTGGTAGCTTAATCTGGAATCTGACCCAAATATCATTGATCGTTTTAGAACTTAACTCCAAAGATATAATTACATAAGTTTATAGTTTACATGTAAATGTCTAGTTGCGCCCTATTTAAATCAACTGGATCTACTATAAAAAGGTTTATTTTCCTTGTCCTTCCGCCATCACCGAGAACCCGTCTTCAGCCTCCAAGATTGCAATTGTTGAAGACCTGTTACCAGCTAGGTGCATGCAAAAATGTATTTTAAACAAATAATTGTCACGCACGCACACACGGATGTTTACATTCCATGCGCGAAACGCGTAACTGATGTTGGCTATTAATCGCCCCAACAACGCCAAAAAAACGCCGTCTTTTCCATAAAACTTATTAGTAAGCACATGCACGCAAGCTGCCGTACCACGCCTCGTGTAAAGGTTGTCCATAATGTATGCATCACGTGATGAAATCCGAGCACCGCATTGGTTCATATCCGCCCATGGTTCTCAACCTACCTGCTAAAAAAATAGCATTTGAAGTGGCGCCGCCTTGTGATCTAGCGAGAAATAAGACGACGTGTATTTGAATGTATTCTTTGGTACGTTGCGTTTACAATACGCATACATTATTTTCATTCGATTAGGATTTTACGCCTTAGGCGATTGTCGCTCGCTTTCGTTAACTCCACGAGAACAGAGTTTGGCCGCGACCCCAATGTTGATTGTTCCCGCCAGGTGGCATCACTGATCTGATTGATTCATGTTGGTACTACATTTCATTTTGAATTGAGACTAGGCTGAGACGAGTTTCCACTCCTCGACAGTGGCGTCAACGCGCGAAAGCCGGTGGCAGTATTACAATGAACGAACGCAGTGTTGAAAATTAAATTCATTCTTTCCGCTTTTTGTGTGAATTGTTTCAATATACGAAAAATGTTGAATTGCTTCGTTTGCACTGCATACGCTTATAGGAGATTACGCATAACTGATTAGATAGAATGAGAGTCCCCGGATGTCTGTTCAGATTCTAGGCAAACATCCGGGTTCCGTCACAGTGGGAAGTGCAGTTTGCCACAAGGCGGTTATGAAAGCGAGAAACGGTGGCGCTTCCTAGTGGTGCCTTGTTAATCGAGGTTAAGCCTAACGTTGTATTTTTCGGTTGCAGATACGTCGCCATCATCCACCCGATGACGGCTCACATCTACTGCAGTCGGGGCCGGATACAGACGGTGATCGCCATCATCTGGCCGTGCGTCCTCGTACTCGCCCTCCCAATAGCTCTTTTCAACACCCTCGTCGCTCCCTCTCCCCACTTCGCCCAGCGCTTTTGCGTCCTGCGGTTTCCCGGCCGACACCTGCACTACTTCGTCCCGTATAAATACGCCGAGTTCGCACTGTTTTATCTCCTCCCGGTCGTCATCCAGGTCGGATGCTACACGATCATCACCCGGCGTTTGTTCGCCAGTACGAAGCAACTGCGGGCGCCCTCTGGCGGATCGCGTGATCTCGCCAAACAACGCAAGGGCGTCGTGAAGATGCTGATCGCGTGCGTGGCCATCTACGTGGTCAGCTATTCGCCGCACCAGGTGCTGTTGTTCTACCGGACCTTCTCGCCCGGTCCGATCCAGCACAGCTGGACCTTCCTCGTGTTCGTCACCGCCATGGCCTACGTTAACTCGGCCACCAATCCCGTCATCTACTGCGTCTTCAGTGCCGCCTACCGGGCCAAGTTCAGGGCGATATTTTGTTTCGTGTGGCGTGAACGGGCGTCGGAAGGCGGAGGGTCGGTCGCCGCAAGTCAGACGGGGGAGCGCACTGATCGTCGAACTCGGAGTACGCTTCGTTATCTGTGAAAATAGTCAACCGGAGAATGGCGTTTTGACGAGCAATGCGCGCATGCATATAGTCCGAACGTTTCATCCAGGACGCCAGATGGCATATTACATTGGACTACCTAACAAGATTTAACACGATTACTATCCAAAGCATAACAAACGACCAGAGCTACGAAGTCTCACGCATTTGACGTGAGATTCACGCATTTGGCTTCCATCTCACGTTCTCACGCAGCTATCTGTAAATCATATTGGCCATTTCAATGAAAAATTATACATTATTATTTCAATGCACGCGCTATCAGGACGCGCACATCTACTGCAGTCGGAACCGGATACAGACGGTGATCGCCATCATCTGGCCGTGCGTCCTCGTCTTTGCCCTCCCGATAACCCTTCTCAACACCCTCGTTTGTTCGTCTCCCCACTCCCACCAGCGCTTCTCCGTCCTGCGATTTCCCGACCGTCACATGCACTACTTCGTCCCTCGGTTGTCCACGAGGTTATTGTTAACATCGTCGGTGACATCATGCGTATTATGTATTGTTGACGCGTATTACGGGCGATGGTGTCGCGCCTCGTTGGCATACTCACTGTGAAACTGGCAATGGACCCCCCTCCACCCCCCCCCATTGACACGAGAGTCAACAACACACATGCTTAAGAAAGCCCAAAATGCTGCATTTGTATAAGACCTACAACCATACACATACTGGTTGCGGCAAACCTTAAGCGTGCTGAACGTCTGCTTCGTCTTAACATTTAAGACAGCCGTGTGAATTTCGAAATGAGTAAAGGCAGTGTTTGATATTATATTGACTACAGTTCCGAGTGTTCATTCAGTATAACTGTTCAAGAATAATTGGACATATTAATGACACATTTTACAATTTATAAATGCTTTCCAGTGTATAAATCGCTGCGCCCGGTACACATTTGAATAACCGGAAGTGCTGCCACCTGGCACCCTGTTGGGAAACTGGACACTCCTTTTGTTTGGATCTGCCCATGATGATATCACGTGCCACGATATTCCAACGATAATTCATCCATGTGTACCCCGCCCTTCTGTGTTATTTGTCAATTTTGTTTTTAACATATCCACGCTGCTAGTAGTTACACAATCAGCAGATTATTTGTTCCGTTCATCTATCGTCCTCTGTGAGAACGAATACTTTCTGATATGTAATTTACACTGTTAATTCACAAGCGTTGCTTCGTGTCCCTAGATCGCACGCAGGTTATTACGGAACGTCGATGATAGTCTGGAAAAACGGTGTCTTTGGAACCGTGCAATGTGTTGTATGTTAGAAGCCAATGTATTCTTCCGAGATGCACCATTACTTGAATCGTAAAGTTATTAGCCCATTGCACTTGTTGAATAAACTGTAATTTCATTACACGATTGCGTCTCCCGCTCAGCTACAAACAACTCCTTCCGGCTACTGCCTTCCTGCATTAAACGTCGATTACATGTTCAGGAAATTAAGTTTCCTGTCATTAAAGAAAATAGACATTGCGCATGCGTGTCATGGCCTCGTTATGACATACGCACCTGTTGCAGGACGACTGAACAACCGTCGACTGTGCGAGTTTCCATTGCATTTCGTCCGTACTTCTACTTTTTGCAGATTTTAATGACAAACGTATGGTGACGTTTAATATTTTATCTTACACTGTGCATGCATGTATTGTCTTGTCTTGTATGGAATACTGGCCAAAACTCCTAAGGAGTCAAACGGTCAGGGTTGTGTGCACACGGAGTGATTGTTACATAGTCGTATGCATGTATGTATGTGCGTGCGTGCGTGCGTGCGTGCGTGCGTGCAAACTGTGTAAAATATATATATATATATATATATATATATATATATATATGTGTGTGTGTGTGTGTGTGTGTGTGTGTGTGTGTGTGTGTGTGTGTGTGTGTGTGTGTGTATGTGTGTGTGTGTGTGTGTGTGTGTGTGTGTGTGTGTGTAATCATTTTTATTTAACGGTGCTTTGAAAAGTGTGTGTGTGTGTGTGTGTGTGTGTGTGTGTGTGTGTGTGTGTGTGTGTGTGTGTGTGTGTGTGTGTGTGTGTGTGTGTGTGTGTGTGTGTGTGTGTGTGTGTGTGTGTGTGTGTGTGAGTGTGTGTGTGTGTGTGTGTGTGTGTGTGTGTGTGTGTGTGTGTGTGTGTGTGTGTGTGTGTGTGTGTGTGTGTGTGTGTGTGTGTGTGTGTGTGTGTGTGTGTGTGTGTGTGTGCGAGTGTATTTCGGCCGTTTTCTCACTAAACCATTAAAGGCATGAGAAGGTATAATTTGTCTGTCACCAACATACGGCGTCTGACCTATGCACGAGACGTGAAATTGGTCGACTAATAGGAGAGACGGTCGTTCTACAGACAGTTCGTGTGTCTCACCTTGACAACTGAATAGATGCCCATATATAACTGCAGCCAGGCTTTCATCTTAAGCCGATCAGCGGATGTGACAACGATGCCGACCAACGCGGCGTCTTCTGGTTGGATGTGTTCATCTTTCGCATTATCTGCGCTGCAATGCGCGGTCAATGTACGTATGCCAAGCCATTCGCTGGTCTCCTAGTGCCAAGAGGTGCCAGGGAAGAGTCCCATACAAATGGGGACATCTCTCCCCTAAACAGCTCACCATACAAGGGACAAGCCGCGTGGTGTAATGATAACATGTCACTAAATATGTACTATTTTAAGAATGCATTCCTTGTTGTTTTTTTAAACAGAATTCCTAATATAGACTGCGAGCACAACAAGCCATCAAAAATGTCTTTTCTAGAGTAATCACATAAAATAAACACATAAAATAATGAACGTGGGAGTTGTTCACGTTATTAGGTTTGCGCAGAACCGGTCACATTTTGTTTCACAAACATGTCTGACGTCGTCGGGGATAGATCAGTATTTGTCTTTATAAAAATATGTTCTTAAGGTAGATAAATTGACAAAACCGAAAATAACTAACATTCCCCATAGTTTTGTATGAAGAACATATAAAAGATAACATAAAAATATAATTAATAATTATAAAGAATATGTTTTGCATGAACTATCTAAACACGTTTCCAAGATCAGTATCGCTCATAGGCTAACAGCATATCATACATGATAAACTTAGTGTCCGTGATCTTCACATGAATATGTCATATTTACAGTCGGTAAATTCTCAAAATAAAATAGCCTTGATATCAATGTCTTTCGAATCTGCTCACCTAATGATAATCTGCATAATGTGAGCTGGAATTCATCGGCTACTTTTGAATACGTCACTATGATCGGTGTATATTATCATCAGCCGATAGCATTTGCGTCATGACATATCTTGTCACGCACAAATATCTCTATCGCACATAGATTAACAATTGTTGGACACTCATTAAACCAATGGCTTCCTTGTCCACTTACCGTCTGGGGTTTGACCTTAGGATGGCAATCTCGTTAATTCACGAGTCTGCGCTATCACCACTAAAACATGTTCAATCAGTCACCGGGCAGCAGGTGGCGCTGGTGGTAAAGCTTACGCCTTCCTGTCGGCGATAATATATTTACTGTTTACAACTCTGATAACAATGCAAAATTACTATCACCTACTGCGAAGTATATGCATGAATGACTTACCTATCGAGAATCTCACGTGTGTGTGTGAGTGTGTGTGCGTGTGCGTGTGCGTGTGCGTGTGTGTGTGTTACCCGACCTAGGTACATGTAGGCCTTATGTTATTTCAGTTTTATACATATTCGCACTGTTAGCGGTTACATAGTGAGCAAGTACATATTACTTTCTCGTCTAATATATAGGTTTAATTTTACTGATACTACGTCGTGCCATAGTATTCTTCAATTGTGCGAAGCTTGAAGAAATCATTTCTGTGAATATATTCATAACCGCGTTACACTTTAGACAATGGTTGCTGTTGATACGGTGCAAATATATAGGGGAGACCGGGGCTAGTCCGCCCCCGGGGCAAGTCCGCCCCCGGGGCAAGTCCGCCCCCGGGGTTAGCCCACCCCCGGTGCAAGTCCGCCCCCGGGGCAAGTCCGCCAACCGGATTTCATTCCGTGCATTTGCAGAATTTAGTAATTTCGATCACACGACTAAATCACATGATCATCAAACTACCTGCAGTTGGAAACTGGCGTCCACGAGTTGCTGGCTGGAAAGTTGTGAGCTAGAAAACTGATTTTGGTGACTGAAAGTAAATTTGTTTCAGTTTTGTTTCGATCAAATTTCAGTACTTATAAGTGGCATGTGTTAGACATCCAGAGTGGTGGGTAAGGCCCTTATATCAGAGCTATAGTTTGGATCTTTCGTTGTTGCTCTATCCAGTGTCAGTGATATTTAGTTGCTCCCACCAAATATGTCTTTGTGTAGGGGCACGTTCGCCTATGTCCAATTATCCATTTCAGTGTTATTTTCAAGTCAAAAAGTGATGAAACCATATTTGTATTTCACCATTTTCTATTTTCTAACTGATGCAGTCCCAACACTTGTTTTTTATTTGCCTGGGTTATTTCATAGATAAAACAGATTTTTTTAGGATTTTAAGTTTCTAACAGAATGTCTCTCACAAACGTTTTTGATATAAAAATAAAACAAAGCTGCAATGTTCTTGTGTATTTGCTGTTTAAAGTACGCGTGGGGCGAACTTGCCCCGGCCCTTTGGCGGACTTACCCCGACATGGGGCAAGTCCGCCCATGCTTGGGTAGGTCTACTAAGAGTCAGATTTGGATATTATATTGTAAGAGTTTTGCTAGCCCCGAGCTCCCCTACATGTGAAGAAAGGGTATGTGAATAATGCCGATAGACAACACCAACCACCCAAATGTTAAACGATATTGACAAACTCGATGGCATTCACGCTTATTTAGCATAAAATGCATTGACCCGACCGGCCGAAGGCAGTGAACGAAACACCATCAACACAGCAAAGACTGGGTGTTGTATTATTCACACCAACATAAAACAGCAACTCGTAGGGCTGCCTCAGATCTACCCCAGGGCTACCTCACGGCCTACACAATGTGAGATACAGACACAGCGGAACAACATTTCTATAGGAAATCAGTTGGCCTTTTTTTAAATCCCCACAATATTCGCGATGAAGAAAACAGACCAATCCACAGTCGTTGCAGCCTTGCATAATCACGGATGTGAAAACATAGAGCTATCGGCAGTACATGTATTAAACCTGTATTTGTTTTTTAATATAGGCAATCTAGATATAGTCATAATTCTTTTAAGTACTGAATATGTCACTTGTGCGAACACAAAGGGGCTGACGCGAGTGTCTCCTTGACCGAGGAGAGGACAGATATGGGAACTGTTCCGAGGCTTCCCTCGATGGTGATATCCGTCCACCTTTATTGTGGCGTTAACTTCAAAATAGCCTTGATGTCGGTGACATAAAATATATTGGTTAGTAACAATGGCGGGTGTTGAATGCGGCCAATGTCGCTTCGTATAAAACGACAGGCCAGACAAATGAGAGGCAAACCTCTTAACGCTAAAACGACCACTACTGTGGCTTTTCATATGCAATCAAGGCGGGGGAGCAGACACGAGGGGGAATTGATTGGACCGCTTTGTACCAAAATAGCACACACTGCCAGCAGAATCCGTCACAGATTGACACTGGACGTTTATGAGCTGGAAACACATTTGACGACAGAGCACAGACGCCAGGAAGAGACAAACCGTGAAACACTGATGTGTTTGTATGCGTTGTTTGAATTTGAGGTCATTTCTGCACATACTTGCATTGATGTACATCTTACCAGACTTTATCGTACACGTTTGCATTGATGTAGCCTTTACAACAAAACGTACTTGCATTTATGTGCAGCCGTGCACTTTACCGCACAACGTACTGGTATTGACGTACACTTTACCACAAAACGTACTAGTATAGACGTACACTTTACCACAAAACGTACTTGCATTGGCATACACGTTACTACAAAAAGTGCTGGCATTGTCATACATTTTATTACAAAAAGCTTCACTTCAGAAGTAGTTCGAGAATGACAAGTTTGTACCTAACAAACCAACAAGTTATTGTGTGATGCTATTGTCTAGTTGAAGCAGAAATAATTGTTTTTATTTTGTTATTATACATCCAATATGGCCGCCACACACGAGCTGCAGGAGTTATCTAATTGATAACACGTTGTAGAGACCTCCATTGCCAAACGACTCGCGGATTTGTTGTCGTTAAAATGACGCATTTTGCGTCACCGTGGCGCTCGTGAGTAGTTCAGAAGTATCTAACTGGAAAGTAAGCACATCTGACCTCCGCGATGTGAGAGCAATGGTCAGTAATCTCCACCCACCTGCCACACTGGGGACAGATCATTTATCAGTAATCTCCACCCACCTGCCTCACTGGGGACAGATCATTATTTTGCGTCCTGGTTTGTCATACGAATAAAGTGTCCGCGATGTTGTGATGGTACCATCTTTCAAGGATGTCAGTCAAATCAATTTCTGGTGCAGGCAGCACTTCACCAGGTCAGCGACGGAAGGATTCGATGCATACGTAGGCAACATTTTCTTGGTTTTGGTAACATTTCACTGGGAGCATATGTTATGTTAATTTCACTAAACAATTTGTAGGATTTGAAGAAAACTCTACATCGGGTCAGTGACATGATATACAACAACATTGTGATCAATCCGATTCGTTATTTAGCATATTCCGGGCGCCCTACTCAACATCGCCTTGCTATAGTGCAAATTGCTAGAATCTCCGTAAAACAGACCGATCAAGGCGCTTTCATTTTCACCCTTTCAGAGTTCTTCAACCTCGCTGCAATAACTGCACGAAAGCCATTCGTTAATTAATATTGGATCAGAGTCCATCGTTCTACGGATGTATCAATCGTCCTCGAACAAACGACTGCAATACGCCAAAAAGATACTTCTAAACGTTAAGCAATTAAACATTTTAGCAATCACCAGGTCCGGGGCAAGCAAGTTATTTTATAGCAATTTATGAAGCCTGTTAATAGTTACAATAACTCTGCCTATAAATGGCTCCGACATTAAATGATTAAACCCCGTATATATTGTAAGCGAAACTACACGTGTTCAGGTCATGTGGTAATCCCCTTCTGACACCACTGTTCGAGTGTTCCCACTGCGCATGTCTATTAGAAGTCGTGCGGTCTGGCGCGAGTTGATCGACCTCGTTTTCGGCGAGCTAGTTACTGTCAGATGGCGACACTCTCTGTGGTTGCAACGACACAGTAACCGGTCGAAGCGAAGCCGATAGTTCTGACTGAAGACACTGTATAATATGGGATTAGCGGCAGAGTTGACATACCCTAACGTCATGACGAGCACGAGATACGCCCAGTTGACTTTGAATGGTACACGAGATACGATGTCGTAGAACAGAGGTATCTGGCTCGGGGCAAAACTGAGAGTGTAGATCAACACGCTCGCGATCAACATCTTCACGACGCCCTTCCGGGCGCGCATGTGCTGTGGCTCCGTCCGGTGGTGCGGCGACGCGCTGTCACGTGACAGCTGGTCCACGTTGTTGTAATGTTGGTACAGCGTCGCTCTGGCGACGAACAGCCTCTTGCCGATGATCGAGTACAGGACGACCTGGGGACAGATCATTAATTCACGTCCGGGTTCATGTCATACGAATAAAGAGCAAGTGATTTTGACACGATTTTTTTGCTATATGGAAAAAATTCTTAACGAGAATGTGACCATATTTAAAGACTACGACACATATGCTTCTCCCAGATTTAAATGTGCAATGGACAGTTGGAATTATAAATTATATGCACCTGTCAGTAATGGAAGGATCCCTCATGGGCGAAGACAACATCCGGTTTGTTTGGGCAATAAATGACGATGATAAATGATTGACATCTTCTTTGTTGATTTTCCCGATAACAATATAATAGGATTTGATAAAAATGCTACTGCCATTATTTTCAATGGAAAATTAATCATGTAGTATCCCCAAGCGAATGAGAACGGGAGAGAGAAAGAAAGAAGAAATTAATTGTAGAATAGTTACGAAAGTCGCTTATTACAATGTGGTTTGACAACACTAGAGACCAGGAGACTAAGAGGAGACCAAATAGAAGTATTTAAAATAGTGAACGGTTATGAGGATGTTGATAGGAATATGTTCTTCAAACTTAAAGAAGGCAGTAGAACCAGAGGACACAAAGCAGCATTAGTTAAGGAGCAGTGTAGGTTGGACATGAGAAACTACTCTTTCTCACAGAGGGTGATAAATGAATGGAACAAACTGTAAAAAATGATTGTGTTAATGCTAGTAGTGGGAATATGTTTAAAAATAGAATTGACAGATATTTGATAAGGGTGGGCTACATATAGATGAGAAAATTGTTGGACTCTTGATAAGCTACTGGCTTCCTTGTCCACTTGCCATCTGGAACTTGTTGTTTGGGATGGCAATCTTGTTAAATCTTGTTAAATTTGACAAACACGCAACTCAAGGTCGGTGACAAGACAATTAAAGTGCATATGTTGTACTAACACCGGAACGTAATTTAGCGCACAGGATGGAATGACCTGTCTGACTTGTCAATAGCATACTGTCCCCACCTGAACGAGAATGGGGCAGAGAAAGAACAGTAGAAACTCTGCCGACTTGAAGACGATGTCGTGATAGAGACGGTGGTTGCACGGCACGATCATGAGGCAGAGTTTGACGGGGAAGTGGGCCGAAGGTCGGGTGACGGTGTTGTAGATGATGGTCGGCAGACCAAACACTAGGGAGGCTTGCCAGAAACAGGCGATCGCCGAGAGGATGCGGCGTCGGCTGCAGTACAGATGGGCCTTAATCGGGTGCACAATGGCAATGTATCTGCAACGACACGGCAACATTAAACATACACAGTATTGTGGTTTTTCTGAAAAAAAAATCATGTTATGTAGTACAAACTGTATCTACCCTAGCATTTGACTGCCCGAATATGTTATAATAAACCACAATTTCTACCAACTGTTTGACCTTGTTCTCATTAGTTTGAATGACTCGACTCGAATGCCACGTTTACATTGTTCGATATTCGTAAACAGCTAACTGTCAAATCAATAGTAACACCAATAATGCTTTTAGAAGAACTGTATTATTAGTAATCTCTATATGGATGTTACATGTTTTTTTAAAAGGGTCGAAGAACTACTCATCCGTGTTATGCTACGCGGTTCCTATAGTTGTCACCGACTAAGGAGGATGAATCGCACGCTGCTAGGTAGGCGACATGAAACTCGTAATTTCTTAAGACATTTTTCGTCAGTGCAAGGAAATCTCATTAGCCACTAAGGAGGCTACGTGAAAGCGGTTTCAGAAACCCACGCTCAATACCCCGCACGAAGACCTACACAAAGACAATCTCCTCAGGTAATCCCTAATACTCTCTACGGTCGCAGCCACTAACACCTAACCACACCTGACATGACATATAAAGCCTCTGTCCAGGCACCACGCCTGGTATTACAGTTATCACCTGGGTCCTAACTATCCAGCCACTAACACCACGCCTGACATTACATTTAACGCCACAAACATTAGAAAGGCGGATTGCACATATATGAAAACTTGTTGGACTCTCGATAATCCAGTGTCTTCCTTGACTACTTGTCATCTGGGCCTTTTGCCTTGTAAGGAAATGTTGATAAATATTGTTAAAACAAAATGCATTACTCCGACAGCTGTTTGGATTGTTTGAAGTTTTATTACTAATCACCATTTCCAAACAAATAGGTATTCGTTGTCAAGACCGATATTATGCTAGAGTTTGACCTGTGTTGGTTCCAGGTGCTCCTTTCGAACTATCTGAACCCCTTTAATTGCATGCCTAGTCTTCAGTGGAAACAATAACGACTCTCCGGATCGTGCCTTGTTTTCAGTGGAAACAATAACGACTCTCCGGATCATGCCTAGTTTTCAGTGGAAACAATAACGACTCTCCGGATCATTTTAAATGCAATAAAACCCGACCAATATCAATCACGTTACTTGTTGACATTTTAAAGCAATTGATATCGTTGAACTGACAGCGACTAAGTGGTCGATCGATCATTCTTTGAACATAGAAAACAAGCAATGTGATCAATTTAAAACGTCAGAAACCGGAATTAATGTAGTCACTTATAGTGTGCGATAGCGATCAGTTAATATCCGCTTACTAAGTATTTAAGAAACCAATAGACCAATGGCTACGAGTTCTCACTTCATAACCTCATCTACATAGAAAACATCGGATATGTTATTGATCTAATAAAAAGCAGACCTATCAATATGCATATGCACGAAGTTGATATCATATCGCCTGCACTTTGGTATCCTTGTGATAGACGTTTATATTGCTTTACAATGACTCGTGTGACATTTCGACGAACGTATCACTAACACGCAATGTTCGGTTTAACAATGCGATCCCAGACGGCGAATACACATCATCACTTGGTCAATTATGATACATTATATCCACGAGAGTATCAACTACGTCTAACAATGATAGGAATTATATTCCCTGACTCTACTGTTTGTGTTTTCGTATTAGCCCGTCAGCTCATCGTCATGGTCTGAGCCGCGTCTGCTGTAGATTATTCGAATTAGGTTGGTTCCAAACATCAAACATTGAAGGCCACGTCGTAAGAAGGATATAGATACGCTAGAAGGAATGCAGAGGAGAGCAACTAAGCTGATGACGGAACGAAACATCTTAGTTATGAAAAACGCCTAACAGGAAATAGTTTGACAAACCTACGGACAAAGAGGTTAAGAGGAGATCAAATGAAAGTCTTTAATTATCGAATGGTTGTGAAAATATTGATAGATGTATTTTTCTCACTAAAGAAAGATAGTAAAACTAGCCTTGGATGGCAATTTTGTTAAATATTGATAACTCTTGTTAAATATGTCTCCAGACATTTCAATGTCTCAATGCCGTGTTCAGTTGTCTATGATCCCTATTACTGTCAATACATGTTGATGATGTGTTCAGCTCTCTATGCTGCCCTATTACTGTCGATAAATGTTGATGCTGTGTTCAGCTCTCTGTGCTGCCCTGTTACTGTCGATACATGTTGATGATGTGTTCAGCACTCTATGCTGCCCTATTACTGTCGATACATGTTGATGATGTGTTCAGCTCTCTATGCTGCCCTATTACTGTCGATACATGTTGATACGGTGTTCAGCTCTCTATGCTGCCCTGTTACTGTCGATACATGTTGATACGGTGTTCAGCTCTCTATGCTGCCCTGTTACTGTCGATACATGTTGATGATGTGTTCAGCTCTCTATGCTGCCCTATTACTGTCGATACATGTTGATACGGTGTTCAGCTCTCTATGCTGCCCTGTTACTGTCGATACATGTTGATGGTGTGTTCAGCTCTCTATGCTGCCCTATTACTGTCGATACATGTTGATGCTCTGTTCAGCTCTCTATGCTGCCCTATTACTGTCGATACATGTTGATGATGTGTTCAGCTCTCTATGCTGCCCTATTACTGTCGATACATGTTGATGATGTGTTCAGCTCTCCATGCTGCCCTGTTACTGTCGATACATGTTGATGATGTGTTCAGCTCTCCATGCTGCCCTGTTACTGTCGATACATGTTGATGATGTGTTCAGCTCTCCATGCTGCCCTGTTACAGTCGATACATGTTGATGATGTGTTCAGCTCTCCATGCTGCCCTATTACTGTCGATACATGTTGATGATGTGTTCAGCTCTCCATGCTGCCCTATTACTTTCGATACATGTTGATGATGTGTTCAGCTCTCCATGCTGCCCTATTACTGTCGATACATGTTGATGATGTGTTCAGCTCTCCATGCTGCCCTATTACTGTCGATACATGTTGATGATGTGTTCAGCTCTCCATGCTGCCCTATTACTGTCGATACATGTTGATGATGTGTTCAGCTCTCCATGCTGCCCTATTACTGTCGATACATGTTGATGATGTGTTCAGCTCTCCATGCTGCCCTATTACTGTCGATACATGTTGATGATGTGTTCAGCTGTCCATGCTGCCCTATTACTGTCGATACATGTTGATGATGTGTTCAGCTGTCCATGCTGCCCTATTACTGTCGATACATGTTGATAATGTGTTCAGCTCTCTATGCTGCCCTATTACTGTCGATACATGTTGATGATGTGTTCAGCTCTCTATGCTGCCCTATTACTGACGATACATGTTGATGATGTGTTCAGCTCTCTATGGTGCCCTATTACTGACGATACATGTTGTTGCTTGTCCTTCCATGCGTTTGTGTCATGACATCTCATATTTGCCTCTGTAGCCGTGCACACCATATCTCAGCACCCTTTCCCATATCCTGTCTGTTATTTTTCTCATTCGTCATATGTTGCTGTCGGTGAATGCTGAAAACAGCTCGCACCATTATTGTGCAACACCCGTCTAGCTGTTTTTGAGTGTTTTCGTTTGAACCATGCACCTTCCTCCTTAGTGTTTCACGTACATCCGGTTTGTAAATCTGATATGTTGAACAAATGAATATATTTGATATTTAACTTTGAGATATGTTTCACCCGCATAGTGAGGGCAGACATACTATAAGACTGAACGGAGTCATCGCAGCAAGAACAAGACGACTCATTCCCATGGCAAAGGAACAGTTTGGCCAGCACCACACGTGAGTGTCTGCCAAACAAACCGTTCTCTAAATGAACAGTTGATGTTCTTTGCCAGACGTTCCCACCTCTTAATTCAACATCGTGAACCGGAGAGACATGTTTTATTGGACAAAAAAGGAAAAACTGTACTTCGGCCCAGCTGTCTCTCATAACAATCAATGGGAAACGTTCGATCGTCTCTCTCGGTTGCACCCGGAAAATGTAAATTCGGCAAATGTAGGTAGCTTCGAGTTTTCGAATCTCATACGATTCTGATTATGTTGGCGAAATTAACATCAACATCAAATTAACACCCATTGCCTAGTGATATAATACACAAATATTGTGCGGGGCATGAACTGTTTCCGACTGGAATTGTTAAATCGATTAGAATCTGTCTAACCCTTTTGTTTAAGTTCACTGAAAACTGAGCTTGGGTTTTCCGAGGATTTGGGGGCCACTCTCCAAAATGGTTTTGACAGTTCGTTTTGAAGTTTCCGCGCCGTATTAGTTGCTTATTTCTTTATCTAAAAATAGCATACCACTGGCTTTTTCGCGATGAGTCCTTTCAGGAAACATATACCTTTCCTATAGTCGTACGTCAATGAATGGTCCACGTCCCTTTAATGTGTAAAAAAACACCCAAAATATTTTTCATTTCGGAAAGCTATTATGTTTTATTTACTAATGATAATTTACGATTTGAAGTGTCTTAGTGTCCCAAATAGTGATATAAGCCCCTACAATAGCTGCTCCTGCCCAAACTTATTTTGTTTGTTAATGAACCCATTTTATTGTTACGCCCGATACCAAGGTCCAGCAACAATATTTTAATACTACAAATTAATGATTTTACTAAATTAACTTTGTTTAGAAAGCAGAGTATAATAAAATGTATGGTGAATGTATTATTTCACAGTAGTTATTTGAATAAGTGCCTTTATCTTTGATCTTCATGCTGTCCAACAAATTGTCAAACTTTAACTGGTTACGCCCGGTACCAAACTTTCTTTTGGATTGAGACATAACTAATGAAAATAATTACTTCAGAATTTACAAATACGTAAATAACAATAATTGTTGTATATGTGAATGCTTTCTCATGGGATGCTATCAATAACACATCAAGAGAAACCCATTTAGACGAAATTTTACGACACATGGGTTCGCGCAGAAGGACTATTCGCAGTAATTGGCGAGAGTCGACGACGCGCAGGATGCAATTTGGACGAATAGTTGCGAACGAGACAACATATATATTATTCGTAATTGTTCGTCTCCAAACGGTGCCGTTGAGCACGAAGGATTATGCGTCTAATGTCTGAATCACGTATCGGTCATATTGAAAATGATGGCCAATAAAAACAAATAAAAATTGCACAATACTGGAGTAATTTCCTAGCAATAAATTGAATCGTTCGTGATGTCGGCCAGACGTGCCCTTTTTAGCGTGTGTGTGTGAGCATTTACTGCTTGCATTTCTTTGGCTTACCATTTAATGTGCATACAATGAGTGAGTGAATGAGTGGGTGGGTGGGTGGGTGGGTGGGTGGGTGGGTGGGTGGGTGGGTGGGTGGGTGGGTGGGTGGGTGGGTGGGTGGGTGGGTGGGTGGGTGGGTGGGTGGTTGGGTGGGTGGGTCGGTCGGTGTATATGTGTGCGTGCGTGCGGTCGTGTATCGGTCTGTCTGTGTTTGCATCCGTGCTTGTGTGTGTGTGTGTGTGTGTGTGTGCGTGCGTGCGTGCGTGCGTGCGTGCGTGTGTGTGTGTGTGTGTGTGCGTGTGTGCGTGTTTGCGTGTTTGCGTGTGTGCGTGTGTGCGTGTATGTGTAAATAGTAATCCAGATTTTTTGTTCGGAGAATTACACAGAGTGTAACCCAACGGGACAGAGAAAGAAATGATCATCTGTACTGGCAAGATCGCCCCAATTGTACAAGTGATCAATATAAATACATTGAGATGGCATGGTCTTGTGATGAGAAGAGAATATGATTCGTTTCTAAAGATAGCACTAAGATTAAGGCCCAGGTTACGTTCGCTCGGCAATACCGGAAGCCACATGGAGAAAAAGAGCACCAGCCCCAAAGAAGTTGTAATAATAGAGCGGTACAAGAACCGCACGGAATGCAAGGAGTTGATTTCTTGCCACACTGACAGGAGTTCTTGTGTAACTTGAATTCCTAACCTGATCATGGTCGCCATTGTGAGCAGGTGAACATTGGCTGTTGTTGTGTGACTGTGAGCAATTAAATGAGTGAACACTGGCACTAGTAGATTAAAACAGGTTATTGACTGCATGTTAACGGACCCTGATGCGTGTTAACGGGCGCTGCAGTGTTTATCCATGCATCATGTCGCAATGAATGTGATCTACACAAAACTCATTTGTCTCTCATAATATACCTGGTCATAATTTCGCAAGCAGTATCGCCTGCTTTGACGCCTTCAGCTCGAGTTGTAATCAGTTTGACGAGCGTTGACGTGTTCAAAACCTCATGCACGCATAGGTTTCTAAACGTGTGCCATCGTAAAGTACTGTGAAACTTCATGTCCCTAACCTTTTTCTTTTGTCTCATTTTGCGCTTCAACCCAAAAGTTCCTTTTATAGGTCAATCCCTTGAAGATATGCTTATCAATTGCACAGAGGTATGTGCAAGTTTTCGTATCTGTTTTACTCTCGAAAGTACTCAAATATCCTCACCCTAACGTATACACGATCAGAAATTCGTCTTTGATCAACACGGCATTTTCTAGCATTTTATATTTCAAAACACATACAACAGTGACATATAGTTCAACTATATTACACACTATTAATATGAGAAGAGTGCAACTGTTATTTTTGGTTAAAGACATTTAACATTTGTCCCCGACCTTTGATGCCTACACCATAACGAGAACAAATATCTTTGCTAATCACAATCACTGTACCGGTGCAAAATGATAACTGGTTCAACTTGTAGACATATCTTATCTCCTGATGGAGCACCAAATTCGATTCACAGAAAGTTTGTTATGCATCAACAATCCTTTAATGTTTTGTGTGATTAACTAACGCGTATGGTTTCTACCTGTCCGCCCCACAACACCATAAATGCCATGTAATTACTTTAAAAAACAGGTCAACGTTAGTATACGTTCGTTAGATATTTATAGACAGTCTGCACCACAAAGACGTATGAACATGTTCACCATAACGAACATATTGCGGGAGACTTTAGTGGGATTTTTGAAAGCTATAAGTATCAGGGAATGTCAATAATTTTAAAGTAGAAACTGTGGGAATTTTCAGTTTTTACAGATGGTTCGTCACCATGCAAATGGCGACCATTTTAGGTTTCGATGGTGTTTTTTTCCTTGATATCTCTTAAATGGATTGATCGATTTCATTGAAACTTGATTTGCAGCGTACATACATCTTCCTGCATATGATTACAAAAATACGTAAACATTTTGTTTCTAGATTTTCCGTGGCAGACTTCTTCATTCCAACGCCAACTCGCCTTCTCTGGGAAACATTCAGCCACACTGCATTTACTGCGCGAAGAATATTCTGATCTAAGTAAAAATATATTTAAGTGACCATTCTTTTACCCAATTTAGTAAGAGATCGGTCAGACATGACTTGGCATTTATGAACCCATGTTGGGTGGATGTATTCATTTGTGTTTAACAAGAAAATCAGCCATAATTATAGTACTATGTTCCGTAATTAATAGCTTGCACAGACTGCTTGTCAATGTCACTGGTCTGCAATTATTTTACTTGTTTCACGAATTATGTTTCTTAATAAGGTTAAATAATTTCTTCTTTCCATTCCTCAATCTTCATTATTGTCCTAGCTACCATTTCAGGAATTACAATTAACTGCCCTAAGTGATATATTTTATCCACCACGTTATGGATGGGATTTACAAAATGTATTCTTAATATGAATTAATTAGGCATAGCCTGTACACTTTGTCCGTTATTGCAATAGTTCGGACGTGGACGATATATAAACACATGAAACTCAATATGATCTTTCCAAAACGGGGTGCACTGATGATTTCACAATCGAATGGATTTGCGATTACGACGGGACAACGTTATAACGCGTTATGTTTACATTATGACGCGGTCGTCGCATACAAAATGGCGCGTGCGATGACGACGGAACTACACAATATATAGTTCAATCGTCATCGGCCTTGTCCGATTATTTGTACCACCCAGCCACCTTCTCGGACGATTACAAGGGGATAAAATTCGTTAATGTACCATTTGAATAACGTTCTTCCACTTTTTACGTTTACAAATGTCTAGGGAAAGATGAAATCTTGCCATGGCATGCACTCACCTTTCTACGCAGACTCCGACGAGCGTGAGGACCGAGGTGTAGAGAGCGACGACCAGGATATAGCGGTTCACCTTGCACACGGTAGGGCCGAGGATCCAACCACGGTTCAAGATGAACTGGATGATCTCGGGAACCCCAAAGACCAGGATGAGCAGGTCGGCGAGAGACAGGTTCATTATAAAGACATTCGTCGGCGAACCCCGCATGCTTCTGTCGCTGAGGATCACGCAGATCACGAGCAGGTTACCAGCGATGCCTACGAAGCCGATGCCGAAGAAAAGTATCGAGAGGGCAACGACGGCTTCAGCGGAAGCCGGCACTTGGGCGATGGCGGTGATGTTATCAGCCAACAATGGTGACGTGGTCACGACTGACAAGGATGAGGTCCAGTTTAGCTCTTTCATGGTTGTTCGTGTGTAGACACTGCCTAGGGTCAGGTGTAACTCTAAACTCGTGTTGCGGGTACAGAGTGAAACCGGTGATTGTTACCCCGTCCGCGCTGTCTTAGTTCACTGAAATGTTACCGATCGGTGTCATCAAACGTCGTTGAAATTTACTTTGACGCCAACGTTTGCCTTCAGTTGACAATAACATAGAATGCAAGCAGGCAAAATATATTCTTCTCCTACGCAACTTCTACAAAGGCACCCATTCCTGATCCGCCTCGCCCAATGTCATTCCTATGTTTGACAGTGCATGAGCCGTTCTATCATTGCGGCCTCACACTGCAGTGCCCGGCCATTCGCCTCGCGCCGATGTCTGCATAGTAAATCATACGGCTGACGAAATCAGGCGTTGTCAAACAAAATGTAACTGCCCATCATTCGCAAAGCCAGGGGAGAAACCAGTCGTTAAGGACGAATGAAAACGCGCGAAACGTGACGACGGAAATGTCAGTGATAAACGTCTAGCAGGCGCCTAGCGTCAACGCCTGTGAGTGGTTTTCCTCGCTGCGTCTCTCTCAGAGCACCTGTTGCATCGAACGCGCCGCCGCTCAATTAGTGCGAATAAAAACGTGTACCTGCAAGATCGATTAAATAGCACCGTGGCAACATCGAACATGGTTTGTTTACTGAATCGACGAAACTAGTTGAGACTCTTGATTTGTAAGTTCAGACGTCGAGTACGGAAAGAGATTTAAAACTGTGTGTGTGTGTGTGTGTGTGTGTGTGTGTGCGTGTGTGTGTGTGTGTGTGTGTGTGTGTGTGTGTGTGTGTGTGTGTGTGTGTGTGTGTGTGTGTGTGTGTGTGTGTGTGTGTGTGTGTGTGTGTGTGCTTGCGTGTGTGTTTGCGTGTGTGTGCGCGCGCGCCTGTGTGTGAGAGAGGGAGAGGCTGGGTTTATGTATTTATTCTGGGAAAGAACGGGCGAGGCAAAGCAATAAAATGGCAGTCGTGCGTTGACAAAATGAAAAACAAAACACACTTTACGAAAGTATTGCCCGTGGATAACGACAAGAAACAAACATTTGTCGGACAAACCGATTCTCCAGCCGGAAGTTCAAGAAACCTATGCGATCTCATCGTTCCATATCGACAACGATAAGGTGACAGGCACGAGTCCTTTGCATCATTCGGTCATTGAGTCTTGTTCACGTCCGTCCGATCGTACCACAAACAAGCACAATCCGATTTATTCGTTTTCCTCTGTTCCGCTACTGGCTTCGAGCTCTTTTTTTTATCCAACCACACCTACACAGATCATCCCGTCATTCTGTCTGACTTTCCTGTGGTCGTCCTACTTATATGCAAATGTTGTGTCCCCGCACCATCAATCGCAAATGAATTGATACGCTTGTGTGACTTGCATGTCGATGCCATCCTGGTGATGGCGTCACGCGCGTCAGCTCTAGACGTTATAACCGGCGGGTGTATCACAGGCAAGTGCGAAATTGTTGTATTTGCACGAGTCGCCCGGTGGAGGTGTCGCATCGCCGGCGTCTGTTTCCGTCTACTGCTTTAAGGCGAGGATATTAATGTTCGGTCATCAGCAGTGCAGTCTCCGGTGCAAATGAAATACAGACTCAAAAAGACTCAAATTCACTAATAATAGGCTAAAAACTAAATTAAGCAAACTAAAACGCAACGGGTAGTTTATAAAAACATAAAGTACAGAGTAGCTAAATAGAAAATACATAAAAGTTAAGATTGTCGATCGTGTTATATAAAAAAATAATGTAATTATTGGATAAATAAATAAACAATACAATAGTCATGAATAAATAACTAACTAGAATAAAAAATATAATTAATAGTCAATTAAACAATTCCAATGTTTTATTATAATAGGAGTAAATAGCTAACTAGAATAAAAACATACCATTAATAGACAGTTAGACAATTATAATGATTTTTATCATAATATGAGTAAAACGGACGTGTAATATGAAGAAAAATAGTCATTACGCACAAACTTAAGATAGTGTATTTTAAGGTGTGCATTCGAACAGATTTTTGGAAGGGCGTGGGCACGGGGTATCACCCCATCACCACACAACAAAATGACATCGGGGGGCATTTTTGCATTATGTAATACCCTTTTTTAAAGAAGGTGTGGAATTGTTTCAAAAAGAAGGAAAAAGGATGAGACGCAGGAGATGTGAATTGGCGGGACAGAATGAGATCTGCTTCAAAAAGAAGGACACATGGTTCCTGTATGACCGGGGCGATGATTTGTGACTTTAGCAGCTGCGATCGAATATGCTAAACTGTTTTCACGCCAAACATCGATATATTCAACGATATTCAGCGTGACTGTATGAGTAGACGAGTTTACATTGTCACTTCGTAGGTTCTTGCTGGCGTTCCAGTGTGTCTTTGTTGTCGATTTATTTTAGGATAATCATATTCTTTTCACAATTTGTTGTTAAGATTCATGAATCGTGAATCCCTTCCTTCACCGTTGATGACATTTCATATATATTTCAAAAAAATAGAAAAGCACCAGACACTGGTATGCTTCGATAAGCAGCGGGATTTAACTTTTGCCAATCTACAGTTGGAGAACTGTGGCAAGAAAAGGAAGTCACACAACAGAAATTACTGCACTCGGATAGCTTTGTATTGAACTCTGATCTTTGTGTGGAGCACAGGAGCGCAGTGTTTGCGACGTCAGACTGTCAGTCGATAGGACAAGTGTTCGAATCAACTAGCTGCCGTTTCGAAGCTTGGAAAAAGCTTCGTTGCTTAGTTAATTTTTGACTGTTTACAGTGGAGAAAGGGCGTTTTTCATCCTGATCATATTATTCTAGTAACATACTGATTACCATACCATGCTGTTTAGATATAAATTCTGAGCCGATGCGATGTGAATCCAATCTTAAACTGTAAATCGATCCATTCGGATTTCCGCCAAAAAATTCATTCTTCCGGTTAGGTGCACAATGTAAGCAACACAGGTAAGGACAGGAAAAAAATAGTGATAACGTTAATATAGGTAGAGTTGCACTCCCAACCTGAGTCATCTGTATACTAACAGGCAAATTTCAACCAAGGCATCTTTTACCCAGAGTAGCCCTGGGACAGATTTACGTTTTTCTCGTTGAGCACTGCACACTAGTCACAACGCCTACTCTCAGTACAACAGCACGTATAGGGTTAGTCTAACATACATGAACTCAACACATAGGTCTAAGACAAGATACTGGCGAAAATGTAGCAATCTCTAGTGCTCCAATCGCAAAAGTAAGAATAAGGGACACGGAGGGGTAGCAAACACTTTGAATCGGGAAGCGATGGTAGAGAAGCTTGGAAATGCGAAGACTGCGAGAAAATCTTTAAAAGTGAGAAAGACCGAATGCTTGATTGCGAATACTGCGGAAAGCGATACTGCATTAAATGTTTGAAATTTAAACCTGGCGAATATGATGCAATTGGGAAACACGGATGCATGTGGGTCTGCTTAAAATGCAAACCAAAAATTGAAAAAATATTCTCAATGAGAAAGTTATCGAAGAGAGATGCGAGATGTATTTCAAAACTATGAACACGAGATTTGAGGCCAAAAAATGGATGCTAAATGCGATAGTAGAGAGGTAAAAGAAATCGTAAGGCAGGAAATGGATGCTATGCATACATGTAGGCCAACTGATGATGAAGGCAGGAACCTACACACCGCCCAAAATAGTGGAAATATTGTGGAGGAAAAAGTAAAAGAAAACAGTTAAAGAAACAATAGGGATACACATTTCCTTATATTCAATGCCCCAGAACTAAAAACAAACCTAAAGGAAGAGATGGCGTTTGTTGGAGGGTTGTGTAATGGGGTGTGCAATCTGAACGTAGACGTAAAAGATGAGACAAACAAAGTTATCAGGCTAGGTAAAAAACAAACAGATGGGGATACGGATGATATTGAACAAAAGCCCAGATCTCTCAAGGTAGTAAAGAAAGACACTAACAAAAAGATGGAATTGTTCAAACGACTATCAAACTTGATGCAGAGATGCAGAAGACAAATATAAACGCCTCAGCATACAACACGACTTAGCAAAAAAGAAAGAGAGGAAGGAAAGAAACTCCTAGAGGAGGCCAGGACAAAAGAGATAGTTGTTTATGGAAAATGGTTGCATATGATGAGAGGCCCACCATGGGCCAGAAAATTGTACGATCCAAACGTGGAAGGGATGAGGAGTAAGACAACAAAGGTCTCTAACCAGGGAAACGTTGTAAATACAAATTATACACATAAACACTTAAAATGTGTCTACACCAACGCTGATAGTCTAATCAATAAATTTACCGAGTTCAAAGCTCGAGTCGTATCACATAAGTGTACGGTGATTGTGCTCACTGATGTTAAACCAGAAATTTCTATTAAACACAGCTGAGCTGGGTTTGAGTGACTATGATTTATTTCATAACATTGATAAGCAAGGAAGAGGTGTTTGTATATATCTTTAGAGTCCAACTTTCACGAATCGATATGGGTTGAGATAAAACTAAACAAAAATGTCACTCTTCTGAAAAGATATGTATATAAAAGCCCGGGCAGCTCCTGCACCAATAATGACCAACTAAATGAATTCATTAGTGGTGTAATGCGCTATAAACACACATATTCTCTTGCTTGGAGATTTTAATTACCCCAACATAAACTGGCAAAACTGGTACACACTCGCAGATAATACTAATAGCCCAGACACTAAATTTAAATGTAAAGAGATAATTTCCTCTTCCAACATGTCGCACTCTCCACAAGGGGGCGATTAGGAAATAAATCGAAAACTCTCGATTTAGTTTTCACCAATGAAAAAGGAATGGTAGATGACATAGTGTATGAAAGCCCACTTGGTAAGAGTGATCTCTGTCCTTATCATTATATTTAGGTGCTATGCAGAAATAGCAAATCATACACGACTTAAATATTATTACGACCAAGGGGATTATAATGATATGAAGGCGAAACTAGACACAAACACAGACTGGGGCGAAATGCTTGGCACGAGCACTATAAACCATCAGTGGTTAGGTTTTAAAGAATATATTAAAAAGATAGAGGATGAATTCATCCCTCATCGCCTTGTGAGTAATATTAACAGATATAAAGGAAAAGTTCCCCTAAAAAAGGAATCAATAAAGAAAATAAAAAAACACACTTTATGGAAACGTTATATGGAGACAAAAGAAGGAAAATACTATACTAAATATTGTAGGGCTAGAAATCAAGGCCGTAAATTAACGAGGAGGATACAGAAGGAATTTGAGATGAAGCTAGCAACAGATGCTAAGACAAACCCAAAAGCAGTATGGAAATATATGAACTCCAAAACTAAGAATCGGGAAGGTGTTTCAGATCTGAACACAGACCCTAAAGATTCTAAATCTAGACTCACATATTCTGGTAGGGAAAAGGCAGATGTCTTAGGAAATTTTTTTCAAGTGTTTTTACTATAAAATCATATGGTGATATCCCTCATATTCCACCAGTGAAGTTAATGCACAACATGGAAGCATTGACTATTGATGAGGAAATGATTAAACAACTTGATAATCGCAATGTGTGTAAATCAGTAGGACCAGATCGTGTTCATCCTAGGTTGTTGAAAGAGCTGTCTAATCATCTATGTAAACCACTAGCTAGTTATTTAATAATTCACTGGCTGTGGGTGAACTACCAAAGGAATGGAAACAGGGAAGGATCTCAACCATATTTAAGAAGGGTAATCGAAAAAATGCAGGAAATTATAGACCAGTCAGCTTAACAAGTATATTACGTAAATGTATGGAGCAATGTGTCAAAGCCCATAATTGTCAATCATAAGACGAGAAATAAACTATTCAGAACGCAACAGTTTGGTTTTATTAAAGGTAGTTCTACTGTACTCCAAATGTTAAATGTTATGGACACGTGGACCAAAGTTGGAATTCCGAAGGGCAGTGTCTTAGGACCAATCCTATTTGTTTTATATATTAATGATCTTCCGGAGAATATAATTTCGAATATATATATATTTTCGATTTATTTCCTAATCGCCCCCTTGTAGGGAGTGTGACATGTTGGAAGAGGAAATTGTGTGTGTGTGTGTGTGTGTGTGTGTGTGTGTGTGTGTGTGTGTGTGTGTGTGTGTGTGTGTGTGTGTGTGTGTGTGTGTGTGTGTGTGTGTGTGTGTGTGTGTGTGTGTGTGTGTGTGTGTGTGTGTGTGTGTGTGCGTGTGTGTGTGTGTTTGCGGATGCTACCAAGGTTTTCAAAACGATTAATAGTCCAGATGACCAACATACGCTACAGGGCGATTTAGATTAATTAACATCTTGGTCAAGTCAATGGTTGTTAAAATTTCACCCAGATAAATGTCATTTGATACAAATAAGGAAAACAATACAGCAAGAGTATGCTTATAACCTGAAGATAGATAATAATGCCCATAAATTATAAGAAATAGAAGAACAAAAAGACATTGGGGTAATTATTGATTCTAACCTAGAATTTGATAAACACATCAACCAAAAAATAAACAAAGCAAACAGTATCATGGCAGTTGTTAGAAGGTCCATTACAACCCTAAGTCAACGTAATTGTGTGCCATTATATAAAGCTTTAGTTAGGAATCATTTAGATTATGCAATATCAATATGGTCCCCTTATAAACAGAAATACAAAGACGCCATCGAAAAAATACAGAGACGTGCAACAAAGCAGCTTCCTGGTATGAAGGATATTCCTTACAAGGAAAGCCTTGAGAGATTGAAACTTCCCACACTTACATATAGACGATCACGTGGTGATATGACTGAGGTACATAAACTGCTTCAAGGGAAATGTGACAGTGATGTATCTAACATCGTCAAGTTGCACAAAGACAGTGATACAAGGGATGGAACAAGGGGTCATAGTTTGAAAAGAAAGCTTCTCACTTAGAGTTACCAGATTATGGAATGATCTACCGGAAGTAGTTGTAACTGCCCCTAGTGTCAACTCGTTTAAAACCCGCCTAGATAGACATTGGAGTACTGAGGAGTTTCTCTATAACTACAAAGCTGCCTTGCCAGGAAGTCGTAGAGCATTCCAAGGGTGAAGATCTGACCACCGAGGCCACCGCCTACGGTCAGGAAGAACCTAAATAAACCTAAGTAAGTAAACGTAGCCCCAGCTCATTCAACTGTATAAAAGAACAGTCTTCGCGCGGCAATTGCAGCGTGGCTGAATGCTTTGTGTTTTGCGTTGGTGTTGTCGTAAACAGGTCTGCCAATGGGTGAAGTGTAAAGTGCTAGGAGCGAACCCGATACTGCGCAGAATAGGTACTGCTAGCTTCGTGTCTTGATAAATCGGAACGTATATTTAGCATCGATGAAACATAATTAATAACGACAAAGAGAAACGAGTCATTAATATAAGTACCTGGTGTAAGTGCAATGTACTTAACAAAGCATCATTCCATCAAAATCATCCGATGTGTACGCGCTCGGGGCTACCGACGAATAAGACAGGACATAACGATGAATCATTTCGAAATGATTGGTCATTTATTCCCATTACATTTCCTAGCAGGTAGCATGGTGCATTGCTCTGGACATCGGCCTAGAAAACTAGCGTTCTAACCAGGAAAACACTCATTTTCCAATACGTGTCATATCATTTACAAGTACATATTTAAGCACATTTTCACTTTCAAATTAGTGTTGTACAAATACTGACCAGTGTTCGATTATTGAAGAACGTTACACAACAGTGAAACACATATTAATCTTTCCAGATAACCTCCTAATTTCCCCTACAATTACGCCAGGTTTCTAACGTTTTATACAAGCAATTAGGCTATGTTTATTGTGCGCCGATAAAACATACACAAACACGCTAATCGGGCCGAATACTATGTCCACATCAGTGGTATTATCAGATACTGATTTCCAATATTGATTCAATAATCAACCTATTTGCTGAGGTAATGTCGTAAGATATAAACTACATCACGTTTTGACAATACTCTGAAACCTTCAGATAAAATGTATGTTTTCAACGCACGGTTCTAGGCTAGTAAAACAGATCACTCGACCCTAATTGTTATGAGTTATGCCTTCGTACTTGAAAACTGTACATTTTATCTACTTCGTTGCCGCCAGTATGTTGTCATTACGTGCTACAACTGACGGGAGATACAAGGTATATCAGAAAAAAATAATTTTGACTTTTATATTTTGTTGCTCGATTTGTTGTAGATATAAGCCGTTAAACGTTATACTTAAAGTACTGTTAGTTAGCACATGTGTATTTCTCTATAACGTACAGTGCTAAATATGTTATGAGTTGTACGTTGAAATGATTGCACCCGTTGTGTACAACATCTCGGGGCAGAACATCGAAGCGACACTCACATCACTAAACCATGACAACATGCTACAAAGTAAACCAACTACGTGCAAATCTATCCAATAGGCAGGTGTGTTCCTTCCATCTGAGAAACAGAGATGCTAAACGTGAACTAAATGTTACCTGGAAGGGCACCACACTTGCAAACAAAGCAACACCAGCGTATCTTGGTGTACAACTTGACAGAATATTGTCATACAAAACGCACATTTGTAACAAAAAACAGAAGATAAATGCACAAAGCAACATTATCCGTAAACTACCTTGCTCTCTGCTATTCTAGCATATGCTGTATGGGCAAGATCAACATATGCGCAAAGAAACTGAACCCTGCCCTACAGGGCAGCTGCCGTATCATAACGGGCTGCCTGAACATAGACAGCCTACACCTGCTGGCTGGCACAGCTCCCCCGGACATCAGCCGGACTGTCGCTAGTCGCACAGAAAGATCAAGACAAATGACAGACACAAAACACCAACTACACAACCACGTGTCTGCTGCGAGCCGACTCAAGTCGCGGAAAAGCTCCATAAACACCACGACACCACGAACTCAACGACCAGCAGCACCAGACTGGACACGTGGGGAATACCACTGCAAGAAACATCTACAGTCGTCAAAATTGGATTACTAACAGCTGCATCCCGACCAGCAGGGTCGGTCTAACTGTGGCTCTGGTGATCACTGAACCGTCCGCTTTATTCAACCGGAGTGCTTCATTTGCTTGGGCATATTTCCAAGACAGGAGACGCCATTCTGTTCCATGTTTAATCTGGCTGAACTCAATTATTTACATCAAGTCTTATGGCTACATCGAATGTCGTGTCTGGACCAGTACGTGTGACAACATAATATTACAAAATACGTTACGGGGGACAATAATCGCAACATAATAACAACGTGTTATTGTTGTATACACTTAAACATGAGTAGTTTACGCTGGATATGTTTCTTCACAAACAAGCATTCCTTTTAGTGTTCGTAACATACACGTAATACGGCATGGATGTTGTAACGACATTCAAACCAATCACGGCGCAAGGTTTTGCATTTCATTCCGCCAGCGTTAATACGCTAGCTATGTGTTTGCCGGAACACCAGTGATCCCAAATAATATCAAATATAGAAACATCAAAAACTGAGCACAAGCACACGCACGCACGCACGCACGCACGCACGCGCATACATAAACAAAGATAGAAGGGGAGGGAGAGAGAGAGAGAGAGGGGGGGATAGAGGGAGAGAGTGAGCCAGCGAACGAGCGAGCGATCGATCGATCGATCGAGCGAGCTAGCGAGTGAGTCAGTGGGTGTAAGTATGACACGGCAGTTGAAAGTGTACCGCAGCTATGGAATGACCCATACAAGCCTCCTCTTTGTTCAACTCCCTGCAGCATAAACGTCATTAAATCTGCCCCTCAGCCTGCACTTCTCAAGTCGGTCATGTCGTTTTCTCGCCCACTCGCTATTGACTAAAACTCGATAAGTGCGATACGTAATTATGACTGCCAGGTAAGACCCGAAGGCGACAAACTAGCAACACCGTTTTTCGAATTTGATTTGAGTATAAATTTTGCTTCCCACCCTGCCTCCCCGGCGTATTTGTTTTACTGTCGGTTATGTTATACATTTGACAGTGCTATCAATCACTATGGTGCATTGCATTTCAATTGTAATATCGCAGACTAGCGGCGTTATGCTCGTGCAGTCGGCAAGTGTATATTCCCTTTACACAGGCTGAACATTGTAGGGGGATTATTTACACCCCGCTTTTGTATGTAGTGAATTTTTAAATAGTCTAGCTGGTACTGTACAGCCTTAATTAAGTTTTGCAAATTTTTTATGCTGGAACATTATATAACAGCGACAAGGGTTTTTTTGGTTACACTTTTATTGCTAACATTTTCTAGTTTGTCTGCTACACTGATGTAATTATCCAGATAGACTATTTATTCTGAATGTGCATCCTATGCTACAGGCACCTTACATTTAATGCGGTGTGCACAGTGGCAATTACGTCGAAATTCACCCTCCAAAATAAATTGGACGAATTGTCCATTTTCAACCTATATAGTAGTTGGCTTTTTCCACACAAACTTAGAAAGGGTTGCACGCCCCCATTATTAACCACCGGGGATTCTTGGGTAATGGAATTTCTTAGGCACACGAAAAATAATTATGATTACCAAGTAACACCCGTAGGCGACTTAGCTCCGTAGCGAGAGAGAGAGAGAGAGAGAGAGAGAGAGAGAGAGAGAGAGAGAGAGAGAGAGAGAGAGAGAGAGAGAGAGAGAGAGAGAGAGAGAGAGAGAGAGAGAGAGAGAGAGAGAGAGAGAGAGAGAGAGAGAGAGAGAGAGAGGGAGAGAGAGAGAGAGAGAGAGAGAGAGAGAGAGAGAGAGAGAGAGAGAGAGAGAGAGAGAGAGAGAGAGAGAGAGAGAGAGAGAGACAAAGAGACAGACAGACAGAGCAGACAGAGAGAGAGGGGGGGAGAGTATCTGAGAGATAAGACAGTGAATTAGGTCTTTGTAGTCAACACGCTTTCTTTCTCGTCGGCGCCCGTGTCTCCTGTCTGTGCGTCGGTTGTTGCCATAGTCGACGGTTTTGCATTGGCACATTGTTCGTACGTCTTGTTCCTACTGCTGTAGAATGCCAAACCGTAGCTGAGTGTTGCACCAATTTTCAGTAATACCGCCGTGCCATGCAAACGGAAGCGGAAGGACGACTTGTCGTAGAGCAGACATGCGCCCTTGCGCGTGCACGACACTTGTTGAGCTAGGCACGTTGAGTCGATGGCGAGGCCGAACGCCGCAGGTGCTGGAAAGGCTGCCAAGAAACACATTTAATGTCACACAGTGTTTGAAACCCTTGTCAATTGGTATCTGCAGGGCTTATCACCTTGAGATCGGGAAGCTTAAACTGGTGTCAGTAGCACGTGTAACTTTGAGTGAAATTATATCAGGTTTACCCGGGCTATGTTGCCTACCGGGACAAGGACAGGTCTACGGTGTCCTGGTCGTGCCTGCGCTGTTTTTGCATATGATGGAATGACACATTCTGAAAAGGGATACTTAATTATCGTCTGTCTTAGCTACAACGACAAAATTATTTATCTGGGCGCGAACCTCTGTGTTTCTCTGCATGCTACACTAGCGAACAGTTAAAAAAGGACTACAAGTTGACGACGCATATGATAAAAATAAATTACACTGCTAGATTGTAATTTGAGAGCAGACTTTCATCACCACACCGACGTTATAATTACGTACACTATGTCACAGTATTATGACTATTATTGCGAGGATTTATAGTGAATCATATCATCAACGTACTATATCTGCACTTGTTTACTGCCAACACCCTTATTTACTGCCAACACTCTTGTTTACAGCCAACACCCTTGTTTACGAGATGCACACATTAATGCGTTCAGCTGCGAATATCAGGTATTTTACAAGCGGCGGTATTGTGTCATGACATCCTTTATCTGCGGCTACATCTGATTCATAGTAGAATCATACGAATTGCAAACATATCTCATTCGATATACAGATGGTAACGTATAATATATGTGTATGTGTTTGAATATGTCAAAATGTCATCACTAAACAAAACGTGGCACCTTACGCCTGGTGCACAAGCCTGTACGAGCTGCCACACTAGTGCTTTATCGAGAGTCCAACGATTATTTATCTATGCATAGCCTACCATTATTAGATATACATGTGTGTCGGTGGTGTAGATTAAACGACGAAGCGTGTATAGATAACAGTTACGTGAAACCACGCATTGATAACGAAACGTCACCATTGGTATTGGTATTAATTTTATGTATCAAATGTCACGAAGAAAACATATACTTGTTTGCATAATTAGAAAAACGTCAAAGGTTTCAGTATTTGAAACAATTACAATTAGAAACAATGGAGAGTATTTCCGACATATTAATTTCATCATATATCAGGTATCGCTAAGATATATATTGTATATCGAAACATATCACACGTAATATAACATTATACATTATTAGACATTGTTTACCTCACAAGAAACTTCGTTTTCATATCTAATATTTTGGTCGTGTTTCGTAGCCTGTGTCAGCGGATTGTGCGAAGGCCGGCATATTCGAAGATGATAAACATGTTTTTTCAGTTAAAGTCACTTTTTGTGAAAAGTATTATTTCTCTCAACGCATACACTAAATTCATTATTCGTGTTAATAATATACACCAAACGATTGATATTCCGTATTGTAGCTAGGTAGATATGTGAAGTTTCCCAGGTGCAGTTGACTGTAACAACTTGTTACATCATACGGGGCACGTTGTTACATTATACGGGGCACGTTGTTACATCATACGGGGCACGTTGTTACATCATACGGGGTACGTTGTTACATCATACGGGGCACGTTGTGACATCATACGGGGCACGTTGTGACATCATACGGGGCACGTTGTTACAGTAAAGAACGCGTGGATCACAAAGCAAGTGCCACACTACATATCAATGTTATTGCATTAATTGGATTACACTCACACATATACATATTATACACAGTGTGTATAACAATGTAAGTGTTCACAGCTTCATATAATAAGCTTTTCATTGTTAGTTACCAAAGAGCACTCATTCCCCGGATTTTTTTACATAACAATTGTGAATGGAATACAAATTATTTCATTGTGTATGAAATAGTGAATGGAAATATATATGTAACTTGACTTCTACTTGATTGAATGATGCATACACGTACCCACTAACGCCCAAACAACCACATTTCAATGAATCGTGCCTATTATCTATTAATTGCTCAAATAGGACTGTTCCATAAAAAATAAACAAGATTGCCATCCAAGGCAAAACACCCATATGGCAAGTGAACAAGGAAGCCATTGGTTTATCGAGAGTCCAGCAATTTGCCATATTTGTCAATTTTATTTGACACTGCTAGCATTTACAGTACTATTAGCCTTTGCAAGTGAAATAAAGCGTTCCCACGTCGTGGTTAAATAAACTGTGTTCTTTCAGTCATCATCATCGGTGCGAGCCACCCGAGCGTTGTTACAGTTGTAACAACTTGTTGGCTGAGCCATCGGTGCGAGCCGCCCGAGCGTTGTTACAGGTGTAACAACTCGTTGGCTGAGTCATCGGTGCGAGCCGTCCGAGCGTTGTTACAGTTGTAACAACTTGCCCCAATACAATTGCTGCAACTTGCCCCAATACAATTGCAGCAACTTGCCCCAAACACAATTTTTTTTAGTTAAACGATAACAAATCCTGAATTTCAGTTGAACTTCTACTTGGCATAACCCCTTATGCTATATAGTAGACATGTTTCAAGTTTTATTCACGAAATATAAAAAGTGGCTGCGTGAGATGATATTATGTGGAAATACTAAATACAGTTTTAGGTGATTATAAAGTAATTTTTTTCCACACCTCGTTAATTTCGTCTGGTGGTGAACTTCTAGCCAACTACTGTCGATAGTATCTCCATATGTGCGTTATGCTTTCGTAAAACGACACTGTAACAACTAGCAAAGTTTAATTTAACATAACAAGCATGTAACAAGTCAACCAGTAGGAATTATTTTTAGACATTCAAGAGTTATACATAATGTTCTTCCCTCAATGTTTAGACATTAAAGGGTTGTACATTATGTTCTTCCCTCAATGTTTAGATAGTCAAGGGTTATACATAATGTTCTTTCCTCAATGTTTAGACAGTAAAGGATTATATATAATGTTCTTCCCTCAATGTTTAGACATTCAACATTTATACATTATGTTCTTCCCTCAATGTTTAGACATTCAAGGATTATACATTATGTTCATCCCTCAATGTTTAGACATTCAAGGACTATACATAATGTTCTTTCCTCAATGTTTAGACATTCAACGGTTATACATTATGTTCTTCCCTCAATGTTTAAACATTCAAGGATTATATATAATGTTATTCCCTCAATGTTTAGACATTCAACGGTTATACATTATGTTCTTCCCTCAATGTTTAGACATTCAAGGATTATACATAATGTTCTTCCCTCAATGTTTAAACATTTAACAGTTATGCATTATGTTCTTCCCTCAATGTTTAGACATTCAAGGATTATACATAATGTTCTTCCCTCAATGTTTAGACATTCAAGGATTATACATCATGTTCTTCCTTCAATGTTTTCTTTGTATTTTTGCAAAGAATGTTGCCTTGCTTAATTGTGCTTGCTGTAAAGAGTTGCAATAAATTTGACTTGAATTGAGTATTTCTCTTATCACGGGTGCACGATATGCATACTCACACACGATCTGCGCAATGAAGCTGAAGAGGGCGATCGAGAGGGCTTTGTCTCTGTAGTCAACGCACCTGGGGGACACAGAAACAGTCGGTGGATATTGTATTGAGTTAGGGCTAGGGCCGGAACGATACACCGATGCACCGGTGTATCGCGATACACACCACAAAGTACGTGATACACAATATTCGTATCGCGGTACACTACGATATGCAATAGCGGTAGGCAAAACATTATTCGCGTCACCTTTGTAGAGCAATAAACGTTCAACGCGAACCACACCTGCCTGTGTATCACTAAACTAGCGAAATATAACATGTAGTACGTTTCCCACTTGTATATCTATGCAAAATCTTTACACTATTATTTTTCTTCAATGCGCGCGTGCAATTTTGACCTCATGTGAGGGCCGACGTGACGTCTGCCGACGTGACGTCTGCTGTAGCATTTCCTTGTCCACGTGATAAATAAACGTGTGTTTTACTGTTGTTGTATCATTCTAGTCAGTGTAGTCTGTATCGCGATATGCGTCGTATCGTGACATCTGTATCGCGATACGTATCGCAACGTGAGGTAGTGTATAGTTCCGGCCGTAGTTAGGACACTGAGAATGGACGAAGGAAGCACTGAAAGCAGAAGTAGACAGCGGAAGAAAGAGAAGAAGAAGAAGACTAAACATCAGGTGAACAAACAGTGTAAACGAGCTTTGTTTGGAGAAAAAGGATGGGAGAAAAATGACAGAGAGATCAACAGAAATGACATGAGCGGTATAACGATATTTACTACCCAACAAGCTGTCCGGAAGTCAGATAAGTCTACATCTGTTCTCCTCACCTTTATTTTCGAATATGGGCTCAAAGGAGCAATCACTTTATGTGCTTGGCGGCCATAGACTATGGCGACATTCATAGAGGAGTTCTCTGACTGGGAACATTGTGTTCGATGCTGTTGTCCAACTCACCTCATTAAAGCCATTATCATCGGTATCATTGTCATACTTGACAACAGGGACGTGGTGGCCATGATGGCGAGGTATGGGATGATCATCCGACAGCTCGCTTCGCACGGGCCTTCCACCGCCGTGCTGCCCGCCACGCAGGAACAGTCGTGGAACACCTGCAGAACGAAGGAATGAAGTGTCGTCATAGTGAAGACATCGTCGTCACAAATGTCTCATTTACGCTGTCATCATATTAGCGTCATCACAGCGGCACCAATACGGGGAAACAGACACAGTCTCGACGTCGCAATATAAACAAATATATAAAATAAATATATGTATACACACATACATGCATACACACATACCATAAACACACACGCGCACGCAGGCAGGCGAGCGCGCGCACACACGCCCAAATACAAGCACACATACACACGCGCGCACACGCGCACACGCACCCGCACACCCACACACGTAAGCACGCACGCACGTACACGTATACACACGCACACAAAACTACTGAATGTGCAGCTCTTATTTACTTCAGATATAATGTATACAGTTGTCAAGGTTGGCTTAAAATGTTGAAATATTTCATTATAATTAATATTTTTATTGGTAGTGAAAACTAACCATACCATGCCAGCTCAGCGCATGGCACGAATCTTGCACGCCAGAAGATTCTGGAGTATGCGTCCTTTGCGACCAGATTGTGTTTGCTATACACGGTTCATTTTATTATCCTTCATAACCGTTGCTGACGGACGGGTATATTTCCGCGTGCCACTGTGAACAGTACTTCTTGGACATGATTGTGACTTATGAATAAATGCATAGAAATGACTAAAATGTCATTCAACAATACCACCATTTGCGCTATTGACCTGAGTGTCATGCACAACAATTGCCTTGACCGACTCTTTAAACCCCAGTGCACAAACAATATGGCGCAGTAAGGAGACCGCAATCACGACGTCGGCACCGTTAGGTCAACACCAGGAGGCAAGATAAATTGCAATTTTCTTCGCCAGAATCGTGTCCAGTAGATCCGCTACATAGCAATCACTGCGCCATAAGCTCAGCTTAGACCACAGTCGTGATGTTATAATTGTAACGACACAAAAAATGCATAACGTCGCTATTACTGCATCGCCATCGCGATCACTGCGACACAGTATCAACGACGTCTGAAAACAACCGGCTCAGCAACCACATAAGCAGCGGGAACAACAACACCATCCCCCGCCATTATGGTATGTCATCCCCCGCCATTATGGTATGTCATCCCCCGCCAATATGGTATGTCATCCCCCGCCAATATGGTATGTCATCCCCCGCCATTATGGTATGTCATCCGCTTCAAAGGGAATGTACAACAATTTTGACTGGTTAACCAAACGAGTTATTTATTATTGCGTGTGTGCGTGCGTGCGTTCGCGTGTGCGTGCCTACATGCATACGTACGTACGTGCGTGCGTGCGTGCATACATTTGTGCGTGCGTGCGTGCGTACATACGTACGTGCGTACATACGTCCATAGGTACGTAAGTACGTGCGTACATACGTACGTACGTGCGTACAAACGTACGTAAGTACGTGCGTACATACGTACATATATACATACATATTATATATTTCTATCTTTCTATATCTCTCTCACACCCTTTGTCTGCCTCTCTCTTTTATTTATTTACCATTGCGTGTGTGCGTGCGTTCGTGCGTGCGTGCCTGCATGCATACGTATGTATGTGCATGCGTGCTTACATGTGTGCGTGCATGCGTACGTACGTACGTACGTACGTGCATACATACGTACGTACGTACGTGCATGCATACGTACGTAAGTACGTGCGTACGTACGTGCGTACATACGTACATATATACATACATATTATACATTGGGGATGGGGGAGAAACCCTTTGTCTGCCTCTCTCTCCTTCCCTCCCTACCTCCCACCCTCCCTCCCTCCCTCTCTCTCTCTCTCTCTCTTTCTCTCTCTCTCTCTGTCTCTCTCTCTTTCTCTCTCTCTCTCTCTCTATATATATATATATATATATATATATATCTCTCTCTCTCTCTCTCTCTCTCTCTATCGCACTTCGCGATCTTCTGTCATTTTCTCACATTTTCTGATGGTCATGTCTGCCTTTTCCATATATGTCTTCAAACCATTGTTTAATCTTCTTCTCGTTCTACCAGCCTCTTATGTTTTCCGTGCCATGTGTCAACCTTCTCTCACTCATTCTCGGAATGTGTCCCGCCCATCGCTGTCTGCTACAAACTACCTTTCTTTTCTTGTGTTCACTAAATGATTCCAATCCATTCTCGTAATTCCAACATTCACCTTCCGTCGTCTCGTTTCGCTCTACGTATTCTCCAAACACAGTTGTCCACTGCTACAAGCAGCTTCTCCTCCAGTCTCTCTGTCAGTGCAAGTGTCCACTGCTACAAGCAGCTTCTCCTCCAGTCTCTCTGTCAGTGCAAGTGTCCACTGCTACATGCAGCTTCTCCTCCAGTCTCTCTGTCAGTGCAAGTGTCCACTGCTACATGCAGCTTCTCCTCCAGTCTCCCTGTCAGTGCAAGTGTCCACTGCTACAAGCAGCTTCTCTTCCAGTCTCTCTGTCAGTGCAAGTGTCCACTGCTACAAGCAGCTTCTCCTCCAGTCTCTCTGTCAGTGCATGTGTCCACTGCTACAAGCAGCTTCTCCTCCAGTCTCTCTGTCAGTGCAATTTTTCACTGCTACAAGCAGCTTCTCCTCCAGTCTCTCTGCCAGTGCAAGTGTCCACTGCTACATGCAGCTTCTCATCCAGTCTCTCTGTCAGTGTAAGTGTCCACTGCTACAAGCAGCTTCTCCTCCAGTCTATCTGTCTGTGCAAGTGTCCACTGCTACATGCAGCTTCTCCTCCAGTCTCTCTGTCAGTGCAAGTGTCCACTGCTACATGCAGCTTCTATTACAGTATCTCTGTCAGTGCAAGTGTCCACTGCTACATGCAGCTTCTCCTTCAGTCTCTCTGTCAGTGCAAGTGTCCACTGCTACAAACAGCTTCTCCTCCAGTCTCTCTGTCAGTGCAAGTGTCCACTGCTACAAGCAGCTTCTTCTCCAGTCTCTCTGTCAGTGCAAGTGTCCACTGCTAAAAACAGCTTCTCCTCCAGTCTCTCTGTCAATGCAAGTGTCCACTGCTACAAGCAGCTTCTCCTCCAGTCTCTCTGTCAGTGCAAGTGTCCACTGCTACATGCAGCTTCTCCTCCAGTCTCTCTGTCAGTGCAAGTGTCCACTGCTACAAGCAGCTTCTCCTACAGTGTCTCTGTCAGTGCAAGTGTCCACTGCTACATGCAGCTTCTCATCCAGTCTCTCTGTCAATGCAAGTTTTCACTGCTACAAGCAGCTTCTCCTCCAGTGTCTCTGTCAGTGCAAGTGTCCACTTCTACAAGCAGCTTCTCCTCCAGTCTCTCTGTCAGTGCAAGTGTCCACTGCTACATGCAGCTTCTCCTCCAGTCTCTCTGTCAGTGCAAGTGTCCACTCCTACAAGCAGCTTCTCCTCCAGTCTCTCTGTCAGTGCAAGTGTCCACTGCTACATGCAGCTTCTCATCCAGTCTCTCTGTCAGTGTAAGTGTCCACTGCTACAAGCAGCTTCTCCTCCAGTCTATCTGTCTGTGCAAGTGTCCACTGCTACATGCAGCTTCTCCTCCAGTCTCTCTGTCAGTGCAAGTGTCCACTGCTACATGCAGCTTCTCCTACAGTCTCTCTGTCAGTGCAAATGTCCACTGCTACATGCAGCTTCTCCTTCAGTCTCTCTGTCAGTGCAAGTGTCCACTGCTACAAACAGCTTCTCCTCCAGTCTCTCTGTCAGTGCAAGTGTCCACTGCTACAAGCAGCTTCTTCTCCAGTCTCTCTGTCAGTGCAAGTGTCCACTGCTAAAAACAGCTTCTCCTCCAGTCTCTCTGTCAGTGCAAGTGTCCACTGCTACAAGCAGCTTCTCCTCCAGTCTCTCTGTCAGTGCAAGTGTCCACTGCTACATGCAGCTTCTCTTCCAGTCTCTCTGTCAGTGCAAGTGTCCACTGCTACAAGCAGCTTCTCCTCCAGTCTCTCTGTCAGTGCATGTGTCCACTGCTACAAGCAGCTTCTCCTCCAGTCTCTCTGTCAGTGCAATTTTTCACTGCTACAAGCAGCTTCTCCTCCAGTCTCTCTGCCAGTGCAAGTGTCCACTGCTACATGCACCTTCTCATCCAGTCTCTCTGTCAGTGTAAGTGTCCACTGCTACAAGTAGCTTCTCCTCCAGTCTATCTGTCTGTGCAAGTGTCCACTGCTACATGCAGCTTCTCCTCCAGTCTCTCTGTCAGTGCAAGTGTCCACTGCTACATGCAGCTTCTATTACAGTATCTCTGTCAGTGCAAGTGTCCACTGCTACATGCAGCTTCTCCTTCAGTCTCTCTGTCAGTGCAAGTGTCCACTGCTACAAACAGCTTCTCCTCCAGTCTCTCTGTAAGTGCAAGTGTCCACTGCTACAAGCAGCTTCTTCTCCAGTCTCTCTGTCAGTGCAAGTGTCCACTGCTAAAAACAGCTTCTCCTCCAGTCTCTCTGTCAATGCAAGTGTCCACTGCTACAAGCAGCTTCTCCTCCAGTCTCTCTGTCAGTGCAAGTGTCCACTGCTACATGCAGCTTCTCCTCCAGTCTCTCTGTCAGTGCAAGTGTCCACTGCTACAAGCAGCTTCTCCTACAGTGTCTCTGTCAGTGCAAGTGTCCACTGCTACATGCAGCTTCTCATCCAGTCTCTCTGTCAATGCAAGTTTTCACTGCTACAAGCAGCTTCTCCTCCAGTGTCTCTGTCAGTGCAAGTGTCCACTTCTACAAGCAGCTTCTCCTCCAGTCTCTCTGTCAGTGCAAGTGTCCACTGCTACATGCAGCTTCTCATCCAGTCTCTCTGTCAGTGTAAGTGTCCACTGCTACAAGCAGCTTCTCCTCCAGTCTATCTGTCTGTGCAAGTGTCCACTGCTACATGCAGCTTCTCCTCCAGTCTCTCTGTCAGTGCAAGTGTCCACTGCTACATGCAGCTTCTCCTACAGTCTCTCTGTCAGTGCAAATGTCCACTGCTACATGCAGCTTCTCCTTCAGTCTCTCTGTCAGTGCAAGTGTCCACTGCTACAAACAGCTTCTCCTCCAGTCTCTCTGTCAGTGCAAGTGTCCACTGCTACAAGCAGCTTCTTCTCCAGTCTCTCTGTCAGTGCAAGTGTCCACTGCTAAAAACAGCTTCTCCTCCAGTCTCTCTGTCAGTGCAAGTGTCCACTGCTACAAGCAGCTTCTCCTCCAGTCTCTCTGTCAGTGCAAGTGTCCACTGCTACATGCAGCTTCTCCTCCAGTCTCTCTGTCAGTGCAAGTGTCCACTGCTACAAGCAGCTTCTCCTACAGTGTCTCTGTCAGTGCAAGTGTCCACTGCTACATGCAGCTTCTCCTCCAGTCTCTCTGTCAATGCAAGTTTTCACTGCTACAAGCAGCTTCTCCTCCAGTCTCTCTGTCAGTGCAAGTGTCCACTTCTACAAGCAGCTTCTCCTCCAGTCTCTCTGTCAGTGCAAGTGTCCACTGCTACATGCAGCTTCTCCTCCAGTCTCTCTGTCAGTGCAAGTGTCCACTCCTACAAGCAGCTTCTCCTCCAGTCTCTCTGTCAGTGCAAGTGTCCACTGCTACATGCAGCTTCTCCTCCAGTCTCTCTGTCAGTGCAAGTGTCCACTCCTACAAGCAGCTTCTCCTCCAGTCTATCTGTCAGTGCAAGTGTCCACTGCTACATGCAGCTTCTCCTCCAGTCTCTCTGTCAGTGCAAGTGTCCAATGCTACATGCAGCTTCTCCTACAGTCTCTCTGTCAGTGCAAGTGTCCACTGCTACATGCAGCTTCTCCTCCAGTCTCTCTGTCAGTGCAAGTGTCCACTGCTACAAACAGCTTCTCCTCCAGTCTCTCTGTCAGTGCAAGTGTCCACTGCTACATGCAGCTTCTCCTCCAGTCTCTCTGTCAGTGCAAGTGTCCACTGCTACATGCAACTTCTCCTCCAGTCTCTCTGTCAGTGCAAGTGTCCAATGCTACATGCAGCTTCTCCTACAGTCTCTCTGTCAGTGCAAGTGTCCACTGCTACATGCAGCTTCTCCTCCAGTCTCTCTGTCAGTGCAAGTGTCCACTGCTACATGCAACTTCTCCTCCAGTCTCTCTGTCAGTGCAAGTGTCCAATGCTACATGCAGCTTCTCCTACAGTCTCTCTGTCAGTGCAAGTGTCCACTGCTACATGCAGCTTCTCCTCCAGTCTCTCTGTCAGTGCAAGTGTCCAATGCTACATGCAGCTTCTCCTACAGTCTCTCTGTCAGTGCAAGTGTCCACTGCTACATGCAACTTCTCCTCCAGTCTCTCTATCAGTGCAAGTGTCCACTGCTACAAACAGCTTCTCCTCCAGTCTCTCTGTCAGTGCAAGTGTCCACTGCTACATGCAGCTTCTCCTCCAGTCTCTCTGTCAGTGCAAGTGTCCACTGCTACATGCAACTTCTCCTCCAGTCTCTCTATCAGTGCAAGTGTCCACTGCTACAAACAGCTTCTCCTCCAGTCTCTCTGTCAGTGCAAGTGTCCACTGCTACAAGCAGCTTCTCCTCCAGTCTCTCTGTCAGTGCAAGTGTCCACTGCTACATGCAGCTTCTCCTCCAGTCTCTCTGTCAGTGCAAGTGTCCACTGCTACAAGCAGCTTCTCCTCCAGTCTCTCTGTCAGTGCAAGTGTCCACTGCTACATGCAGCTTCTCCTCCAGTCTCTCTGTCAGTGCAAGTGTCCAATGCTACATGCAGCTTCTCCTCCAGTATCTCTGTCAGTGCAAGTGTCCACTGCTACAAGCAGCTTCTCCTCCAGTCTCTCTGTCAGTGCATGTGTCCACTGCTACATGCAGCTTCTCCTCCAGTCTCTCTGTCAGTGCATGTGTCCACTGCTACATGCAGCTTCTCCTCCAGTCTCTCTGTCAGTGCAAGTGTCCACTGCTACATGCAGCTTCTCCTCCAGTCTCTCTGTCAGTGCAAGTGTCCACTGCTACATGCAGCTTCTCCTCCAGTCTCTCTGTCAGTGCAAGTGTCCACTGCTACATGCAGCTTCTCCTCCTGTCTCTCTGTCAGTGCAAGTGTCCACTGCTACATGCAGCTTCTCCTCCAGTCTCTCTGTCAGTGCAAGTGTCCAATGCTACATGCAGCTTCTCCTCCAGTCTCTCTGTCAGTGCAAGTGTCCACTGCTACATGCAGCTTCTCCTCCAGTCTCTCTGTCAGTGCAAGTGTTCACTGCTACATGCAGCTTCTCATCCTGCCTCTCTGTCAGTGCAAGTGTCCACTGCTACATGCAGCTTTTCCTCCAGTCTCTCTGTCAGTGCAAGTGTCCAATGCTACATGCAGCTTCTCCTCCAGTCTCTCTGTCAGTGCAAGTGTCCACTGCTACATGCAGCTTCTCCTCCAGTATCTCTGTCTGTGCAAGTGTTCATTGCTACATGCAGCTTCTCCTGTCTCTCTGTCAGTGCAAGTGTCCACTGCTACATGCAGCTTCTCCTCCAGTATCTCTGTCTGTGCAAGTGTTCATTGCTACATGCAGCTTCTCCTGTCTCTCTGTCAGTGCAAGTGTCCACTGCTACATGCAGCTTCTTCTCCTATCTCTCTGTCAGTGCAAGTGTCCACTGCTACATGCAGCTTCTCCTCCAGTCTCTCTGTCAGTGCAAGTGTTCACTGCTACATGCAGCTTCTCCTGTCTCTCTGTCAGTGCAAGTGTCCACTGCTACATGCAGCTTCTCCTCCTGTCTCTCTGTCAGTGCAAGTGTCTCCAGCCCATATACACAAGCTAATATCACACCAGCCTGCAGCATTTTTGCTTTACCTGGTTTTTTTTAGTTTCAGTCCTCTATAATACATTCTAAGCTCCTGAATAATACCAACGAGCCTTATACTGATAAAAGATGACACTCACCTTTTTACTGTAATCCGACCGCTGCAGCGCCTCTGGCGCCCAGCTGTGCCAAGCCAGAGAATCTGACAGCTAATCCACTAATAACTAATCCACTAATAGCTTTGCCACTAAAAGAAAGGTGGAGAGATTTGCACTGCTATAGGATATCACAATGCTCGTTACAACAGCAATGTGTCCATGTTCAGATACCCCAAGGATGTCCAAAGGTAAGATTTATGAAATATGCTGTTACAAATTGAGTAATAAAGCATCTGCCAACAACTATGTCTACGTGAACTACACACCCTATTGTAGCCTAACACAGACTGTACGTACAGTAAACCACTATGTCTACGTGAACTACACACCCTATTAGAGCCTAACACAGACTGTACGTACAGTAAACCACTTTGCTTATCTCTGTAGTTAATTAGTGTAGTTAATGGAGATTACATTTCCATCTGATGAATGTATGTTTCCCAAATATTTATGACTTACATGAAGCACATCAAAATGAAGCACTGTCTCAAATTATAATGTATAAATTGTCACTCCGTCAGGATAGGCTTCTGTAATTATTTGCTACAGCAGAAATGTTATACATGTATTCAAGAACTTCATATTATACTTAAACTATATGTTGTGACTATTTGCAGATGCCAAAAGTAGGTGCAGAATATTAGGTGTGAAGATCTTCGTTCAGTCACACCAGATCATCCCTGCAAGAGTTATCACTTTGAAGAATTAAAAAAAAAGATATCAAGAAAGGATCATGTGGTGTGCTGTACCAAATTTGTTCAATGTGCCAAACCCACCACTCAAGGTCAAGACCAAAGAGAAATTACCAGTGAACACAATGACACCTCCACAGAGAAAACAACCAGTGAACACAATGACACCTCCACAGAGAAAACAACCAGTGAATACAATGACACCTCCACAGAGAAAACAACCAGTGAACACAATCACACCTCCACAGAGAAAACAACCAGTGAACACAATCACACCTCCACAGAGAAAACAACCAGTGAACACAATCACACCTCCAGAAGATACCCATCAGATAACTGTGCTAGTTATGCTGCAAACTATGTCTTGCCAAATTGTGTAATCAGGTAGTTGAATTTGTTCAGGCAGTTCACTGTGATTAGGCAGCTTGTGTTGAGAGAACTAGTTCTATGGCAAGATTATACATAAAGGTCAGAATCATGCATGCATTAAAAGTGTCACGAGCATAGTTTCATACTGTGTGCATAAATTAAGCATTTTTGTAATTGTTTTGATTTTATGCAGTCTTTTCTAAATGTACTGTTAGTTAGTTATTTCATTATTAATTACTGTTAGTTGCTGTTAGTTTGTGTTACTCAGAAATAAAGATATATATGATTTCTTTACCATCTGTTTGTAAAAAATCTAGGCTGCAGCCATTCACATGTGAACTTTGTATACAGCTGGCCACTAGATGGCGCCTCAAATAAGCAATTACCATTGAAACAATAGGGAGTGTCACCTCTTATCAATATTACATATTATATGTGTGTATATGTATATATGTATATGCACATATGTGTGTGTGTGTGTGTGTGTGTTTGTGTGTGTGTGCGTGCGTGCGTGCGTGCGTGCGTGCGTGCGTGCGTGCGTGCGTGCGTGTGTGAGTGTGTATTTCATATGTGTAATGTCTTTCTCCAAAAGATGCATGCGTGTGTATTTGTGTGTCTACCTCTGTGTCTACAGTATTTACCACGGTTTCATATAAAAGTTTCACACTACAGCAGCAGATTGGCTTATCTCATTCCATTGCGTCACTTGTTGTGAGCAGACCAGATTGTTGGAAAATAGAAGAACAACACAAAGACTGACTACGGAGCTGATATAAGCTAAAACTAGCTTACTGAATAGGGGTAACCACAACAGTGGCAGTGAAGCTGGAGTTTGTGGATTCTTCTAATACTGTGACATACCTGTCAACTCTCACGCATATGCCGTGAGACTCACGGTTTTGCATTAAATATCACCGTCTCTCGGCAGCGGTCTGAAATCTCACGCATATTTTCATAATCTTTAGTAATGAAAATTATTTAAAATAAAAACATAATCTATTTGTGTGCGTCACAAATGAAGACCTAGGTTCGTCCGCCATTTGCAGAATAACCTAAAGCGTTCATCAATTGAGCTTCAACCATTGCGCAGTGCGTGCACGTGTTGAAGATGAGCTTCACATGACTTTTGGAAAAAGGTGTCTTTTCAGGTATGTGATGAGCTGGGGGACTTCACGGCCACTGGACCCTGGCCAGGAACGTGTTTACCCTCCATGGGTTGACTGCTATGGTGTGTTACAGTCCACCTACCCCGGCCATGTCGTTGTCGGCGGGATGTCTACCCGTGCAGCCGGCGTGACACGGGGAGTAGTAGTTGACGCCGTCCGCCCCGCACACGGGCGTGAAGAGCATCGGGTCGCAGCCGCACTCCTCGTTACAAGAGAACGTCAGGTTCGGGCTGAAACATCCAGACAATCTTACGTCCCAAGAGCCAGCATCAAACAACATAATGTACATAATCTACAAAGATGATGGTCAACTTTCATTGGGTGTACAGTTCCATGTTGCGGCGCGCATTAGGCTTTGTTAACTTCCGTTTATTCAACAAATTGCACTTCCGGTTATTCTTCAGATCTACACTTCCGGGTGGGCTGACTATTGCAAACCTTTGGTGCCGACAATAAAATTTCCCACTCTAAAAATAATCATACTTCGCTGAAATAATAACAGCTCTTATGCTCTACCTGCAATATCTGTAATGATAGCAGCCTTACCGGAAGTAGGTTTGCTACAATTTGAACTGATCTCATAAGTATACATAACATCGACGTGAACATAACTTTAGAAGATGACTAGCCATGTAATTAGAATTTATACTTCAATCCATCGTCAAACAGCTGCATGATGACATTGTGTCTTCGGAACAAACGCTAGGGCCTAACACAGTATTGCGATATTAGAGCTACCATCAACCATTTACAAATATTGCGTCTTTAGACCAGCGTCAGACAGTTGCATAATATTTTGTTCACTCAACCTTGCTTATGCTATATTTAGTTATATTTCTAAATAGTCAATGCTCACAATACAATACAATGCTCACAATACAATCAGCGATAAGAAGGGTTTAGGCTGGTGAAAACTATGATCGTGTTATATAAATTAAGTCATTCTTGCGAGTTCGTCTACAGTGACGAAGGTTTGTGACAGTTTGGGAGACAGATGGAGTAACACCCACTTCTGGAGATCCAAGGTTCCTGCCCAGTTCCCATCAGGGCACACGATGGCGAGAGACGCTGCGTAGCCTAAACCTGCCAGTACCTGCGGACGAGGAAGGTGATTGACATGATACAATTTAAATTACATCACTGCTGAATAGATCGTGCGAGATTTATTTTCAGAAACGTTCACCAGCAAAGCATATTGTCGAATCGCTTGCCAACATCATTGTGTAGCATTCAGTAGGGGGCGCCACCATTCGACACTCATTCAGTTTTCCCAAACTTGGGGCTAGGGATCTTCCGGGCCACCGTGTAGTTGGTGTTTGGCAAAAATTAAAGTTGTTTGACGGGAATTTATTTTAGCCGACCAATAAAAATGTGTGTAACAAACCTGTAGGATAAGAATCATCTTTAATGCGGAGGATGGCGTCCCCTTGATAGACGCCATGATGCGGCCGCTGATGATTGGTCCCAGCGCCCAGCCGAATGACGTGAACACACCTGCCACCAGGAACGCCACGTGTTCATCCCATTAAAGGGTAATACAAATAAATTCTAAACATCAGCATTATAATGTGTTATACATTTTAATCAATACAGGTCAATAAATTTTCACATCTGAAGGTATAATATAACATAATAATATTATAACATAATTTCTGACGGTAGAGCGAAATAGATGAAACATAAAGTGTAACATTGTTAATTTAGATGATCTGAGATAGAAACATTTCTAAAATTGAGAGCTTTTTAATCATACGATACTGCCATATCACTTAGCCAATTAAAATCGTTGTACGTTCCCTTTAATCGGTCGGTTGCAGCTGGTGAGACATACCCGTAAGAATGCTCGCAAATGACGCGGAGTAGCCGAAGTAGGTCTCGAGGTACTTGGGCAGGAAGGTGAAGAAGCCGACTAGGTAGGAGTTGAAGCAGCAGCCGACCAGCACGAACACAAAGACGGGGTTCCGGAGCAGGCGGCCGATCGCCTTGGGCAGGTCTGGGCAACCAGTAGAGGAGGAAGTCACGTACCAAGCGGGGTATTTATACAGGCATGTTTCGGTTATCCGTACACTTTGGTTACCAATGGTTTTGGCTGGATTAACGAATCTTTCGGATCGGTGAAACATCCTATTACACTCGATGTTACAACTATCGATGATAAAGGTGTAATGTATCATGACATTTCTATTGTTTTATTATTGCATTGATGCTAAGTAACTGACAGGTCATGAACAAAAACCAAACAACGTTGCTGTGACGTAAAGGCAATCACAGGGATCATTAATTATCTGATTTAGTGAGTCTGACGTTTGATGTTCTAAATTATCAAAAACCGGTTAGTGAATTAAATTACATTGTTATTCAGCCAGTTGGTTCCCACAAAAAGATGTGCGGAAACGAAAAAAAAATGTAAAAACGGTTCACACGAGCGACTATTTGTCCAATTGACCGGCTGGCGATGGGGCTCAGTCCAATTTGTCCGTCAGGCGGTGGCAGTTTTCAAGCAGTGGCTAATTAGCGACCAACAACGGTCGCCACCAAGTGCATCTGTCGTGACCTTTCGTCGAAGCTCAAATCAGGAGTGTCTCGAGTCAATACCTAGATATCATGTGTCTAGATACGATTCTCCTCTAAACGCCCACGCATTTCAGTTACTCGTTATCATGTAATACCGTGTCACCGACCAATTGGAGCGCACATCGCTCGTGTAAACCGATATTAATCCGCGATAAGTCGTGTCTACTTACCTTTAAGGTTCTCCGACAGTTTCTGTTTCTCCGTCTCTTCCTGCAGGACCTTCCCATCTTCCCCCGAAGCGCTGTCATCCAGCGTCTTCGATGGGAACATCGACATCGGCACCGCCCACACGACACTGCAGACGGCACAGATGACGAACCCCAGCCACCACGCTCCCACCCAGCGGGGGTCGCGTTTACTCAGTCCAGGGTCTACAACCCAAGTCGTCTCGGGCTGTCACAACGTAATACCAGCAGTAGCAGAAACTAGCAAAATTGTGTCGCCTTTTAAAAGTCTGATTATCATTACAGTAACATTATGCTATGTAATGTAGGCTATACCGAAGTAACGAGTTCATTCTAATCACAACTATTGAGATTTACTTACCGAAGCTACGAGTGTATTCTAATCACAACTATTGAGATTTACTTATTCGACGTTTCGGCTACCGTCGGTGGCCTTCGAACTGAATTCTGGGACGATTAGTTCTTCTTATATTCGCCAGTTGGCAGGGCAAGCAGGTCATCTCGTACGTGAGTTAGAAAATCTCAATAGCTGTGATTAGAAGAAAATCGTTACTTTGATATTCTCTTCCAACCTGATGAACATTTTCACGAAAATATAATGAACTACGATTTGTATATAATTTGACCGTTTTCTGTGTATGAGCCTTGGTGTTCAGTGCTCTATAAGAACGTTCAGTACGCTAACCGAACAACTATCGACAATTTAAAGTACTTGTAGATACCGTTTATCTGGATCGGGTGCTCAATGGATCCCGTTATGGGCCATCGTAACAACTCCGTTCTCTTCCGGACCGAAATCAGATATGCCAACTCTGCTACGTTGGTAAGATTTCGTTATTGTTTGCCAATTTCATAACACCTCCTGCTTCTCCTTCTCCCATAACATCTCCTGCTTCTCCTTCTCCCATAACATCTCCTGCTTCTCCTTCTCCTACGACATCTCCTGCTTCTCCTTCTCCTACAACGCCTCCTGCTTCTCCTTCTTCCATAATATATCTTGCTTCTCCTTCTCCTATAACACCTCCTGCTTCTCCTTCTCCCATAACATCTCCTGCTTCTCCTTCTTCCATAACATATCCTGCTTCTCCTTCTCCCATAACATATCCTGCTTCTCCTTCTCCTATGACATCTCCTGATTCTCCTTTTCCCATAACATCTCCTGCTTCTCCTTCTCATATGACACCTCCTGCTTCTTCTCCTATGACATCTCTTGCTTCTCCTTCTCTCATAACATCTCCTGCTTCATCTTCTCCCATAACATCTCCTGCTTCTCCTTCTCATATGCACCTCCTGCTTCTTCTCCTATGACATCTCGTGCTTCTCCTTCTCTCATAACATCTCCTGCTTCTCCTTCTCCTATGACATATCCTGCTTCTCCTTCTCCCATAACATCTCCTGCTTCTCCTTCTCATATGACACCTCCTGCTTCTTCTCCTATGACATCTCGTGCTTCTCCTTCTCTCATAACATCTCCTGCTTACCCTTCTCCTATGACATTTCCTGCTTATCCTTCTCCTATAGCAAATCCTGCTTCTCCGTCGTTGTCAAATAATCCCCTTTTTTAAACATTTCCACACTTTCTATTGATAAGTGGCTGTACATAATGCACCAAATGACAAACTTCAGACCTTAATTGTTCAAGTATTTCCATATTGTGGGAGGGTGTACCCCTCCCACAATGCCCTCTTTCCTTAATTTCATCTCCCGCAGGAGAATCTCCTTCCTCCTGATAATTATTGAATACAGTTACTTCATTTATAGTTAATAAAACACTGAAATCGAGTAACTTGCGAATTGTTAAACACTACTGTCTCTATATGACGGAAGTATAGTTATTGTCTGACTACTCTTACCCGTCAAGTCGACGTACAAACTAGTCGTCCAGGCTCCCAGCAGAAAACCCAGGACTGGGGCCAGCGCTCTCGTTGCGAACATAAAACCTGCAGAAAAAAAAACATAACTAGACAACAATTGAGTGTTGCTCCATGTGGAAGTGACATGCACATAGACACATAGCTTTTTTTGTTGGGTTGAAATCCATATCTTTACATCAAATGTTGTATAAAGCTGTAAGCCACATTGGTTAATCGGCCTATATATATGCATCCTCGCGGGCTGATTGCTACTTCAGTACCCTTGGCAGATCGACCTGCTGAAACGATAAATTTTCAATTGCTGTGTTAACCAGTGGGATTGCTCACTGGAATCTACGGGGCTCGCGTACGGGAAGTCAACTTTAATTGGTAGCGAACCCGTCGTCTCTGGTCGGACGGGTAATATGGGAATATCCTGGCAACGGTCTTTGAAGTTTGGGCGCGGGCGCGTGTCCGTCGTCTCACTCTGGTTCCAAGAAACACGTCGACCAAGTGGTACGAAGCACAAAATGTGTTGGCACGCTTCAGTGTAGTGTATAGAGGTAATAGTAGTAACACCATCCCTCGCTCAAGATGATCGCTGTATGTACAGCAGGCAGATTCGGACCGAGTGTCGCCATCTGTCAGGCTACGAAACATACATACATCAAACGAAATCCGCTAGGTTTCGCCGAAAATATACCCTGCGAGTTTGCCCTAAATTTGAAATCAATCCGTATAAATACTGGGTACGGTCGTATTCCGCCCAAACTCAAAACAAAATCCTTACTGAATACGGGTAGTCCGCACAAAACTACATGTCTTGGCATTTATAGAATTTCCTCCACTCCCTCCCAAAGATAACAACACATTTAATGACTGTCATAGCGCATCGCGCGTAGTTGTACGTGAATGTGACTACAAGTACCGTGTTCGCCCTATTAAGCGTACATGCCCCAATTAGCGTACACCCCCTTTGTTATTCAGCAGGATCCATAATTATTGTAATTTCACTCGTGTGGAACAACTGAAAAGTATCGCCATCTGGTGTAAAACAATTGACACTACTATTCAGTTGTTCTGCACTAGTCACCATATGGCACCACTCGTGCTAAACAGTTACCTCATTCTCCAGAGACATTTTGGTGTACGCTTATAAGAACAGATTCCTTGACATTTTTCCATTGCCCAATTTTTTTTCAAGCTGTACGTCAAGTACGGGTATGTACATTCTCACTAACCCACCCACCCACCCACAGACCAGTGCCGGGTTAACAATGGTACAACAGGTGATACGCTCGTACCAGACCCCCACAAAAAGGGGCCCCACAAAATCAATCATAATCCATCTGCTTTGTCGTTTAGATGTCACTCTTTGTTTGTTCCGGAGAACTTGTACGCTCTGGATTTTACTTTGTATTGTCTTGTATTATTTTCTGCCATGTTGTAATTATTGTTTATCATCATACGCTGTATTTTCTTGTGTGCTTGTTTGTTTGTTTGTTTGTTTGTTTGTTTGTGTGCCATCGTCGACACTGTTCTGAAAATGACTGCGCTCAAAATGAATTGAATAAACGTTCAGGTATGGGGTTACCTCCATAGTCAAGACCACGCGTTTCTACCCTCGTCTTCCACGCACTCAATAATCCACAACTACAAGAAGTTAATCCGACGCTAACCCACAGTCACACCTACCGAAGTACTTGGGCGAGTTGTTCCTGGCGTTGTCGTCCATGTAGGTAACACTGAGCGTCATCTTGGGCGACATTGCGATGCCCTGCAAGAGTTCGGACACTATGAAGATAACGAGAGCGCCGGTGTTGAACGAGCTGAGGTAGCTGCGCGACCGACAGTCCCCGCTCTCTGTCATGCCGTCGTTGTCGCCACAGTACTCGAACTTTTCCCAGTCCCCAAGCTCCTCACCCAGAGACGCGTTCATCCCTCCACTGTCTAGGTGGGAGAGGTTGCGCGTGCCGTAGACGAAGTGCGGGACCGCGAAGAGGAAGATGGCGACGGAAACGGCGACGATGGAGATGGCGAAGAGGCGAGGCTTGTTGGAGTAGCGGCAGAAGTGGGCGACCAGGAGCACGGTGCTCATGTAGCCGATGTTGTCGACGTTCTTGATGAAGCCAGTCACGGAGCTGCTGAGGCCGAACTGTTTCTCGATCTGCGTGATCACTGCCGTGTAGTAGCTGTGGAGAAATAAACATGCGAAGACCGACGACCAAACTGATAGATGTAATAGTGCATGAATTCAACAATGCGCTTAGATGAACGTTGTGAACGAACATAAGGATCGCCCTGTATCGAATACAAATGGGGCATCGTAGCTCAGCGGCTATAGCGCCGCACTGTCAATCGAGAGCACCGGCTGTCTCACGTTGTCTGTGCCTTTCGTCTATGCCCTATAATCGCAATATTTCAACCGGAAAACAACTCCCAAAAACAGCATAGCTTTCACTTTTTATAATCCAAGTGGGCCCTTGACTAACCTACCCACGTTAATTTTTTTTTTATATTTGTATTTTCAAATTTATAAAGCCCCTAAGCAGATGACATTTAAAAATCGTTTTGAAAATATCATCTAAGCAGCCAATCAAAATAAGTGCAACAAACCTGAAGTTCATGGAGCCGAAGACCGTGACGCAGGACAAGACGGCTGTGAATGACTTCATGTTGGCACAACCCTGTAGCCACGGAGGGTGAAAGGAACCGAGGCCGCACTGGCGATCTGGATCAATGGCGTCCATGCCTCCTGTAATGTCGTCCCCGTCATCAGCCCCCTTGCACTCCCCGTTTCTGGCAGCCGTCTCCTTGTCTTCTATCTCCATTGTTTCCCGATTTACGTCACTATCCGATCGAGACGGGAAGCGGGAGTGGTTGTTGGGGCAGACAAGCTCCTTCGTCAGGTCGTGTCAGTCTAGTGGCCCTGCGAGGGTTCGACGGAGTGTTAACAGAACCTATTTATATACACTATTGTTAGTGTACATATGAGTTAACAAAGTGACGAGTGGGTTATGCAATGTGCGCTGATAAGTGGCTAGGTTGCGTGTATGTGTCTTTGTGTGAGTGTGCTGATATCTTCTATGGTAAAAACTGAGCTGAAATACTCATTCAGGACCTCTGCCATTTGAAACCCGTCTGAAATTATGTTTCCACTGTTGTTGTTGTTCGAGATAAGGTCCGACCTTATCTCGAACGTTCTGTTTACTCCTTACATAAGCATAGAAACTCTTGCTGTCATTTTTTATATTACCTGCCAATTTTTTTCAATGGTTCTTTTACATTTTCTAATTTCAGTTGTAGCTGGGTTAAGTGCCTCTTTTTAATTTGCATAGTCTTCATCCTTTCTGGTACGCCTATAAACCCTCCACATAGTTTGCTTAAACGCTATTTTTCTAATAGCTTCTTTTGACAAGTGTTTCTTTCTAGACCGTTTTCCTTGTTTTTTCAAGGGAACAAATGTGTCGATGATACTCTCAATTTCATATTTTAGAATATTCCAACATTCAGTTGCGGTCTTATTCATCAGCATGTTATTCCAATCTAGCTTTGCTAGGTATTTTCTCATATCTTTATAGTTACTTTTGTGGAAGTTTCTCCTATACGTTTATTTATTTTTGATTTCTGATTTTACATTGATGTCAAAATGTATTTGATTGTGTTCACAGTTACCCAATGGTTCATGTATTTTTACATTGTCCACTAATTCTTTTTGTGATGACAAAACTATATCTAATACAATTTCTCCCCTGGTTGGTTCTAGCACGTGCTGAGTAAGGAAGCTATCCTGAATTAAAAATACAAATTGTTGGTCCTCACCCCCTGTACTCTCTAGAGATTTCCATTGTATATGTCCATGGTTAAAATCTCCCATTATTATACATTCCCCTTTACTAACTTCCTTCATAGCATTTTGTATATATTTATACTAGATACTAGACTACATGATTCTTCCCTTTCAGTGAACCGATATTCCCAATCACGTGAGACAAACGTTATTACAGTCCAACAGATATGCCAGGTGAAAAGAGAAAATTAATACTTTATAAAGATGGCATTAAGCATGAATATGATTTCAAAGAGACAGAGAAGAAGGCTCATGTTATGATGACTCATTTTATTTCCTGGAGGAAAGGAATAACAGCGTCAAAGAAGTTCCAAGAACAGAACGCTATAAGACGGGAAATAGAATGGAGGACGATGATTTCTTGCCACACTGCCTGGAATGACAGTTCTAGTGTCACTTGAATTTCTGACTTGAGTACGGTGAGCAGGTGAACAATTATTTGCCACCGGGTTTGCCGCCGACCGCCGCGCTAGGCACGGTAATGATGATCCCTGGCCATGCTACGAATAGTGTATTTTGCTGCCGTGGATGGACACGAGAGGGGGATAAAGTCCTGCATCGCATCTGTAACATGACTGTCCACTTAACACATCCGGGTCAGACATAAACTAATCGAGATTTATTATTCAATACTTAATCTTAATCTGGCGTATGCGTTCACTCGAGATACGCAGGTCGCGTTGGACGGTGTTTACACAGGGGTCACTTATCGGTTATACAACGCGCGAGGGGATCCACGGAGAACGCCGAAGTGAGACGAGTTCAGCGTTACGAAACGTTTTCCATATAGGGCAGCATGTAAGTGTAGGTTGGATGTGAGAAAGTGCTCATTCTCACAGCGGACGACAGCATGCATGGAGCATATGTTATAATCTACTTACTGTGTAAATGCTAGCAATACGTGCATTATATATGTGAATATGTTTTAAAATAAAATTGGCAGAAACGGGTCGGCTACACGTAGAAAACAAATGGTTGGACTCTCGATAAGTCGATGGCTTAATTTCTGGTTTACTTGCAATATGGACCTTGTGTGTGTGTGGGGGGGGCTTGTTATATCTTGCTAAAAATGGTTTCACATCAAAAGCCTGTTGTTTGTGTAGTTAACAGAAAACTTGGCTTTGACCCAGGAACTCTTCGCGTCAACGCTATACACAGTTTGCATGAGGATACTTCTGGCACACGTTTCTGACGGATGTTGTGCCAAAACATTACGTCATGTTTGTGTTGCTTCATATACTTACTGGTGTTTACGTTACAACTAGGATTTGAACTCATCCGTTTTGCTTCTCCAATGCCTAAATTAAAAATAATACAGGATTATATTTTGACGCGTTATCCTCGCTAACAAAGCGGCAATAACGAGGTGGCATCCTAATAAAACACTTAGCATGCTCACATAAATAATCGAGATTTATCATTAAACAGTTAATCTTAATCTTGCGTATGCGTTCACTCGAGATAGGCAGTTCGCGTTGGACGGTGTTTACGTAGGGGTCACTTAACGGTTATACAACGCGCGAAGGGCATCCACGGAGAACGCCGAAATGGGACGAGTTTCGCGTGACGAAACATTTCAATGTAGGACGGCAAGGAAGTGTATAGTTGGATGTAAGAGAGTGTTCGTTCTCACAGCGAACGACAGCATGAATGGAGCATATGTTATAATCTACTTACTGTGTAAATGTAAATGCTAGCAATACGTGCATTATATATGTGAATATGTTTCTAAAATAAAATTGGCAGAAACGGGTCGGCTACACCTAGAAATAAATGGTTGGACTCTCGATAAGTCGATGGCTTAATTCCTTGTCCACTTGCCATATGGACCTTGTGGGTGGGGGGGTTGTTATATATTGCTAAAAATGGTTTCACATCAAGAGTCTGTTGTTTGTGTAGTTAACAGAAAACTTGGCTTTGACCCGGGAGCTCTTCGTGTCAACGCTATTTGTGATAACACAGTTTGTATGAGGATACGTCTGGCACACGTTTCTGACGGATGTTGTGCCAAAACATTACGTCATGTTTGTGTTGCTGCACATACTTACAGATGTGTACGTTATAACTAGGATTTGAACTCATCCGTTTTGCTTCTGCAATGCCTAACTTGAAAATAATACCGCATTATATTTGGACGCTTGTCCTCGATAACAAACCGGCAATAACTTAACTGCACGAGATAGCGTCCAAATAAAACACTTAGTATGCTCAAATAAATATTGCTGCGCAATTGCCACGACATTATTCATGTTATTGAATAAATTCCACGACAACAGCTATAGACAACATGTTTATGGCAACGAACAGAACGCGACACCCAGGCAGTGCAAAGTACAGCGGCCCTAGGAAGCGGCGAATTTTGACCAAATGTGTTGCTTGAAAACTGTATCCACGTCCGAGGAAGTTAAACACGTTTCTTTTCATTCCAATGCGGGGGGTCTTGATAAACATCCCAAAGCATTGACAAGCATCTCTCTGGAGAATTCCGCAAGCACGATCAGTAGTTTTCTAGGCTATGAGAGCAACATACTATATTCACATTTATGACGAAGGCGTTTATGGAACACTTGCGAGCCAGTTTCTACATTCATCACGAAACGTCGTATGTCAGGGAGAAGCTATTTATCCATCTAAATAGGCATGTTACTAAACTCATGAAAAAGTCATACTTACTTTCTTCGTTCAGTTATCTTTATGTGACCAGGGCCAGCATCAACCAAGAGTAAAGCCCGGCTTTATAGCAATGTCAAGTTCAAATCCACTCGGAACATGATCGAGGCTTGATGGCGTAAAGTAAATATTAGACCACTTGATGCAACGCAGGAAAACAACTTATCACTTACTAAAGTTACTATGACCCCGTCGTAACTTTCTTCCGTTTTCGTTTTCCTGTTTAATTCCTTTTACTCCGGGTTTCTGTGACTTCTAAATGTGATCACAACACATCTTACACCATAGGTTATCGCAATTATTGTTTAAAATAAATGTCAATATATTCTTGTTTACATAGACTTGAATCTATTGTTGTTTACATAAACGTCAAACTATCTGGGTTTTTTTCGCATCAACACAACACATGAAGTTTGGGGTTCCTACCCGTCGAATGAACGGCATGTGACATGTTCGAATCCTCTTGCTGCTGCTTCTACGCTGTGGTAATTTCGTTCACCCCAGGTTGCCTTAGTTCACTCAGCTGTAAATGCGTACCTGGCTACGTATGGTAGGTGAACGAATGGTTGGTTTTCGTGCAGTAATTGCAACGTGGTTGAATACTTCCCATAGGAGTCGAGGTGGCGTTGGAATGAAGACGTCTGCCAGGGAGTGAAGTTAACGTGCTTTGAACAGTACAAAGGACTGGATACTGCGCTATATAAAAACGCCCTATCTTGTATCTAGACGCTAGGTCGTATTCCTAAGCAACGTTGTGAAATTCTGTGCTCACCTTCAGCCAGACGTGTCTTGAGTCGGCGGCGAATTGGACGTCTAACGGTGACACAATGACACAGCGATGACGGTCACTGGGTGTAGCATTGGCCGACATTTATCAAGTGCTGCTAACCACCGCCCAGTCACGACTCAACACACCTTCGACCCCGGGATGCTCGTCTCACGATAACAGTAGCTAATCTTCGATGGAAGCAATCGGCCTGGTACTCTTTCTGACAGTCGGTCGTCCAGGACAACCGCCCGCCCGCCCGCCCGCCCGCCCGCCCGCCCGCCCGCCCGCCCGCCCGCCCGCCCGCCCGCCCGCCCGCCCGCCCGCCCGCCCGCCCGCCCGCCCGCCCGCCCGCCCGCCCGCCCGCCCGCCCGCCCGCCCGCCCGCCCGCCCGCCCGCCCGCCCGCCCGCCCGCCCGCCCGCCCGCCCGCCCGCCCGCCCGCCCGCCCGCCCGCCCGCCCGCCCGCCCGCCCGCCCGCCCGCCCGCCCGCCCGCCCGCCCGCCCGCCCGCCCGCCCGCCCGCCCGCCCGCCCGCCCGCCCGCCCGCCCGCCCGCCCGCCCGCCCGCCCGCCCGCCCGCCCGCCCGCCCTCCCGCACGCCCGCCCGCCGAATCTTAGATCTTATGTAAATGCGCGCTAACACACCTGCATGTGGTGTGTTACATAAACCGAGTTTTAGAATATTTATGCGTTTTATTTGTTTCATGTGTATGTGTGCGTGCATGCGTGCGTGCTTGCGTGCGTTCGTGCGTGCGTGATATCGTGCAAATTATCCTGGATTCGTGGTGAACTGGTTCCAATCCCATCAATGGAACCGGTTGGTGTCCGTGTAGCCACCTCAGTTGGGTCACCTTAGTTGACACACATAAACAGCAGGACGATACTGAAAAACAAGGTATTCTACTTAACCCTTGTGCCCCATTACGCCAATACGGTCACCAGCCCCCCAGATAATGCTGCCGTATCGTCGATGGTGGTCATTTGTCGCCTCAGTGATAGGACCGCAGTTTATATTCGTCTACTCGCTGGTGTCTCAAACAAAACCATTTGTTTCTCGTCCGCCCAACATCGTCCTCGAAGTAAGGCATAAAATAGAAATCCGTATTTCAACCTATTTCTGCCTTAATATACAACTCGGGGTGGCGATAAATGGGGACATGCCTCGTCGTTTTGTCCGCTGGTTACCCTTGCGACGTTTCCACGGTTTATTTTACAGATTAGATATGTCACTTTTTAACTTTTCACACGCGTTCGACTTGTTGTGTAACTTGTACACACATATTCCAAGATAATGTCGCCACACACTGACACACTCTTATTGTTTATTGGTTGCACTCGAGCGCAGACTATTATTTTACTTCCGGGTTCATTGTTTAACAAGATTTAACAAGATTGCCATCTCGAACAACAAGTTCCAGATGGCAAGTGGACAAGGAAGCCATTGGCTTATCGAGAGTCCAACAATTTTCTCATCTATGTGTAGCCCGCCCTTATCAGATATCTGTCAATTATATTTTTAAACATATTCACACTACTAGCATTAACACAATCATTTGGCAGTTTGTTCCATTCATTTATCACCCTCTGTGAGAATGAGTACTTTGTCATGTCCAACCTACACTGCTCCTTAACTAATGCTGCTTTGTGTCCTCTGGTTCTACTGCCTTCTTTAAGTTTGAAGAACATATTCCTATCAACATCCTCATAACCGTTCACTAGTTTAAACACTTCTATTTGGTCTCCTCTTAGTCTCCTGGTCTCTACTGTTGTCAAACCACATTGTAATAAGCGACTTTCGTAACTAAGGTCTCTTAATTCTGGAATCATCTTAGTTGCTCTTCGTTGTATTCTTTCTAGCTTATCTATGTCTTTTTTACGATATGGCCTCCATGCTTGAATACAATATTCCAAATGTGGTCTAACTATTGCTTTGTACAGGGGTACAATTAGATGTTTCTCCTTATACGTGATAGTTCTCCTAATTAGCCCTAGAATTTGATTTCCTTTCGAAGCAGCAATCCCACATTGCTCTGAAACTTTCATGTCAGCATTAAATGTTACTCCTAAATCCTTTTCTTGTGTGGTTCTACCTAGTACAGCATCCCCCATTTTATATTCCTCGTCCATATTTCCATGTCCTATGTGTATACATTTACACTTCCCAAAATTGAATAACATTTGCCATTTTTCTGACCATTTAACTAATTTTTCTAGATAATCCTGTAAACTTTGTTTATCTGTATCATTAGTAACCTTTCTGAATACTTTTGTATCATCTGCAAATTTGAGTACTTTGCTAGATATGTCATCCTCCAAATCATTTATATATATTAAAAACAGTATAGGGCCTAACACTGATCCCTGTGGTACCCCACTCAAAACCGATTTCCAGTTTGAAATCTTACCATCTACTATTACTCTCTGTCTTCTGTGTGTAAGCCACTTTTCTATCCAGTTGATTACATCATTGCCTATACCATGGGCTTTTAGTTTAAGTAACAATCTTTGATGTGGCACTTTATCGAAAGCTTTCTGAAAATCTAAGTAGACAACATCCACTGGTGACCCGTCATCTACCCACTTTGTAATTTCTTCTAAAAAAAATAAAAGATTGGTTAGACATGACCTTGCTTTTAGGAATCCATGTTGAGATGTATTTATTAATTTATGTTTTATGAGGAATTCCACCATGTGGTCTCTAATTAATGTTTCGAGTAATTTACATACAACTGATGTTAAACTCACTGGTCTGTAATTTTCTGGCTTCTTCCTCGATCCCTTCTTAAACAGCGGCGTAATGTTTGCTTCTTTCCATTCTGAAGGAACTATTCCTTCTTCTAGTGACAAGTTAAATAAGTTTGCAAGTGGTGTACTAATTTGATCAACAATTTCATTTAGCAGTTTTGGTGGTATCCCATCAACTCCAGGTGATTAATTATCTTTCATCTTCTTAATTTTCTTTGCTATCATTTCAGGAGTTACAAATAACTGCCCTAAATGTTCTGATTTGTTGCCCTCAAATTTAGTCAATGAAACTGGAAGTGAGCTGATATCTTCTGTGGTAAAAACTTAGCTGAAATACTCATTCAGGACCTCTGCCATTTGGAACCCATCTGAAATTATGTTTTCACTGTTGTTTTCCAGTGGTCCGACCTTATCTCGAACTTTCTGTTTACTCCTTACATAAGCATAGCAACTCTTACTGTAATTTTTTATATTACCTGCCAATTTTTGTTCAAAGGTTCTTTTAGATTTTCTAATTTCAGTTGTAGCTAGGTTAAGTGCCTCTTTGTAGTTTGTGTAATCTTCTACATTTCCAGTGTGTTTATAGACCTTCCACAGCATCTGTTTGTGAGCAATTTTTCTAATAGCTTCTTTTGACAGGTGTTTTTTCCTGGATCTTTTCCCTTGTTTTCTTAATGGAATAAATTTCTCAATAATGCCCTCAATCTCATATTTTAAACAAGTCCAGCATTCTGTTGCTGTCTTGTTCTTCAGCAAGTTATTCAAATCTATATTTGCTAAATATGTTCTCATCACTTTATATTTGCCTTTGTTGAAGTTCCTCCTCCATTGTTTTTTATATGTATTCCCTGTTTTTACTTTTATATTAAAATGGATTTTTTGGTTATGGTCACTTGAACCCAAAGGTTCGTGTACTTTAACATTGTCAACTAATTCATTTTGAGAAGACAAAATTAAATCTAACACATTCCCACCTCTGGTTGGTTCCAAGACATGTTGAGTAAGGAAACAATCCTGTGTTAGAAGTAGAAACTGATGGTCTTCACCTCCAGCACTCTCTAATGATTCCCATTGTATATGGCCATGGTTAAAATCACCCATTATAACACATTCTCCCTTGCTCACCTCCCTTATCGCCTTTTGTAATTTTACATCTTCCTCTTGTCCTATGTTAGGACTACGATAAACTACTCCTATTGTTAATGTTGAGTTTCTGGTAACTATGTTACACCAAATTGCTTCCACACTATCTGCTTCACTTTTCAATGTAATTTCGTATGCTTGTTGACGAATAACGCGCCGCTGAATTTAAATAAGCGAGTATCGAACATTTGTTGCACCATAAATAAATATGTATATGAACAGGGAAAGTGTCTGTACTGTTTGCTCTGTCTATGACTAGTGCCGAATTAACAAAGTGTGGGGCCTGATACAAACTGTTTGTGGGCTGCCCTTGTATACAGAATGCGTGAAAGACAAAGATCGACACGCGTGGCATTCATTTACTATGGAAGTAACACCATGCAAGAAAATACAGCGTACGATGACAAGCAAGAATTACCGCATACAACGACATAGAACGACATATCGGACAATCATCGAAAGTAGAAACCTTCTACGTTCTGCTGAGCGAAGAAAGAGGGACATCCAAATACCTTCCACTAAATTAATTACCAACGGTTCTAGCGATGTGATCGTATCAGATCGTATTGTACCGCTGTACATATGTTGAACTTCCACAAACACCAATGAATTGTTTGCGCCTTCAGGCAGCACTGAAGTCCGACAAAATCTTGTCAAGATTATTCCGGCGCACGATGGCCCGTTCCGTGCTGAGCATCATCAGATGAATCAGTAGGCGTATGTTCTGGCTTACGGAGGATATGTGCTCATCCTTGATCAGTTTCAACGTGAAAAAAACCTCTCTCCGCTAGTGCGAAGCATTACCTCCACATTGGGGAAAGCATCCGTGAGATTTTTTATCATCATCTGATACATCGTCACCTCTGTTGAGACTTCATGCTCTAGGTCACCTAGTTAGAGTTTCTGTAACTAGTCCGCCGAACTGGATGAGTTCGTTTTTTTGACGTTGAACCATATTTAAATCATGATTGATTTGTGTGTGGGGCCTTTTTTTTTTGGGGGGGGCTTTTTTGTGGGGACCCGGTACCAATGTACCACTTGTACCACGGTTAATGCGGCACTGTCTTTGACTACATACTAGGTTCATGTTACATATCATGCATAGTTAATAATGATAATTACTTTCAACTTTTGAATTGGCGTATAATACTATTTTGCTTTGGCAATTATTACTCAAGTTCCATGAGAGATTTGCTTTTTAGCCAACCCACAAATATTTGATTCCGCCTGTATGGTCATACAGTTATTTAGGTAGCGATTGGGGCTTGGGGCTTGATGTCGCAGAGTAAATAATCGCAACAATTAAAATAACTTTTTTATTAGGCACGTGAGTCTTAAAGGGGAACTGAAGCAATTTTGTGTTATGCCGTATATTTAAATATATATTATCTAACTATGCATTAATGGTGACAGATACCTGCTAATTTATGAGATAAACTGAAAAACTGATTTTGTTCGAGACAAAAATCGACAAAATGCATCACTGCGTATCGCCATCTTGTTGTCGAAACGAGTGGTTTGAGTCGCGTATATCTAATCAATGTAAATTTTCGATTTTTTGCGATTTATTTCGTAAATAGGCATTCTGGAGCGAAAAAAAAGATATGGGTCTCTGTTATATTTACAAGTGTTTACACACGTCAACAAAATAGCGTTTTTGTTCGTTCCAAATAAAAAAGTTAAAGAAATTACAACAAAACACGCAAAAAATCGTGGAAAACGCCACACTTCTCGAACACACGAGACGCTAACCAACGAGAATATGCGATAACGGAATACCGGAACTATTTTTTACTTGTTGACAAGATGGATGCATCGCTTGTGACAGTTTTACCAGATCTGCTACTAGCGATTACTCGGATTAGTGGTTTACTGAACTTCCGTAATAGTTGTCTATCTTTGGAGAAATGGAAACCACAGACGAAGAGTCTAGTTCGACAGGCCACCCGGAAACAACGGTTGACAGTCGTAAAGTGTCACCGAGTGTGCGAGTCACGCTCCAGACTCCAGGTCGGCTTCGCCTTTGTTGACGTTGGATTCAGGAAAAAATACAACAGCGCTTTGACTGTCAACGATTCCTGACTAGGTAATGTGATGTGGTGAACCTGTGGAAATTGCGTCCCGATGTCTGCGCACGTTTACGTTGAGTCATCATGCTGCGCCGAGGAAGCTACCATGCCTAGGGCTAGGCGGTGTACAGTGATCTCGGCCTATCGGGATCTCGGCCTGTTTTGGTGAACTCGGCCAGTGACCTCGGCCTGTGCGGCAGTGAATTCGGCCTGTACAGCAGTGATCTCGGCCTGTATAGCCAGCGATCTCGGCCTGTTTGACGGCGTGATGTTGGTAAGAAATAAGTGCCCGACAGTGAACTCGGCCTGTGCGGCAGTGATCTCGGCCTGTAATTTTCTATAAAAACGGACGTTAAATAAAACTTCTTCTTGTCTAGTCAGTGATCTCGGCCTGTTTGAGGGAGTGATGTTGGCCAGAAATAAGTGTTTGTAAAATAAAACTTATGTACTGTGATAACTGCTATATAATCGACTCAATAATGTTCACTATTGCATGATCGGACTGACTTATATGACAGCGATCTCGGCCTGTTTCTATAACGGGCCTTTTTATTATAGTTATGTCCGACATATTTAAATAAAAACTATAAATTATCATCGGCAAAATCTGCGTGCTAAATGTAGCCATTTTAATTCATCATTATTTGTACGTTAAAAAAGTGATGGTCATAGTAATGTGCTTCCTACTCTTGCTTTGTTGTATTGAGCTGATCTTTTCATTTTGTCTATCTTTGATTTGTGTGCGTTAAGAATGTGTAGAGCTGTTGTAGTTGGCTTTCTGTCATTCCTTTGTTTTATTGAGCTGATCTTGTCATGTTGTCTCTTTGATTTGTGTGAGTAAACATTGTGTAGAAGCAGGCGGTAGTCATTGGCTTTCTACTCTTGCATTGTTTCATTGCGCGGATCTGTTCGTGTTGTTTGTCTGAATATGGCCTCTTTTTGATGTTGTCGACGATTAGGCCTACAAAAGCTTAAGTTAAGCCCTACTAATTGCGTGGGCCCAGATCGACGCAGGCCGAAGTAAGATTGACGTGTTCCATACAGATGATTGGTCAGAATGGGCTATGATTGGTAAGAAGACGTTTTTGACGATCAGATCAGTCGTGATTTTATTCTTAGCCGATATAGGTGTCACAATGACGTCACAAATATAATATATTGCTTTGTTTTATTGAGCTACTATTTTTATTTTGTCTATCTTTGATTTGTGTGCGTTAAAAATGTGTAGAGGCAGGCTGTAGTAATTGGCTTTCGACTCGTGTATTGTTTCATTGAGCTGATCTTTTCATGTTGTCTTTCTTTGATTTGTGTGCGTAAAGAATGTGTAGGGGCAGGCTGTAGTAATTGGCGTTCGACTCGTGCATTGTTTCATTGAGCTGATCTTTTCATGTTGTCTTTCTTTGATTTGTGTGCGTAAAGAATGTGTAGGGGCAGGCTGTAGTAAATGGCTTTCGACTCGTGCATTGTTTCATTGAGCTGATATTTTCATGTTGTATGTCTGAACATGACCAAAGCTGAAGTTAAGCCCTACTAACTGTGTGGCCCCAGATCGCCGTGGGCCGCAGCAATAGCGAAGTGTTCCATAAAGATGACTGGTCAGAATAGGCTAAGATTGGTCAGAATCATAGCCGTCACCCAGCTTTATAAACAGGGGAATATCGATGACTAAACACTGGGTTCACTTACAAGCGCGAACGTACGATATTTGAATTGCTCGTGAAAGTACAACTATAACAGTTTAATAGTTTGTAAAATTACGACAACCAAGGTTTTAAGTGTTTGTGATCGTGAATATGCTTTCCCGCCATGGATCGCGAGTCGTCCGCGTGTCTCAGTTGCTTACGGATCGTGCGTAAACGCCAAGAGGCTCTGTTGTGCGACGGGTGCAATTTATGGCAACACAGAGTGTGCGGGACAGGTATGTTGCGTGCGTTGTATAGTCGTCTTCACTATTGATAATATATATATATATATATATATATATATATATAAATAATGACAATCCGAAAGTTAATTGCTATGTGGCGGGATGGCAAAATTTGTCTAAGAACATCAGAAGTATTGGGTTTCTTAATATTTTATCATAATTACGGCATACATTTATTCGTGTGAATTTGCAGGTGTCAGCAGAGCCTTCTATAAGCAGCTGGTGAAGGGTTCAGTTGACTTGCCTCAATGGAGGTGCTGCAAATGTGCACCAAAGGTAACAATTTTGTGCACAAACCCGTAGTTATAAAAAGTTTTCATGATGTGATTGCAAATATAAGTTATAATACTTGTTGTATTCATGTTTTACTATAATTGTCTAAATGTGTTATAAATGTGTTAATCGAAGTGTTTTAGGACTAAAACCAGTTATTGTCTTCTTGGCAGGTGCACACACCGGTACCACCACCATCACCACCAACGCCGCCACCATCACCGCCGCCACAGCCGCTGTCACCACAACATGCACCTGCAGACGCAGAAAATACATCTGCTCTGGCGAATATCTCAACTGGTTGTTTTGTGTTGGGAGTCAGTGATGACGTGGAACCAGATACATCAAGGGTAATTAATAATGTTGTTGTTGTGGAGCATTGCGGAGTATTATGCAAAATATTCAATGATTTGTAATTACTTTATGTTGATAGTAAACAACATTGGAATATTCATTCATTTTGGCACATTTATTTCAGCTGTCGCCCGGACAGTTCGAGTCAACCCGTTTGTCACAGGCACGTAACGACGCAGCAGATGTGGATGTTGGTAACGTCAGTTCAAGCTCAACTTTCTTTCTTGGTTCCCATCTTTGCTGTTATTTTTCTTTAAGTTATTTGCATGGGTTACGTCACGACATTTATGTATTGATTTTGAGGGAATTATAAATAAAAATAGAAACTTTCTACATTATGTCTTTGTCTTCTTCTGCAAACTAGCCACGATTCCGAGTCAAAACATTGTCCCACTCGAATAACAAAAATAAATATATATCTACATTATATCCAACAACTGTCTATACATAATATATATATATATATATATATATATATATATATATATATACTATGATATCAGTACACATTACGGCAACGGACTGTACATACTAATGAAATATTACTTATAACTGATGAATTAAAATGGCTACATTTAGCACGCAGATTTTGCCGATGATAATTTATAGTTTTTATTTAAATATGTCGGACATAACTATAATAAAAAGGCTCGTTATAGAAACAGGCCGAGATCGCTGTCATATAAGTCAGTCCGACCATGCAATAGTGAACATTATTTAGTCGATTATATAGCAGTTATCACAATACATAACACACAGTTTTATTTTACAAACACTTATTTCTGGCCAACATCACTCCCTCAAACAGGCCGAGATCCCTGACTAGACAAGAAGAAGTTTTATTTAACGTCCGTTTTTATAATTACAGGCCGAGATCACTGCCGCACAGGCCGAGTTCACTGTCGGGCACTTATTTCTTACCAACATCACGCCGTCAAACAGGCCGAGATCATTGGCTATACAAGCCGAGATCACTGCTGTACAGGCCGAATTCACTGCCGCACAGGCCGAGGTCACTGGCCGAGTTCACCAAAACAGGCCGAGATCACTCAGGCCGAGATCCCGAAAGGCCGAGATCACTAGCATCGTGGGCTAGGCTATGGCTATGCAGCACCGTGTGGCCGACCGCGATGGTGCTTGCATCACCGTACGAAGGCGAAGACGATGATTTTGTAGTGATATGCACAAACAGAGCGGTGCTAGATGTTGGTTGGTCTGCTGTCATTGCATGATTTGCGTGCCGACTCATTGATTCGCCCTATAGCTAGCAGGTCAGTAATTCAATTGTTATCGAATCGTTGCCATTTTAATAATCATAATTTTTTTTCTGCATATTTCTTTTACCTAGCCCGAGGGCGAGGTCCGAACTACTATCGCAATGCAAACAGGCTTTTCTCTTTATTTTGTATCTAATCTAATGAAGTGTACCGTGACTGTATTTTAATATTGTGTTTGATTTTGTGTTGAATAACATTGATGACAATAATAAGATGAGGGTTTATTTAATTCATTATGTGAATATATATATATTCTTAAATGTTACCGTAATCGTTATTGTAATAATTATTGTAATCATGACTACATTAGTAATTGTGATTGCAATAATTACTGTAATCATGATTACATTAATATTTGTACTTGTAATCACCCCTCTCTGTAGCACACCACAACACCTTGTTGTTTGGTGCAATGTAAATTCAGGGGTGGGTTCAATTACACATAATTATATCAATTACAATTACATTTCAATTTTCAGTTCAATTACAATTACACTCATAATTTATCAATTCAATTACAATTACACTCATAATTTATCAATTCAATTACAATTACAATGTTTCAAGTTCAATTACAATTACATTATGTGGAACCAGATATATTCAGCATTTGTTAATTATATAGTTTTGCACTTTTGCTGAATTTCAATATTTTGTACACAATTGATAAACAAATGTAACAGTAATGATTGTAAATTGTTGAAGAATTGTGGCTTGAATTTTGAATTGTACTAAATAAAAAGACAGCCGTTTAAACATATTTTTATTATATAAATATATATTTTAAATCTGGTATATAGACATTAATAAATTATATATATATATATATATATATATATATATATATATATATATATATATATATATATATATATATATATATATATATATGTGTGTGTGTGTGTGTGTGTGTTGTATTTATAAACTCTTTCAAATCAATCTAGGTACTTGTCTTAACAGAGGGTACATGATTTTTGCTTATATAAAGACATTAGACAATGTTCACAAGGCTTCACCTCCTGTAGTTGCATAATCTGTCTTGGAAAGGAAAGCATGCTGTGTGTCTGTGGCTGTAGCAATGCTAATTATTGTTTGCTGAGAGGGTGGGTTAGCACCTGTCCATGGCCCTGTGTACTCTAAGGGTCTCTAACCAGACTGCAAACTGGTACAGTATTAAACAATGGTAGCCCAGACTGTCTCACTTGAGTCAACATACTGAATTGAGAACAACTAGCACAAGCTCTAAGTGGACTTTAACTCAGGGCTTCTGACTTGAAAAGATACTTCACCTGGAAGACAACTTTGTGTAGCTTCACTGCATTCAAAAAGGGAATAGCTCAGACATACACAAATATTTGATTGTCAGGCTACCTGGTGTCAATACAGCTACACAATTGTGCACACTTTGTGCTTTTGTATTAAGACACACAAAACTCTGCTGATCTCAATGCTTGTTAACAATTATTTGTGCTAAATTTATATAAATTAGTGATTAAAAAAATCTTTTTTATTACGCACGTGAGTCTTAACCTTGCTAATCTGACGTTAATGTGTGCCACCAGCGACTGGGGCTTGAGGCTGACTCGAATCGCACTCCAGTACGATAAGTACGGTAAAACATGTTATGAAGCCAAAGGAGGTCATGGCCCAATGCCCCCCCCCCACAATGCGTCACTGGCTATTGGTGAGCCCTGGTGACTTGGAACTTGACTAGGAATTCAGGGAGGAGAGATGACTCAAGGCTTGACTTGGACTAGGAAGTCATTGACTTGAGACTTGACTTGGACTAGGAAGTCATTGACTTGAGACTTGACTTGCACTAGGAAGTCACTGACTTGAGACATGACGTGCCAGTTGGTAACTAGCCAACAAGTATAGTGTTATCTGTATAATGTTATAAGGTAGCTGGGGTGGCTATTATATGCTTGTCTTGAAATGATTAGTTTCAATAGAAATTTTAAAGATGAATTAACAATTTCTTCACAGATTGAAGTTGAAACACTATATAATATACCGGATTTAAAAAGTGGAGTTTTTAATTTATTTGATTATGTTACAAGATTTTTAAAACATTTTTGTAAATGTGAAAAAATAGTCACTAAAAACGAAATTTAATCGTTTTGAGACAATCGCCAGAGAAATAAATGACATACATATAAACATGACAGTGTAACTAATAACTTCATGGCAGATTTTTATAAACATAAACCAATTATGTTTGCTACACCACCGTGAACGAATTACGCAAAAGTTGAATGACAGCCTAAAGTGGCAGTGCATTTTTGACACAAACCCTTCACCAATCGTAATGTACTACTGTATTACGTTGTGTGCACATAAGACGCGTTCATACGCAAGATTGCAACGTCGTGAGTATTATAGTTTTTTTCTCGAACAATATTTGAAACATCATTTCCTGGTTATTAATGAAAATACAATCTCAACAAATGCTTGTTTTTGTGCTGAAATTTACGGTTTTTCACTAGCGTTTTATGTACTGTTGACAATACATAATGACCATTTGTAATATTGACATGTCCCCTTAATTTGCCGCCACAATAGCCCTTGAATATGTACTTGTAACGTGTTGTCGTCTAATATATGTAGTTACGCCAGCCATCTAACAAACACGTGGCAGGGTGTGTGTACGGTCATTTTGATTGGCGCGTAATCCCGCGGGGTCACCAGGTTACATACGCGTCAACATTTCTGTTCTTGTCAAAGGCAAGATAAACAACGTTAACGCTCATTGAACGCTGCTATTTGCTTGTTTAAGTACATGATTTAGTGGGTGATTTTTTTTGTGGTATCTGTGATGTGAGGTTGCTTACATGCCTCATAATGTACAAACTCAGTCAAACACATTTAGCCACAGGCTAACGTGTCATTAGTTTTATAAGCTGGAACTCAACAACGCCGGGAGCGGCTTCTTATTTCTACCTAACAGGGAGCGCTCAATGTTAGATATTGTTACATCCCCTTGTTCTACAAGCAGTGTCCTACACCAAAGTTTACTAGCCCTAGAGTTTCATATTAAGATAACTACCAGGTACTTTAACCGTGAACATAATATAACTGCATCGCAACACTAAATAACTTGATAACACATTCTACTTTACAATAGCAGAACAACTACTAACATAGCACTACAAATAAGAAAACAGCACTTGACATTTTCATCACTCAAGTGTATACTCATCAATGTTCCTATGTCATCAAGTGTTCATTTGGACACAGCATATTCCGTGTATCTACTGGGTAATTTGGATTTGTTGATTCTCTTCTCGGTGTAGTTTGTGGTACCGCAATCGGTATCTCTTTCTGGTTACCTTGTTGTTGTTGCTGCTGCTGTTGTTGTTGTTGTTGTTGTTGTTCAACCTGCGTGGTGGGCCGAATAAGTTCAACTAGAGCGACTGGAGAACCATCATGTGATAGTGTAACCATCATGAGATAGTGTAACCATCATGATATAGTGTAACCATCATGATATAGTGTAACCATCATGAGATAGTGTAACCATAGACTGATCAGCTAACACATGAGATGGTGCTTCATGCGTCTTCCTTAGATGTACACGGTTCCGCCTGTACACTGTTCCATCACTATCATTAACCTCATATGATCTCTCATTCAGTCTTCCTAGCACTTTCGCTTTCTTCCACTACTTGACTCCAAGCTTGAACGGTTTCATTCTGAGAGTGTCACCTTGGTGTAGATTCGGGAGGTCTTTGGCAGACCTGTTACAGTATTTGTCTTGACTGTGTTCCATCTTTTTCAGCATGTCTCTATCCAGTTGCAGTACAGTCGATCACGATTCGAGGAGGCTTTGAGCTGTTGGAATGACGGTTTTCGTCCGCCTACCAAGTAGCCTCTGAGCAGGGCTGCTATCCATTCCTTGAGTCGGGGTATTGCGGATGTTCAGCAACGCCAAGTACTGGTCCTCACCAGCTTTTCGTGCTTTCTTTATTATCTTCTTTGCAGCTTTCACTGAAGATTCCACTTTACCGTTTGAGGGAATGTGGTGTGGAGAAATTGTCAAATGTTCGAAACCCCATGTTCTACTGAAATTAGAAAACTCATCTGATATCAACTGGGGACCGTTGTCACTAATGACAGTGTCGGGAATGCCCATCCTAGCAAAGTGAGCTTTGAGTTTGGTAATTACCGCCTTGGATCCGGTGGTTGCAAGGCAATCAATCTCCCAAAAGTTTGATCTATTGTCAGTGGTGACTAGGTAATCCTTTTCGTGATAGGAGAACAGGTCGACACCGGCCTTCTGCCATGGTCGATCAGGCACCTCATGGCTCATTAAAGTTTCCTTGGTCTGAGAACATTCGAACTCACGACAGGTTTCACATGTTTGGATGTATTCTTTGATTTCTCCGTTCATGCCAGGCCAGTACACTGACTCTCTTGTTCTTCTTAAACATCCTTCAATGCCAACATGACCTAGGTGAATGTCCTTCTTGATCTGTGACCTCATGGTGTGCGGAATCATGAGCCTTTCACCCCGGAATACCAAGCCATCTGCGACAGCCAACTCATCTCTGAAGTTGTAGTAGGGTACAACAGGTGGCGGCACATTTGACTTATCGGTCCAGCCATGCTGTATGACAGCTTTCATCACTTGCAGCGTGGAGTCTTCCTCAGTTGCATTACGAATGTTTTGAATAGCATCCTCTCTCATGGGTAGGTAGTTCACAGCGTGGATGGCTTCGAATTCAGTGGTAGGTTGTTACTTTCCAGCAGGTAGCACGGCACGTGGCAGGGTGTCAGCAAGAGACATCTTCTTGTCTTCCAAGTACTTGACATCAGTGTCGTATGCTAGAGCACGTAGCAGCATGCCTTGTAGACGCTTTGGTGCTCTGTCTACAGGTTTCTTGGTTATAGCCTCAAGTGGCTTGTGATCACTGTAGACGAGGATGGGACGACCATAGGTAAACTGATGCCACTTCTCAAGAGCAAAGACGACTGCCATCATCTCTTTCTCTATAATGGCATACCTGGTTTCCGCGTCAGTCAAAGCACGACTAGCATAGGCGATTGGTTTGCCATCCTGGAGCAGAGCACTTCCCAGGCCATAGTTGCTAGCATCACACTGAATGACCAGTTGCTTACTAGGGTCAAAGTAAACAGAGTGGGTGCCTCAGCCAGGAGTTGTTTGAGTCTTGTGAAGGCTTACTCCTGCGTATCACTCCACATCCAGTCAACATCATGTTGAGCTAGAGCAGCAGTGGGACGGAAGACATCAGTCAGCTTAGGTACATATTTCGCCAGGTAGGTTACTGTGTCTCTAAGTCTCTCTACAGCTTCCTTGTCACCAGGCCTCTCCATCTTCAGAATAGCTTCGACCTTGGACGGGTCGGGTTTCAGACCATCAGCTGTGACCACATGGCTTAGGAACGGGATCTCACCGACATTGAAGCGACACTTCTCAAGATTGAATTTGATCCCATGCTCCATACATATTTGGAGAAGCCTCTGGACTTCGATGCAGAGATCAGAGTCATCAGATCTATGGATGATGATATCATCAGCAACACAGTGCACGTTATTCAACCCTTCCAGTGCTTGTTGAAGGCGCTACTGAAAAATGTCACTGGTGACTTTCAAGCCGAAAGGTAGCCGACGCCAACGATAACGTCCAAACGGTGTTGCGAATGTGGTTAGCAGGCTTGATTCATCATCCAGTTCGCAGTGTAGATAGCCTTGCTGCATGTCACATACAGCAAACGTCTTGGAGTACAGTACACACGCTTTGGTAGAATGTCATCTAGCACATGCAGCCTGTAGTGTTCACGTTTTAGAGCCAGGTTAAGAGGTCTGGGACCAATGCAGATCCTTACAGCCTCTGTGCGCTTCTTAGCCACAGACATATGGTTCACCCAGTCAGTGGGTTGATCCACCCTGACTATAACACCAGTGTGTTCTAGTCGGTCTAGCTCATCTTTCACGGAACAGTTCTGTGATTCTGGTAGGGTACGAGGTGGTCTTACAACCGGTTCAGCATTTGGTTCCAAAGTGAGATGGATTTTGCTACCAGGAAGGGATCCAAGTTTACCATCAAACACGTCAGGATAGTCTTTAACACTAAGAGTACGAGTAGTGCTAGGTCCAGATACTGCAGATACCATTTCAAAGTTCTCATAGTTCACTGTGATGAGCATCATGCGTTCAGCAGCCTTACGACTGAGTACTGGAGTAAGCTCGTCACCGTCCACTATGACATAGTCCACGTTGAACTTGTCTCCAGTAGCAGGATTCACAGTTTTAGCATGGCACTTGCCAAAAACTTCGGTCTTCATATTGTTCCACATCTTTAGAGTGACGGATTCTGGACGGATATCCTTATCCTCCACATATTTCTTGGGTAGTATATTGACAGTGGACCGACAATCAATTTGCATTTCCACGGATTGTTTTCTGATCAGCATGTGACAGAAGATGAGGCCAATATCATCCGAGCTGAGTGTGTGGACATCAGCAGTTACTGAACTAATGTCGCCATAACTAGTAGATGAGCTGTCGGAGTCACAGTCATTCTGTACACCATGTACAGTCTTGGAGCATTGTGTGGAGCCTCGGAAATGATTGCGGCCCTTGCATGCATCGCGAGTTTTACCCCCCCTGCAGGGCAGAGTTCCTTTTTCATGACGTGTTTTATTGCAGAATTTACATTTTCTTGCACAGCCTCGCTGACCCAAGGTCTTGTCGTGAGTGTTGCTTTCCGCTCTCCTCGGTGGTGTGCGACAGAGGTCGATGCATGAAGTAAGAGTCAGAGCCGACTCTTGAAGCAAACGTTTCCTTGTGGCATTGTCAGTAATGCCAAGCACGATGCGGTCTCTCAGTAGACCGTCTCGCAAGCATTCACAAAAGTTGCAAGCCTTTGATAGGGTGCGTAGTGCAGCAACATAATCTGAAACAGATTCAGTAGCACCTTGGTTGCGGTTGTTGAACACGTAGCGCTCATATGTCTCATTAGTCGTTCCCACAAAATGAGCATCGAAACGAGCAATGACAAGATTCAGTGTATGCGGATAAGGAAAGCACATGCCGTTGTACAGTGTCAGCGCTTCTGGACCAATGGTGTGCAGGAATAATGCACGCTGATATTCTTCAGTTTGGGTGCAACTTTGCAACAATAGTGTAATTCTGCCACATCTGTTTGAACAGTTTCCACTCATCAGCACCGCATTTGGTGTTAAGTGGTGCTGGGATTAACCCTGGCAGGTAAAGCAGGATTTTGAACGTTTTAGCGTGCCATTTTTTTGCGTCAGTGCGTAGCGTGTTCACGAACTTGAGCCACGCCACGGTTCATAGCAGCACACACAGGAATAACACCGGTATCTATTCAGCAGTAGAAATAGTCAAAAACAGTGTACCGTCCGACTTTCAGTTGCGCGCTTAAACACGGTCACTTACCGTTAAACTCGTTCAGTTTCAGACAGAGCCAATTGAAAGGCCCACGGCACATGGCGCGCTTAGATCGAGCAGTAGCACCGACATTAACAGTTCGACGCAGTCTCGAGAGGCACTGGTTCGACTGTTCCCTGTTGCCACCATGTGATGTGAGGTTGTTTACGTGCCTCATAATGTACAAACCCAGTCAAACACATTTAGCTACAGGCAAACGCGCCATTAGTTTTATAAGCGGAAACTGAACAACGCAGGAAGCGGCTTCTTATTTCTACTTAACATGGAGCGCTCACTGTTAGATATCGTTACAGTGTCGCCGTTTAGTTCAGTATATCCTAGCATGATAAGAAGAAAAAATCAACTGACACGCTAACCGCCCCAACTACCTTAAGTGACTTGCAAGGTCGACAATAGTCGTATTACATAACACGACAGATGTCGACACTTGCTAATCTGACGTTGATATGTGCCTCCATCTACTGGTGAAGGGGATATAACGCGAGCGAAGTAGGCCCAACTGTTCGCACAAACAAATCAATACCAAACACCCAACAATTGATCGATCGAGGACATAATTCATAATGACAAATATCATACTGATGTTCAACTCCAGCTGGGTCATTTTAATAGTATGAAATAACATTTTAGATTTTACCAACACAATTCATAGTAGTTTCAGGCTGGGCGCTTCCCATGGATTAAGCTGTGCACAGTTACATACTTTTAATAACAACCCATGGTCTAATAAAAAGTAAGTTTAATTGTTGCCATTATTCAATCTGCATTATTCTTTTCAAATAATCGAATTGGTATGCGTTGTTTCGTTTCTTCTATTCCGATTCGGCTTTTTAGAAGCCGCATCGCGCACGTGTGTAATACGTCATCGGTTTCCGTTGTTTAATAGTATCCAAGGAATGGGGGATACTCCGCGGGAGTAATCGTCGGTCGAAAGTAAGATAAGACTCGTGTGCCTCAGATGACAAACTTGTATCATGTCGATCATGACGGAATACGGAGGAAGGCCCGAGGATGTCGGTCAAATCCTCGTAAAGGTAAATCAGAGGCAGATAGTTAGCAGTGTAGTTTGTTGGGCAGGGTTGGTTTCGTGGCACACATGCAGACTGCAGTACATACAGTTACAGTACACGCAGTTATCAACTTTTGGATAATTTTTTTAATGGCAGCATAACTACAAAATAGGAATCATGATGCCCATATCTTATTAAACTTACTAAAAGTGAATGATATGCTAGCCCTTCAAAAATAAAAATGTTATTATCAATTTATATATAATAAATTACCTACATACCTACAACATTGGCAGATAACAACAAACTCCAAGATACATGGTCATAATACACGCAACCAAAATAAAATTCACATTTATGGTACAAAGCATACTTTTGCAAAACAATGTCTTAAATGCAGTTTACCAAATACAATCAACAATACCTCTCGAAGTGTGAAAAACAAACTTTATACACAGTTTACAGGGTTTTATAAATTATGCAAAGTATCATATCATTCAGAATTATAAAAACACGTGCACAATCATCAACTGTTATACCTGTACATACATGACAGTCATCAACTGTTATACCTGTACATACATGACAGTCATCAACTGTTGTACCTGTACATACATGACAGTCATCAACTGTTGTACCTGTACATACATGACAGTCATCAACTGTTATACCTGTACATACATGACAGTCATCAACTGTTGTACCTGTACATACATGACAGTCATCAACTGTTGTACCTGTACATACATGACAGTCATCAACTGTTATACCTGTACATACATGACAGTCATCAACTGTTATACCTGTACCTGTACATACATGACAGTCATCAACTGTTGTACCTGTACATACATGACAGTCATCAACTGTTGTACCTGTACATACATGACAGTCATCAACTGTTGTACCTGTACATACATGACAGTCATCAACTGTTATACCTGTACATACATGACAGTCATCAACTGTTGTACCTGTACATACATGACAGTCATCAACTGTTGTACCTGTATATACATGACAGTCATCAACTGTTGTACCTGTACATACATGACAGTCATCAACTGTTGTACCTGTACATACATGACAGTCATCAACTGTTGTACCTGTACATACATGACAGTCATCAACTGTTGTACCTGTACATACATGACAGTCATCAACTGTTGTACTTGTGCATACATGACAGTCATCAACTGTTGTACTTGTACATACATGACAGTCATCAACTGTTGTACCTGTACATACATGACAGTCATCAACTGTTGTACCTGTACATACATGACAGTCATCAACTGTTGTACCTGTACATACATGACAGTCATCAACTGTTGTACCTGTACATACATGCGCAACCAACTTCAATGATGTTAGCTACACTCAAACACTATAAATACATTTTCACTTTCTCACCTCACTACTTGCTATGACATACACCACAGCAACACAATAAAACAACAATCCAGGTTTTCATTGACAGTGGATTTTACTTTACTACATTTTAATGTTGATAACTTTATATCTATATTCTTTGCTTTCCTGAGAAACTAAAATAAAAGAATATGACGGGTGGCTCCTACGGTAGCGACTTTGTTTTTGTGGGAGTCTCCATGATCATCTCTGTATACAGTAATATTTTATTACGTACAGTTATATGATATATTATTATTATTTAATGTGTGTACATTTTGGATCTAATAAATTACTCACTTACTTCTGCATATCATGGTCATATAAAATCTTACGTTAATTGACTATGGTCATCCCACACCAACCAATCACCCAGGACCCTACCAGAATGGAACAGTCTTCCTCAAGAAGTCACCACAGCTCCTACCGCTGGCTCTTTTGAAACCAAGGTCTGCTCTTTTCTCAACCTCTAACTTGTATTAACGAAAAGCAGGTAAGTGAAGGCTGGAATTGTGCCAGTTAGGGTCCTGCCCCGGGGCCGCTACGGTCGGGGTCCTGCCCCGGGGGCCGCTACGGTCGGGGTCCTGCCCCGGGGGCCGTTACAGTAACCAAATTGGTCTGGCCGGATACCCCAAGTAGTTAATACATTTGATCACTTCCCCCTGTTTAGTTTAATTTATCTTTTCTCCCCTGCATAGTTTTTTATCATGTTGATACGCACCGCAACCCCCCAAAGTGCAGCAACATCTCCAAGCAGATTCTGCTTAATGGGTGGTGGCTGCTTAACATAAAGAAGTTATTTAGGCACCGATTTTAAAACTGCAAGACCAAAATATTAGATAATGGAGAAAGTGTGGATGCAATATACATGGATTTTAGGAAGGCTTTTGACTTGGTACCACACCAGAGGATGCTTGCTAAATTAAAAGGATATGGAATTAAGGAAAAACTTCTGAAATGGATTGAAGCGTTTCTCACCTGTCGCCAACACTGTGTATTAGCCAGTGGAGCAACATCATCGTGGTCAGAAGTAGTGAGTGGGGTACCACAGGGCAGTGTCGTCAGACCTATTCTTTTGATATTGTATATCAATGATATAACTATAATGTTGTAACATGTGACACAAAGATTTTTGCAGATGATACAAAAATATATCGCAAAACTTCAATGAGATAAGATTGTTTAAATCTGCAGAAAGACCTACTCTTGAGTGCTGAATAAGCGTCCCTATACACATATTTATTTCATGAAAAATGCCACCATAAATGCACCTTATTTGGTACTATACTATTATTAAATGTAAACATTTGTGACAGCCTATATTCTCCGATAATCATGACAAATTATGCAGGGTATAATTTTTAGGAGGGCAATTGCTCTCACTCCCTATTGCTAGCACAAATCAATCATCCACGGAGCGGTTTTGTCCTTTGATTTGTGTGTGCGCTAAAATCACTTGCTCCCAAATGGAGCTGCATGTAGCTCCCTCTGACAGCTAAGTTTTCATCCTTTTGAACGACAGTCATGAATTTAGTAGGATCCCGTGCTTCCGAGGATCCATGATTTTGATCGCGAAGCATTAGACCGTTAGATTTTCATGATTAAATGAATCAGTCAGTATCCTTAGTTCTCGGAAGCTCGACATGGTATATTATTAGTTAAAATGCCATTATCACTGTGTAAACCGACCGCAAATGGCCTCCATTCACAGCGCCTCAAACTGCCTGAAACGGGCTTGCATATTCAATAAAACTTTAATGTCCATTTAAAAACAAAAAATTCCCCAGTTTTTCGCAGGTATAAAATGTGGTTACCCTATCTGCGGTAACGCAAAAAAAGTGACCTTTTTGCACTGTACTATTATTTGTTTTGAACAATTTGCCCCCCTCCATACTGTTATTCGGCACTATACTATTATTAAATTTGACCGATTTGCCACCTTATACTGTTATTTGGCCTATACGTTTATTTGGCACTTGAGAGTAGACGGATTACAGGACTGGGCTGAGAACTGGCAGTTACACTTTCACAGATAAATGCAAAGTTCTAAGAATTGATTTAACAAGATTTAACAAGATTTAACAAGATTTGCCATCCAAGCCAAAGGCCCAGATGGCAAGTGGACAAGGAAGCCATTGGCTTATCGAGAGTCCAACAATGTTCATCTACTTATAACCTGCCCTCCTGAGATATGTGTCAACCTTGTTTTTAAACATATTCACGCTGCTAGCAGTTACACAATCTGTAGACAATTTGTTCCATTAATTTATTGTCCTCTGTGAGAACGAGTGCTTCCTGATGTCCAATCTACATTGATCCTTTACTAATTTTACCTTATGTCCTCTAGTTCTGCTATCCTTCTTGAGTGAGAAAAACATATTTCTATCAAAATTTTCATACCCATTCAATATCTTAAAAACTTCAATCTGATCTCCTCTTAACCTCCTTGTCTCTAGAGTTGTTAAACCACATTCTTTCAGGCGTTCTTCATAACTAAGGTCTCTAAGTTCTGGAATCATTTTAGTTGCTCTCCTTTGTATGCGTTCAAGCGTATCTATATCCTTCTTACGATATGGTCTCCATGCTTGTATACAGTATTCTAAATGAGGTCTAGCTATTGCTTTATAAAGAGGTATAATTAACTTTTTTTCCTTGTATGTTATGTTTCTTCTAATCAATCCAAGAATTTGATTACCCTTTGAAGCTGCAATACCACACTGCTCTGAAACTTTCATATCAGCGCTTATTGTAACTCCTAAGTCCTTTTCTTTTAAAGTAGTACTCAGAACAGTATCTCCCATTTTATAGTTTACATTCAAGTTCCCATGTCCTGTATGTAGGCATTTACATTTCCCAAAATTGAACAGCATCTGCCATTTCTCAGACCATTTCACTAATCTGTCTAGATCGTTTTGTAAATGTTGTTTATCACCAGTATTAACCTTTCTAAACAGTTTTGTGTCGTCCGCAAATTTCAGTACGTTACTTGTTATACTGTCGTCCAAGTCATTGATATAAATTAAGAATAATATAGGTCCTAATACTGATCCTTGAGGTACCCCACTCAAAACCGATTTCCAATTTGAAACTTCTCCATCTACTACAACTCATTGTCTTCTGTCAGTCAGCCATTGTTCTATCCAGTCAGTTATGCTATCCCCGATACCATGGGCTTTTAATTTAAGTAGTAATCTTTGATGTGGCACTTTGTCAAAAGCTTTCTGAAAATCTAAGTAGATAATATCTACTGGTGATCCCACGTCTATCCACTTAGTGATTTCTTCCAAAAAACATAACAAATTTGTTATGCATGACCTCGCTTTAAGGAATCCATGTTGAGATGAATTTAATAATTTATGCTTAACCAGGAAGTCCACCATATGGTCTTTAATTAACCTTGCTAATAATTTACAAATCACTGACGTTAAACTCACTGGTCTGTAATTCTCTGACTTATTTCACGAACCCTTTTTAAATAATGGTATGATGTTTGCTTCTTTCCATTCAAACGGAACAACTCCCTCTTTTAATGACAAGTTGAATACTCTTGCAAGTGGTATACTAATTTGTTCTACTGTTTCCATTAGTAACTTTGGAGGAATCCCATCCACTCCCGGTGATTTGTTATCCTTCATTGCCTTTATTTTCTTAGCTACCAATTCTGGAGTTACAATTAACGGACCTAAATAGTCAGATTTAGCCCCCTGAAATTTAGCATCAGCAACTGGTAATGAACTAATATCTTCTTTGTTAAACACTGAACTGAAGTAACCATTTAGGTCTTCCGCCATTAAAAACCCCTGTGATATTGGACACGGGTACCCAGAATTTACCTATACTTTGACAACAACAATAAGTGTAAATCCTCTGGAGTGTAGCCACGTAGAGAAAGACCATCCAAGTTGATGATCAGTTAAAATTTATGCAACAGTTGCAATAGGCAGTGTCAAATACAAATAGACTGCTGGGTGTAATACGCATTACTTATCAATACCTAAATAAGACAACCTTTCTTCATCTATACAAGGGACTTGTCCATCCTACTTTGGAATACGGTGTGGTAGTCTGGTCACCACAGTATCAGTATGATATTGATGTTGTCCAGAGAAGAGCTACACGGATGGTCCTAGTACTTAAGACAATTAGATTATGAATCTAGACTAAAGTTGTTAAATTTTCCAACACTGACCTATCATCAATTACGAGGAAATGTTATCAATGTATATAAATACTTGCATGGCATTTTTACGTTATTACGCAATATGTTTAATCTAGCTGTTCTAAGCTGTTCAAAGACCAGAGTAAACGGGAAGTAAGGGGCATTCTTTAGCCAGAGAGTCGTTAATCTATGGAATTCACTTCTGGATACCAACGTCACAGCACCATCAATAAATACTGATTTAAAAATCAACTTGACAAATACTGGCTAAACCAGACAGTCAAATGGGCAATTCCACGGTAACAGAATTACAATTTACAGCATTTTTTGGCATATATGTTTATATTTTCAAGACCAGCATATGCCTAGAAAGGAAAGTTAAATATTATATGGAAATACAAATCCTACCCTATAGTTGTATATATTGAAAAAATCTAACAAATGGATGAAATTATGAACAATTTATTTCGGTAACGGAATGTCACAGAAATAATCAACGTCAATTTTTAACAAATGTCATGATAGTTCGTCTGAATCTGAATCAACCAATTGATGCTGCTAGCTGACATTACTATAATTATAGACATGGCTAGTGACTATGTATTGGACAGAAGTTTGGTCATGATATGTGCACTGTTTGTTTAAACTTAACATGTTTTGCTTGGTAATGGAATTACATGTCTGATTATTTTGGAAAAAAACATAAAATAAAAATTGGTACATGTCTTTACTCTTCTGCATGTTTACTGGGAACTGTATCTTCATATTCTAATTCTACTCTAATGTCATATGTGCAATATGCAGACAGATGAATTATGTGTTTCATGTCTCGTTGCATGAGCTTCCTTCAGTGTTGTTAAAAGATACAGCTTCTGGAGCTTAGTCTTCTTTTCACCAGGTTTCCTCATAATCACAACATCCTTTTCACCACGGCATATCCATGAAGTTGTCAAGTAGAACCTTGTCTTCCACTTCCTTATCCATTGAATGAATTCCAGCGTTATTGTCCAGTCTCCTATTTTTCAAAGTGCCAAGTCCAGCATCAGTTGCAAGAGCTGCAATTACAGCAGTCTGTTTCCTTGGTGAATTTGGTAAAAATGATACCCCCTTCTTCTTAGCCTTTCCAAGTGACTGTGGTGATTTGAAAGCCACAAGGTTTTGCACTTCGATTTGGACAGCATTTTGTCTGTTCTTTTGTCAGGTGTTTTCTCACTCTTTCCCTGTTTCTCCCTCTTTCATCTTCTTTCTTTATTTCACTCAGGACTATCTTCTGTGCCACTTTCCTCTCGTGATCTCTTCACCATTTCATATTTCTCTACGTTTGACTTTAACTTGGCATCGTAGTGTTGCATCTTCTCTTTGGCTGTGAGGGGCATGGTTGCTGTAAAATATAAAAAAAAGTAAGAAATCACAATTAGGTGGATTGATAGTTATATTTTTCATTTTCATCATACAGTAACAAAGCTACATAATGATTATACATACATATGAAAAGCTAGCAAATACAAGGTAACAACTTAGTTATCTAGTAATCAAACAATTATATAATAGTTCTGTAAACAATTACTGGATGTTGTGAGATTTAAATTCAGGTTGTCATCTCTTGGACTCAGTTTGATATGGACCCTTCTGGAAACAGGAAGACTGCAGCTGCCCTCTGTTACATTGTTGTTAAATTAACCAAGACATTGTCTTATTGTCAGTGCTGACCTCTATTGCAAAAATAGGACTTGGTTTCCATTCCTCGAATCCTACACTACAAGAGAAAATGCCATGTAATTCCGTTACTGTAATTCCAGTACCAAAATGTAATTCCATTACCAGGTTTTACGCAAGATTAGAGAAGATACGTTAAAAGTGAGTGATCTAACCTTTTACTGTGTGTATCTAATAAGATAGTTTCAAGTAACTTTTAATTTCAATCAATAGTTCTCAGGAAAACTGTTATGACTTTTTTGGTAACAGAATGAGAGACACATTGATATGAAAGGTGAACAGTTTGCTTGGAAAAGGCATACAACAGTAGCAGTCACGAATAGCATGGTACAGATCAGATGCCAAAATGTAAATTTGGTCCAAATTAGGAGGTATGACACCACTATATGAGGGAGCAGGTAGTCATTTTGCACTAAGACAGTCATCAGTGATATTTGTTATGTGACCCAGGGTATTGGTAACATTGTGTGACAAATTTCACAGCCACTGGAAGCATTGCGTAAATCAGCATTTTCAAATCTGGCTGCAACGGGTATCTGGTCAGGTGATACCCCTTTATGGTGGCGTATCCAAATCAAGCCATTTGCCTTGTATCTCATCAACTAGAAGCATGAAAGCACTCACATAAACAATGAAATCTGACAAGTCTGACACATTGGAATTTACCAGAAATCCTGTTAAATGTGACAAATTGTCAATTTTCTGGCAAAATTAACTCAGTGTTTGGTTAAAAATCAAGCAATTATATAAATATTAGTCTGAAAATAAACTCATTGGTATATTAAAAAAGACAGTAAGCTGGCTTCATTTGGTTTGCAATGCTTTAGAAACCTAATCTAGTGTACATGATCTATTATATCAAGTGTCAAAGTCGACCTATAATTAAATTATATGACTGAATCTTTTTCTGTCAAGGCATATGGCCCACGAGATGACCTCTGTAATGTGTCACTCGCACGTGCATTTAATATCCAGTCCCTCCATATCTGTGATCATGTGAAATAAAATTAATTGGTCAAAAGTTGATATGGCAGTCATTTCCTGATACAGTAGATGAACGACTTTACATTACGTAGCTAATATTATGCAATACTTTGGCGAACCTACTGGCATTCCACCATAAAATCAACAGCATTACCTCTCTCTCTCTCTCTCGCAAAGATTTATCATAATGCCGTAACATACAATGCTTTGCAGAATAGCAGATATGCACTTACGTCTGTCAATATTGAATAATGTTCACATTTAATATACCGGAACTTTATTGTTATATGTTAAGCCATGGCATGCCATGATCAATCTCTAGACTGTGACTAGACTGTTTTATATCGTGATATCTGATTGTGTTCATGCATTAAACGGTGACCATTATTATTCTGTGCAGTAATGGACCCATGTCCGCTGAGATTAAATGAGACGCTAGAGGCGGGGATTAAATGGTGCTTATAGTCAGACATTGAATGCACCTCAACAGTCTATTCAGTAGAAATCCTCAGTGTATATTGTGTTCGGGATTATATTGGATGCGAGTCAATGTCATGTCTGGTCAACGCGCTCTACACTGCACACTCTACGGTGCTTCAAACAGGGAAACCGGCACTGCACTACTGGACTTGGCGATCAATGAGTGGCTACTCGACGACAGACTACAAATTTAGGGGCTGATCACAACTGTTGACGTTTACCTATGGACATAGGACATACAATTTAATAACCATCAGAATATGCTTAAAAACACTTATCTCTGATAATTGTGTTAAACCTTTGTGTTTCTGTAACAGCTCCGTGGTATCCTGTTGATTTAATTGTTTTTCTAATAGCTCTGTGGTGTCGTTGATTTAATTGTTTTTCTTACAGCTCCATGGTGTCCTGTTGATTTAATTGTTTTTCTAACAGCTCCGTGGTGTCCTGTTGATTTAATTGTTTTTCTAACAGCTCCGTGGTGTCCTGTTGATTTAATTGTTTTTCTAACAGCTCCGTGGTGTCCTGTTGATTTAATTGTTTTTCTAACAGCTCCGTGGTGTCCTGTTGATTTAATTGTTTTTCTAACAGCTCTGTGGTGTCGTTGATTTAATTGTTTTTCTAATAGCTCCATGGTGTCCTGTTGATTTAATTGTTTTTCTAACAGCTCCATGGTGTCCTGTTGATTTAATTGTTTTTCTAATAGCTCCGTGGTGTCCTGTTGATTTAATTGTTTTTCTAACAGCTCCGTGGTGTCCTGTTGATTTAATTGTTTTTCTAACAGCTCCGTGGTGTCCTGTTGATTTAATTGTTTTTCTAACAGCTCCGTGGTGTCCTGTTGATTTAATTGTTTTTCTAATAGCTCCGTGGTGTCATGTTGATTTAATTGTTTTTCTAACAGCTCCGTGGTGTCCTGTTGATTTAATTGTTTTTCTAACAGCTCCGTGGTGTCCTGTTGATTTAATTGTTTTTCTAACAGCTCCGTGGTGTCCTGTTGATTTAATTGTTTTTCTAACAGCTCCGTGGTGTCCTGTTGATTTAATTGTTTTTCTAACAGCTCCGTGGTGTCCTGTTGATTTAATTGTTTTTCTAATAGCTCCGTAGTGTCCTGTTGATTTAATTGTTTTTCTAACAGCTCCGTGGTGTCCTGTTGATTTAATAGTTTTTCTAACAGCTCCGTGGTGTCCTGTTGATTTAATTGTTTTTCTAACAGCTCCGTGGTGTCCTGTTGATTTAATTGTTTTTCTAACAGCTCCATGGTGTCCTGTTGATTTAATTGTTTTTCTAATAGCTCTGTGGTGTCGTTGATTTAATTGTTTTTCTAATAGCTCCGTGGTGTCCTGTTGATTTAATTGTTTTTCTAACAGCTCCATGGTGTCCTGTTGATTTAATTGTTTTTCTAACAGCTCCGTGGTGTCCTGTTGATTTAATTGTTTTTCACGAAGTCATGAATTTCCAAGATGTCTGTATTACAGCACCGTGCGGTGAACGGTTACACAATTTACAACAACAGTACCCTAGTTCCGTAACAGTTCATTGTGTGGCGCTGCATGGTGCAACAGTGGTCATATTTCGCATGTGACCAACATTTTGGTATGTGACCCACATCATGTGTGGTTGTAAATGAGGTTTTTACTTGTGACAAACAACATTGAAGAAAGTTGGTACTTATGTAAATATTTAGTAGACCATCCTCCAGCTCCTAAGTACGCTATATATGAATATAGGTAAATGTTAATAATTGTGAAAGGTCCCTTAGGTTGACAACAAACACGAGAAAAAACATACTACATGATGGAAATGCATGTTTTAATAGAAGATGAATGCATTCTTTTTCCAATAATTTTTTATTTGTGCACAATATCATGTTGTGATGAAAATCAAATTTTGTTATCATTCAATGCAAGAAATAACATTTTACTGCATAAACTAATGATAGTGATATCTTGATCATTATATGAAGTCATTAGTCCAAGGTTTTACCATTCCTTTTAATTGTTGAATGCAAATAAATGCATACCAGGGTTCATAAACTGTGCAGTGTGCATCTATCGGGCACCATATGGGAATTTCATGAATGTAGATTGGGTAAAGTATCACTCCTATACATTCATGTGTGGATGCTCTCATTAACACGACAGTTCATTTCTTTACATGTTTCCTGTAAAAAAAACTTTTACCTGACAGACCTACTGTGTCTGAGTTAGAGTCAAACAGGGAGACTCAGGCTGAATGTTCCCACGGATCAGGGAATCCTAGGTAGGGAACAAATGTCTTGTGTGGAAGAACTGGGCTCCAAGATGCGTTGAATGTTGCAGGAAAGTTGTAAAATGTTATTCTTGACAAAACGACATGGAAGAAGTTAAAATAATAGTTTCAAGCAATTGTATTTGAAGCATGGCTGTGCACGTGTTAGAGAAGCTGATGTTTCGTTTGATTGAAAGAGTTTGCTTACAAATCAGATTCTGTCATCATACGTCAGGAGCTTTCCGTCACTGACATGCATGTGCATATGCTGCTAACCCGCTAAGTACTGGAAATTGAAGCCAATGGACTTCAGAAGTCTGTACAAATGTGTCCTTGTCACTGTTCATAGCTATTTTGCTCAGTCAAAATCAAATGTGTTCTTTACCCTGTTCATAACTATTTTGTTCAATCAAGATCAAATGTGTCCTTGTCCTTGTTCATAACTATTTTGTTCAGCCAAAACCAAATGTGTCCTTGTCCCTGTTCATAACTATTTTGTTCAGTCAAAATCAAATATGTCCTTGTTCATAACTATTTTGCTCGGTCAAAATCAAATGTGTCCTTTACCCTGTTCATAACTATTTTGTTCAGTCAAAATAACTGCCACTTTATTCGTATGTTATGAACGCGGAAGTGAAATAGCGATATGTCCCCACTTGCAGGTGCAGCAAGACTTACTGAGTCTGAAGGAAAAGTTGATGTCACAGAAGAATGGGGTCAATGACACGAGAGGTCAAGGACAGTTCGACATCTCTGCCCTTGAGAATGCCATCAAAACAACCGAGGATGGCATTAAAGTGAGTGTGTCACTCATCGTAGTTGTGCCAATGTTTCATGTCTGATACCGAAATGGATCATTTTTAATACACATGTAAATCCCATTGTTGGTGATTCTGAACAAAATAGTTGATTTAAAAGCTCAACACTAGCAGGATTTTTAACAACTTATTTTAATGGTACTTTTTGACCTTTTTTCATTATAATTACACCCATGTGACATTTTCACAGATTGATACAAAAAGACATATACTGGCTAGCAAAGATAACTTTTTTCTGTAGTAATTAAGTTTTACAATTTTCCTTTCATATAAGAAACACAGTTAACTATATATCTCCTTATAGATTCATATCAGTCCGATTTATGTCAGTTACGTGAATTAAGTTTGTACTACCAGTTGCTGTTTCTTGGATTTGACATACGGTGCATGCACCCACGTACGTACACATACATATGTGTGCACATACATACATGTGCGCAAACATACATGTGCGCAAACATACGTGTGCGCATACATACGTGTGCGCAAACATACATGCGCGCATACATACGTGTGCGCATACATACGTGTGCGCATACATACGTGTGCGCATACATACGTGTGCGCATACATACTTGTGCGCATACATATACGTGTGCGCATACATACGTGTGCGCATACATATACGTGTGCGCATACATACATGTGCGAATACATACGTGTGTGCCTACATATATACATGAGCCTTGTGGCCTGACATTTCACTTCGCATAACTGAAAATATGGAGTTAGATGTGATTGAAATTATGAGTGGGTTGCTTTTATGCAATAATTACAGTGTGGTTTAATGCTTTCTACAGGAGAATGAAGTATTTATGTCAGAATGAACAGGTCTGTCAGGAGCAATTGTGAAAGAATTTAGGGCCCAATGCAATGTGTATGAATGGTCATTTTCACTTGTTTCTGAAATACTTTGTGCTCTGAGTTAACTTAACTCTGACTTAACCCTAACTTAAATCTAGCCAACTACAGTATATTATACATCGGCAAAGTTGGTTTCCACTGACCATGGTTATGTTCACAGTATTTATGTACATTCTAAATCCACATCTTTTCTTATTTTCTTTCAACATACCCCTAGTCTACGATGTTTTGACATTTTTCAGTCGTGTTTCCCACAATGTGTGTCGTCAGCTTGTTGCATTAATGCCTCAAGTGACAATGACTTCTTCATCTGTTTCTCTGCATGTGCCTTCTATTCTCTGTAAAGGTTGAAAAGACATTAACAAACAGACAATGGAATAACAAGTCAATGGTTAGTTTACATAGAGGAAGAAGATGGCTGCAGACCAGTATTTTTTCCATAAAACCATATAAATTTTCATGTTTTTTTACTATTATTAAAATGGCCTCATGACTGAGAAAGATTTGTTTATATCTGGAACTTAATCTTGGCTGTAGTTTGTTGCCAAACGATGCCTAACTTTTCACTGAGCCTGCTGTGATCAGGTAGGGCAGGAAATGTGTCAGATAAGGCCACACACGAAGTCGACTTAAATGAGATCCTTGTTTACTCTGCTGATTGGAAAGAAGTGAACTGGAGAGAAAAGAAGCTACTTAAAAACTCCATCCACAATTCAATTAGCCATTCATGAATCAGGTTCTTTGATGTTCAGATCTGTAGTGCGTGAATAGTTTAAGTAATGTGTAATGTGTGAATAGTTTAAGTAATATGTGTTGTGTGAATAGTTTAAGTAATGTGCCCAGTTGGTTTAATAAAAGAGTGCGTACATTTATTTAAAATATCAAAAGAATTTACCTTGATCGTTGGACTGGGTAACTTGTAAAAGTGGGAACAACCCTGTGTCATACAGAGGTGAAACCCCTTTTTAAAATTTTTACCAGACCCAGTCAAAAATAATTTAATAGTTTGCCCATTGATTTCTTCAGAATTAAATAACACATTTGCGTAAATGTGTTAGCGTGTTGCAGTGGATATTAGCATAGGTAGGTTGGTTTTTTGCAAAATGGTTATGAAACAAAATGAGAGAGAAAATTTAGGAAAGAACTTTAAACTTTCTGGAATTTCTCAGGTTGACTCGTGTTACATAGCCAGATGGCACCACTAGTGATATCACCTAATGACATTTACATTCAGGGTAATATTCCAATGATTAAATGATGTGATGTAGTCATTATCAATGCATTATAAAAAGGCGTTTTTAGCAACCAGATGGTACTGCGTTAATCTTTTTATAATATTACTAGCAAAAGTTATGAATTTTTAACAGAACCCATTTAAATTGTTCCAAATCGCGTGTGTTGCAGAACTATTTGCTATATGTGGGTTAAGATAATCTAGGCTCAAAGCACGTGTGGCTTTAAATAAGGTTTTTACTTGCAACAAATGACATTGAAGAAAGTTAGTATTTATGTAAAAGTTGGGATGCAGCTTTAAATACAATATTTATGGTAATTTCGCTAAAATAGGCAGACTTTGCATGTTTCAGGTTCGCACCGAGCAAGTTCTCGAACAGATCAACAATAGGGTGCTGACCTTGCCAACTCTTGATGGTGACCCACAGAAACAGGGTGCTATTGGCACATTGGAGACAATCTTGGACTTTCATCCCGCTGGGCAAAATGAGTTTTACGGGTCAGTCTTTAGCGTCCAACATTGGTTGGCTTAATGTTGTATCACTGTCAGATTCTGATATTGGAATTACCCTATTGGTTGATTCATTTTAATGGTTTCCTTTGTGGCTGTACATGGGTTAGAAATATGTATTTGGTACAAAGTGAATATTTCCTTTCAGGTTCATTGATGTTCATATCTGTAGGGCATGAATAGTTTAAGTAATATGTGCAGTCTGTTCTGCATATTTTTAATAAAATCGTAGAAGGAATTTATTTTAATCAATAGAACAGGTAACCTGTGAAAGTTGAATAACATAGTATATAGAGCCGGGCCACTATATAGTATATAGAGCCGGGCCACTATATAGTATGTAGAGCCGGGCCACTTTTGTCTTTTTTTGCAAAATATCGACCAGATGTACTAATAAATAATATAACTGTTTGTCCAATGATTTCACTGAAACTGAATAACATATTTGCATAAGCAAGCTAACGTGTTCCATTTGTCGTGAAATGAAACAAACGAATTGAATTGATGAGAGATCTTTAATGTAATATTAGAATCACATTTTGAACGAATATTATTCATCTTTGCGTGATCTTGTCATCATTCTTCCAGGGATGTAGTGCAGCCCCCTAGTGGCCCGCAGTTGGGGCGTCTTCCCCTGCACCGCACCCCACTACTGCCCAAGAGACAGGGCCAATACGCTGCAGTCACAGGCCCCACCCCGGGGGAACAGGTAAAACAACATGTTTATTTGAAAAGCACCATTTATGCTGGCTTCTTCAATTTGCATATATCTTGTTCAGGGTGTCATCCAAATCTTGTTATGAAATCAATGTCTTTCTCCAGCTATGCTTCCCGACGCTATCACCATTCCAAAGACATTTGTCATGTCCTTCTCCCATCTTTTTCGTGGCTTGCCTCAGCTTCTTTCCCTCCCAACATTCCCTCCAGTGTCGTCTCTTTTATCCAATGCCTCTTAACGTGATAAAATATTTCAGTTTTTGGTGCCTGACAAAATGTGGCGATATTTGTAGTTCATTCAAAACCAATACATTGGTGCAGTGTGCTACACAGGGTACGCACAGTATCTTGGTGCAGTGTGCTACCCAGGGTACGCACAGTATCTTGGTGCAGTGTGCTACCCAGGGTACGCACAGTATCTTGGTGCAGTGTGCTACCCAGGGTACGCACAGTATCTTGGTGCAGTGTGCTACCCAGGGTACACACAGTATCTTGGTGCAGTGTGCTACCCAGGGTACGCACAGTATCTTGGTGCAGTGTGCTACCCAGGGTACGCACAGTATCTTGCAGCAGCACTTCATCTCAATGGCACTGATGTCCCATGCTTCGCTACCATATACTGACTAAGGAGTGCTATGAGCAAAACTATAATTTGGATTTGGACCCTGGCAGTCCTGTTCCTTTACACTTCACCCTTGGCAGACCTGTTCCTTTACATTTCACCCCTGGCAGTCCTGTTCCTTTACATTTCATCCCTGGCAGTCCTGTTCCTTTACACTTCACCCCTGGCAGACCTGTTCCTTTACATTTCACCCCTGGCAGTCCTGTTCCTTTACATTTCAACCATGGCAGTCCTGTTCCTTTACACTTCACCCCTGGCAGACCTGTTCCTTTACACTTCACCACTGGCGGTCCTGTTCCTTTACATTTCAACCATGGCAGTCCTGTTCCTTTACATTTCACCCCTGGCAGACCTGTTCCTTTACACTTCACCCATGGCAGACCTGTTCCTTTACATTTCACCCCTGGCAGTCCTGTTCCTTTACATTTCATCCCTGGCAGTCCTGTTCCTTTACACTTCACCCCTGGCAGTCCTGTTCCTTTACACTTCACCCCTGGCAGTCCTGTTCCTTTATGCTTCACCCCTGGCAGTCCTGTTCATTTACATTTCACCCCTGGCAGACCTGTTCCTTTACACTTCACCCCTGGCAATCCTGTTCCTTTACATTTCAACCATGGCAGTCATGTTCCTTTACACTTCACCCCTGGCAGTCATGTTCCTTTACACTTCACCCCTGGCAGTCCTGTTCCTTTAGACTTCACCCCTGGCAGTCATGTTCCTTTACACTTCACCCCTGGCAGTCCTGTTCCTTTACACTTCACCCCTGGCAGTCCTGTTCCTTCACACTTCACCCCTGGCAGTCCTGTTCCTTCACACTTCACCCCTGGCAGTCCTGTTCCTTTACATTTCAACCCTGGCAGTCCTGTTCCTTTACACTTCACCCCTGGCAGTCCTGTTCCTTTACACTTCACCCCTGGCAGTCCTGTTCCTTTACACTTCACCCCTGGCAGTCCTGTTCCTTTACACTTAACCCCTGGCAGTCCTGTTCCTTTACACTTCACCCCTGACAGTCATGTTCCTTTACATTTCACCCCTGGCAGTCCTGTTCCTTTACATTTCACCCCTGGCAGTCCTGTTCCTTTATGCTTCACCCCTGGCAGTCCTGTTCATTTACATTTCACCCCTGGCAGACCTGTTCCTTTACACTTCACCCCTGGCAATCCTGTTCCTTTACATTTCAACCATGGCAGTCATGTTCCTTTACACTTCACCCCTGGCAGTCATGTTCCTTTACACTTCACCCCTGGCAGTCCTGTTCCTTTAGACTTCACCCCTGGCAGTCATGTTCCTTTACACTTCACCCCTGGCAGTCCTGTTCCTTTACACTTCACCCCTGGCAGTCCTGTTCCTTCACACTTCACCCCTGGCAGTCCTGTTCCTTCACACTTCACCCCTGGCAGTCCTGTTCCTTTACATTTCAACCCTGGCAGTCCTGTTCCTTTACACTTCACCCCTGGCAGTCCTGTTCCTTTACACTTCACCCCTGGCAGTCCTGTTCCTTTACACTTCACCCCTGGCAGTCCTGTTCCTTTACACTTTACCCCTGGCAGTCCTGTTCCTTTACACTTCACCCCTGACAGTCATGTTCCTTTACATTTCACCCCTGGCAGTCCTGTTCCTTTACATTTCACCCCTGGCAGTCCTGTTCCTTTACACTTCACCCCTGGCAGTCCTGTTCCTTCACACTTCACCCCTGGCAGTCCTGTTCATTCCAACACCAACTCAACTTCTCTGGGAAGCATTCAGCCATGCTGTAATTACTGCACAAAAACTAATTGGTCACATATATCCACCACTGTCTATAGCCAGGTACTCATTTATACAGCTGAGTGAACTGAGACAGTCTACAAGTAGTCTATGATTCAAACCCTCTGCGTTTTCAATGCTTGGGTAATTTAGTTCACTCCACATTGCCTTGGTTCACTCAGCTGTAGACTTACTTAGGTTTACTTAGGTTCTTCCTGACCATAGGCGGTGGCCTCGGTGGTCAGATGTTGAACTTTCCCTTGGAATGCTCTAAGACTTCCTGGCAAGGAGGCTTTGTAGTTGTAGAGAAACTCCTCAGTACTCCAATGTCTATCTAGACGATTTTTAAATGAGTTGACACTTGGGGCAGTTACAACTACTTCCGGTAGATCATTCCATAATCTGGTAAGTGAGAAGCTTTCTTTTCTAACATTTGTACAAGCATGTTCTATAAACAATTTCAAACTATGACCCCTTGTTCCTTCCCTTGTATCACTGTCTTTGTGCAGCTTGATAATGTTAGATACATCACTGTCATATTTCCCTTGGAGCAGTTTATATATCTCAATCATATCACCAAATATATATGCAAGTGTAGGAAGTTTCAATCTCTGAAGTCTTTCCTCATAAGGAATATTCTTCATACCAGGACGCTGCTTTGTTGCGTGTCTTTGCACTTTATCGATAGCATCTTTGTATTTCTGTTTATAAGGGGACCATATTGATATTGCATAATCTAGATGATTCCTAACTAAAGCCTTATATAACGGCACAAAATTATGTTGATTTAGGGTTGTAAAGGACCTTCTAATAACTGCCATGATACTGTTTGCTTTGTTTCTTTTTGTTCTTCTATTCCTCCTAATTTATGGGCAGTATTATCTATCTTCAGGTTGTATGCATACTCTTGCTGTATTATTTTCCCTACGTGCATTAAATTACATTTATCTGGGTGGAACCTTAATAACCATTTACTTGACCAAGATGTTAAATAATCTAAGTCGTTCTGTAGTGTATGCTGGTCATGTGGACTAGTAATCGTTTTGAAAACCTTTGTATCATCCGCAAACATATATACATTCAAAACTATATATTCTTAGGAGGATCATTTATGTATAAAACAAATAGGATCGGTCCTAAGACCCTGCCCTGTGAAATACCACTTGTTATATTTGCCCACTCGGAATTTGTACCATTTACATTGACCTGCTGTACATGGTCAGACAAGAACCCCTGGATCCATCTTAGTGTGTAATACTCTATGCCATATGATTTAAGTTTGCCTATCAATCTTTTGTGTGGGACGGTGTCGAATGCTTTCATGAAGTCCAAATATACAACGTCTACAGATTCCCCTGTATCGAAACCTTTGGTCTATGAGTCAGTAACATTTAATAATTGGAGTACCGTAGAACGACCTTTAATAAAACCAAATTGTTGCGTACTGAATAATTTATTCCTAATCATATGATTGACAATATGGTCTTTGACACATTGTTCCATACATTTACATATTATACTTGTTAAGCTGACTGGTCTATAATTTCCTGCTGAGGCTGAGATCCTTCCCTGTTTCCATTCGTTTGGTAGTTCACCCACAGCCAGTGAATTATGAAATAGCCTAGCTAGTGGTTTACATAGATGATTAGATAACTCTTCCAACAACCTAGGGTGAGCACCATCTGGTCCTACTGATTTACACGCATTAAGAGTATCAAGTTGTTTAATCATTTCCTCATCAATAGTCAATTCTTCCATGTTGTGCCTTAACTTCACTGGTGGAATATGAGGGATATCACCATCTGGCTCTATAGTAAAAACACTTGAAAAAAATGTCCTAAGACTCTGTGAGTCTAGATTTAGGATCTTTAGGGTCTGTGTTCAGGTCTGAAACACCTTCCCGATTCTTGGTTTTGGAGTTCATATATTTCCATACTACTTTTGGGTTTGTCTTAGCTTCTGTTGCTAGCATCATCTCAAATTCCTTCTGTATCCTCCTTGTTAATTTACGGCCTTGATTTCTAGCCCTACAATATTCAGTATAGTATTTTCCTTCTTTTGTCTCCATATAACGTTTCCATAAAATGTGTTTTTTTTTTCTTTACTGATTCCTTGTTTAGGGGTACGTTTCCTTTATATCTGTTAATATTACTCACAAGTCGATGAGGGATGAATTCATCCTCTATCGTTTTAATATATTCTTTAAAACCTAACCATTGATGGTTTATAGTGCTCGTGCCAAGTATCTCGCCAGTCTGTGTGGTCTAGTTTCGTCTTCATACTATTATAATCCCCTTGGTCGTAATAATATTTAAGTCGAGTAAGGCTTGCTATTTCTGCATATCACCTAAATGTAATGATGAGGACAGAGTGATCACTCTTACCAAGTGGGCTTTCATACACTATATCATCTATCATACCTTTTTCATTGGTGAAAACTAAATCAAGAATGTTCGATTTATTTCCTAATCGCCCCCTTGTGGAGAGTGTGACATGTTGGAAGAGGAAATTATCTCAGTGTATAAATGAGTGCCTTGCTATAGAAATTGCAGCGTGGCTGTGTGCTTCCCAAAAAAGTTTAATTTGTTTAATAAACAGGTCTGCTAGGGGATGAAGTGTAAATGCTTTGATTGGTCCCAAAGACTGGTTGCCGTGCTGTATAAGAATGTTCTGTCTTTTATAGGTAAGGATTGATCGTATTATCATATTATCATTTATTCATTATTTTCCTTTCAGTTTAAGCAGCACCAGGTCAACCGAGCTATGTTCAATCCTTACAACCCAAAACACAGGGAAGTGTTGCACGATTCTTTTGGGGTCCAACTCCCACTGATCAATGAACGCAAGACACTCAAGGTGAGAGATGGTTATTATCTAATCATCTTTGACAAAATTTAACAAGACTGCCATCCGAAGCCAAGTCCCACATGTCAAGTGGACAAGGAAGCCACTGACTTATTGACAGTCCAACAATTATTCATCTCTGTGTAACCCGCTCCTTTTGATATTGTTGTCAATTTTGTTTTTAAACATATTCATGCCGCCAGCATTTACACAATCTGTAGATAATTTGTTCCATCTGTATGTGGAAGTAAAATTTACCCTAGTGTTGAAGTATCTAACATATTGTTGTTTGTTTAATTAATTAATTTAATTGTGATCAACTATTTGGATTTGTGGATTATCAAGCAGTTTTATGAGAGAAAAAATAATGTCTGCATCCCAGTAGTTATACACACAGTGGTACAACTAGAACAAACACACACACATGCACCAACACACATGCACACAAGCATAAACACAAGCACACACACAGACATGTACACAGTAACATAGTCACGTACACACACAGGCACATGCATGCATGCACGCACGCACGCATGCACTCACGCATGCACACATCACTGACTGACTCCATGTTTTCTCCATTGCAGGGAGGCATACCACCCATGAAAGGGGTTACAACAGACACCCTGACAGTCCTGCCCATGGCCAATAAGATTGACCCCCAGGTAACCTTGGTTCCAACAGCTGTTCTGTTGTGTTCTCCTTGACATGTTTGTGTAGTGAAATATTAGTCATTTGTTTTTAAATCAAAATTGTGTGAGCCCTGCCCAGTTGACATGTACTCTGTTGTTATATGATCAGTTGACATGTACTCTGTTGTTATATGATCTGTTGACATGTACTCTGTTGTTATAGGATCTGTTGACATGTACTCTGTTGTTATAGGATCAGTTGACATGTACTCTGTTGTTGTAGGATAAGTTGACATGTACTCTGTTGTTATAGGATCTGTTGACATGTACTCTGTTGTTATAGGATCTGTTGACATGTACTCTGTTGTTATAGGATCAGTTGACATGTACTCTGTTGTCACAGGATCAGTTGACATGTACTCTGTTGTTATATGATCAGTTGACATGTACTCTGTTGTTATAGGATCTGTTGACATGTACTCTGTTGTTATAGGATCAGTTGACATGTACTCTGTTGTTGTAGGATCTGTTGACATGTACTCTGTTGTTGTAGGATCTGTTGACATGTACTCTGTTGTTATAGGATCAGTTGACATGTACTATGTTGTTATAGGATCTGTTGACATGTACTCTGTTGTTACAGGATCTGTTGACATGTACTCTGTTGTTATAGGATCAGTTCACATGTACTCTGTTGTTGTAGGATCTGTTGACATGTACTCTGTTGTTATAGGATCAGTTGACATGTACTCTGTTGTTATAGGATCAGTTGACATGTATTCTGTTGTTGTAGGATAAGTTGACATGTATTCTGTTGTTATAGGATCAGTTGACATGTACTCTGTTGTTGTAGGATAAGTTGACATGTACTCTGTTGTTGTAGGATCAGTTGACATGTGCTCTGTTGTTATATGATCAGTTGACATGTACTCTGTTGTTATAGGATCAGTTGACATGTACTCTGTTGTTATAGGATCTGTTGACATGTACTCTGTTGTTATAGGATCAGTTGACATGTACTCTGTTGTTATAGGATCAGTTGACATGTACTCTGTTGTTATAGGATCAGTTGACATGTACTCTGTTGTTGTAGGATCTGTTGACATGTACTCTGTTGTTGTAGGATAAGTTGACATGTACTCTGTTGTTATAGGATCAGTTGACATGTACTCTGTTGTTATAGGATCAGTTGACATGTACTCTGTTGTTGTAGGATCAGTTGACATGTACTCTGTTGTTATAGGATCAGTTGACATGTACTCTGTTGTTGTAGGATCTGTTGACATGTACTCTGTTGTTGTAGGATAAGTTAACATGTACTCTGTTGTTATAGGATCAGTTGACATGTACTCTGTTGTTATAGGATCAGTTGACATGTACTCTGTTGTTATTTGATCAGTTGACATGTACTCTGTTGTTATATGATCAGTTGACATGTACTCTGTTGTTATAGGATCAGTTGACATGTACTCTGTTGTTATTTGATCAGTTGACATGTACTCTGTTGTTATATGATCAGTTGACATGCACCCATATGATCAGGTTCGTTGTTGTTCATATCTTTAGTGTATGAATAATTGTAAGTAATACAAAATCGAATTGAGGAGGAACCTTTAAAGCATCAGCTCCTTAACATCCCCCTTCCCTCTCCCAGTTGATGCCTCCGGCCATCACAGCGGGAGACGCCCAGAAGGGGATACTGAGTTTGGTGCAGCGTGGACTCATCCCACCGACTGCAAACATCACACTCGAGCCGTCTCCTGTCTCACACAAGATGGCGCCACTGCACGATCCCCAGGACAAGGAGAAAGATCGGAACAAGATCGCTCCCTTCTCAGGTGTGTGGGGACATGTGTGGATATATGTAGGGTCATTGGAAACAGGTGCGTTTTGAGGCACAGTGACTCAGTGGTTGGAACAGTGGACTGTCATTTAAGAGGACCTGGATTTGGATCAATATATGTTTTTAAGCTTACATTCTCTCACAGCTCCTCTGTATCCCGCCTCCTGGTGACGACACAAATACAGAACATTAACCTGTAAAAGGTATATTCTTATATGTCTGTGGGTGCATGTGTGCATGCATATGTGCATATATGCGTGTGTGTGTGCGTGCGTGTTGAGTGAACGAAAATGTAAGTAAGTTTAGAAATGGAAGCAAGAGGATTTGAAAGAGTGTTCTCTCAATTGAGAATCTGATGTTTTAACAATGATGCCACCACACCCCACGTCTCACAAAATTAACATGTTGTGTGACATTTCTTGCAGTTCAGCTTCCACTCACTTGGAATGAACTGCCCATCACTTTTACATCATCTAAAACTACAACTACAACACAAAAAACTTTACATATTTAAAAAAAATTGTATTTCCACCTTAAATCTTGATGATGACTTTTACATGTGCTTGTTCATGATATCACACTTAATGATTCTGTTTTGAGGAGGATTTATATGCAATCGAAGTTGTATTATTAATACCCGAAAAAATTCTCGTAACTAGGTAGTTCATAAGTAAATGTAATGATAACAGTAGGCGCAGGAAGTGTTAGTTGAGCCACTGGGTTAGTTGAGCCACCCATGTTTCCCAGGAAACTACAACAGCGACAGTTACATGGTACCACCCAGCGACTGAACATATTAATTGAACACGATTAACATACAATAGGTGCCATTTATCACAACGGTAAAACACTTTGGGTTAAAAGTATGTGTTTTGAAACTTTTGGTGATTGTGATTAATATCTGTTGGTGAGTAAACTATCAATGCACGTGACCAGACTTTATTTTCTGTGCACTTACAAATGGTTTAACTATGCACAGGGAAGAAGATTGTTTACATCACTTCGCACAGTAATGAGTAGTTAAATAAAAAAAGTTGAATTGTCGAAACAGGGCTAGTTGAGCCTCCCAAGGCCCAAGGGAGGGTTCTTTGAGCCACCCAAGGCCCAAGGGAGGGTTCTTTGAGCCACCCAAGGCCCAAGGGAGGGTTCGTTGAGCAGCGCCTAAAGAATGAAGACGAGTGTTCTTTACCCCAAAATACATCAAGGAATTTATTTTCCCAAACAATTGGGACACCGGATAGCTACAATGTTTTAGCAGTTAGTTGCATTGGCTGTGATTAGTCTATAAATCTGTTAATTTAGAGTGCTAATTTATTAAGTGTGTAGACTTGTCAGAGATATGTTCTACCCATTGGGTAGATGTGTTGGTTGAGTTGTTATAAAATTTAAGTACAAGCCCTATGTAAGTTATACAAACAAACATTTTCCCAACTTACGCTACACTGTGGCTCAACTTACCTGACAACAAGTGTTAGTTGAACCAGCTTACCAACCCTATTTGAATAAACTACATATAATTATCTATGCATACTAGGTATATTATCTTGTTATAAAATGATCTACTAATAGGAGAGGGTTTATGCGAGTAGACACATTTTTGACATAGGAATATGATTGTGTCCTAGATATCAAAAAGAATTAAAATTGGCTCAACTAACACTGCCTTCCCCTATATCCATCTATGCCTTGGTACTTGGTGCTGCCACTCAATATCTTGATGGCTTCTTGGAATCCAACTATCTAAATTGCGAAATACTACTGGCAGATATAGTAATGTCTAGCGATGCCTTGTCCTTGTGTTATGTAACTTGGAACAAACGTAGTAAAGACACGTAATGTTGTAGTAAACAGTTGTATGTAATTGTTTGCAAAATGTTGCGGACAATTCTGTGTAATAACTACAAAGGGTAATTTTAATATTTGTTGACAGGGCAATTTATAAAAAAGTGTCACGACTCAACCGTAGGGTCGTAGATGAACCCCTGAAAGTGTGATGCCCGAGACACAAAGCCCAGGAGGTGTAGCGTAACATACAAACAAACACTTGCTGGATTATAGTAAGATGTTATTGTATTTTGTGTGTGTTTGTGCAGAGTCCAAATACCACCTTCAGCTGGTGCCGTCCCAGATGAAGCCCACGGACGAGGCAGGCGAGATGACCGAGGACACTAAGGCAGTGTCACCATCACCGGACTTCAAGAGTCGACCCAGTAGTGGACGCAAACACTCTGCCGACAAACGGCGCACGCCAATCACTGTGAAGACATATGAGATGTCCATCCACCAGCCATTCGTGAGTGACCGCTGTCTGTGGTTATTGTTTGACCACTGGCTAATTAGACTGGAGTTATGTTTTTGACCATTGGCTAGTTAGACTGGAGTCATGTTTGACCACTGGCTAGTTAGACTGGAGTCATGTTTGACAACTGGCTAGTTAGGCTGGAGTCATGTTTTACCACAGGCTAGTTAGGCTGGAGTCATGTTTTACCACTGGCTAGTTAGGCTGGAGTCATGTTTTACCACTGGCTAGTTAGGCTGGAGTCATGTTTTACCACTGGCTAGTTAGGCTGGAGTCATGTTTTACCACTGGCTAGTTAGGCTGGAGTCATGTTTGAGGAAGAGGCCAAGAAAGGGAGGAACATGGGAAGAAGAGAGGGACATGGGAGGAGGAGAGCAACATGGGAGGAGGAGGGGACATGGGAGGAGGAGAGGGACATGGGAGGAAGGGAGAGACATAAGAGGAGGAGAGGAACACGGGAGGAGGAGAGGGACATTGGAGGAGGAAAGAGACATGGCAGGAAGGGAGGGATATGGAAGGAGGAGAGGGACATGGGAGGAGGAGAGGGACACAGGAGGAAGAGAGGGACATGGGAGGAAGAGAGGGATATGGGAGGAAGGGAGGGAGCAGAGAGATAGAGTAAGTAATGGAAAGGTTGGAAAAGAGAGAGGGGAGAGTGAAAAAAGGACATAAGGTTTGTGACAGAGTTAGATGGGAAGATAGGAGAAAAAGAAGGATGTGGAAGGAAGGGAGAGGTAAAGGATGGAGAGTGAGAAGCAGGGATTGTGTAAGAGGAGGAGTAAGCAATGTGAAGGGAAGTGAAGAGAAGGGAAAGACTGAGGCAGGGGAGAAATGTAAAGATAAATCTCTCAGGGAAAAGGAGTTATATTTTGAATGTCACACAAATCAGATAAAAAATACAGTTTTATATATAAGTGTATTGTAGACCACCATACATATGACCTGTCAGGACGTAGAGTGCTCTCTCCTCACACGGTACACTTTAGCGTAGCAGTAACACAGACGTTCCAAGTCTCCTCATTTGATTGGTAATCTCCTGAAATTTCAACAGATTTATTAAAATCTCCAAGACATTTCTGCAAAATCAGGAAACATATTTTTTACCAACACCAGTACCCTCTTGCAATTACATCAGGTTGCTGCACAACATTAGGTCAGAGTTTTTTTTGATATTCCTATAGTTGGAACATTGCCACACAAATAGGTATATGACTCAACCAGTTTCGCCACCAATTAATTTAATCGCAATTCCCCTATTTCGTTTGAGACAAATCGGGACACTCCCTATTTCCTACCTTGGAACCTCTGGAGATGACTCACCACACGCATGCTGTAGCTGACCTGTATCTTCCCCCCAGCCTCCCCCCACAACCCCTGCCAGTGTTCCTGAGTCACGGGACAAGTCAAGCAGGTTTGCCATTCAGCACGGCAAGGTGCGGGAAAACAGTCAGGAGTTCCTGGCCTTCAAACAGCATTATTGTCTTTCCTGGGGCAGGTAAGTGTCTGATGATTTCACACAGCATCACTCTATCTCTTCAGTGAAGACACACTGAGGTCAGGCCACTATTTTTTGTCCAGGTTTATCGTTAAAAATATGTAAGACAGTATCCCTTATAATTATATATATATATAATTATATATACATATATATATATATATATATATATATATATATATATATATATATTCCTAGTTCCCGTTTATCGCTTTCTGCAATTCAAAATATACAAGGCTCTGCAAAAAACAAAATAAAATTTTGCAGCAGTATCCCATATTATTTACTTTTTATTATTTTTATGTTATTATTATTTACTTATTATTATTATCATTATTGCCATACTGTGCTATATTTATTTTTAAATAACGATTATTATTAGTAGTAGCTGACAATTCTAGACCATGTTATTAATTTTAATATGCTGTGAAGTGCCACAAATAATTTTGGATCTGGCATTATATCAAATAAAATATATTATTATTAATTAAATAAACATCTATGAGACCATGAGCCTCTCTCTTCCATCCTCTCATGATAGCTTTGTTGTTGTCTGACAGCATCGTGACCATGCTGAAACATCTGGAGAAAATGCTGACCAACTACTCGGTACCAATCGCCTTCGTCAATGGAGAGAAGTAAGTGGAACATTGCACAGACTGTCCACTAGAGGGCAGCACTATCACATAGCAAGTTAATCGACAAGAGATTTAACAAGATTGTCCTTGATTGCCATCCAAGGCAAAGGCCCAGATGGCAAGCGGACAAGGAAGCTTTTAAATCTATGTGTAACCCGCCCTCCTGAGATATGTGTCAACCTTGTTTTTAAACATATTCATGCAGCAAGCATTTACACAATCGGTAAATAAATTATTCCATTCATTTATTGTCCTCTGTGAAAATTAGTACTACACTGATCTTTTAGTAATGTTACCTCATGTCCTGTAGTTCTACTGTATTTCTTGAGTGAAAAAAACATATTTCTATCAATATTTTCATACCCATTCGATATCTTAAAAACTTCAATTTGATCTCCTCTTAACCTCCTTGTCTCTAGGGTTGTCAAATCATATTCTTTTAGGCATTCTTCATAACTAAGATCCCTCAGATCAGTAACTAATTATTGCTTTATACAGAGGTATAATTAACTTTTTTCCTTATATGTTGTATTTCTCCTAATCAACCCAAGAATTTGATTACCCTTTGAAGCTGCAATACCACACTGCTCTGAAACTTTCATATCAGCATTTGTTGTTACTCCTAAGTCCTTGCTGTTTTCCTTTATGGTAGAACCCAGAACAGTTTCTCCCATTGTATAGTTTACTTCCAAGTTCCTGTGTTCTCTGTGTAGGTATTTACATTTCCCAAAATTTAATAACACCTGCTATTTTTCCGACCTTTTAACTAATTTATTTAGATCATTTTGTAAATGTTGTTTATCATCATCATTTTTAACCTTTCTAAACACTTTTATGTCATCCGCAAATTTCAGTACATTGCTTGTTATATTATTGTCCAAGTCAAGAAGGCAGCATTACCAGTGAATCACATTTATCTACACGAAGCTGACCACACACCTGTTGAAATAAAGATCAGTTGTGTTTGACATAGTTATTAAGGTTCCTGTTGACAATTGGAGTTGACCAGTGAAACCTCTGCTCCAGATTGGCCGACCTTGCCCTAGAGTTTGAGCTGGAGAAGCCACCAATGGTTCAAGATCTACTCACGGTGATCGTCAACCGCGAGGATGTCGAAAACATCATCCGTCGACCAGTACGTGACAAAGTTTAGACTAGGTTAACCATTAAGTGACTCAGTTGGACCTCCACTTTAGACCATTTCTAAGATTATTTAGTGACTCGGTGGGACCTCCACTTTAGACCATTTCTAAGATCATTAAGTGACTCAGTAGGACCTCCAGTTTAAACCATTTCTAAGATTATTAAATGACTCAGTGGGACCTCCATTTTAAACCATTTCTTGGATCATTTAGTGACTCTGTTGGACCTCCACTTTAGACTATTTCTAAGATCATTAAGTGACTCAGTTGGACCTCCACTTTAGACCATTTCTAAGATCATTAAGTGACTCAGTTGGACCTCCATTTTAAACCATTTCTTGGATCATTTAGTGACTCTGTTGGACCTCCACTTTAGACTATTTCTAAGATCATTAAGTGACTCAGTTGGACCTCCACTTTAGACCATTTCTAAGATCATTTAGTGACTCTGTTGGACCTCCACTTTAGACCATTTCTAAGATCATTAAGTGACCTCCACTTTAGACCATTTCTAAGATCATTTAGTGACTTGGCGGGACCTCTACTTTAGACCATTTCTAAGATCATTAATTGACTTCTACTTTAGACCATTTCTGAGATCATTTAGTGACTCAGCGGAACCTCCACTTTAGACCATTTCTGAGATCATTAATTGACCTCCACTTTAGACCATTTCTAAGATCATTTAGTGACTTGGCGGGACCTCTACTTTAGACCATTTCATATATTATTAAATGACTCAGTTGGACCTCCATTTCTAAGATCATTAATTGACCTCTACTTTAGACCATTTCTAAGATCATTTAGTGACTCGCCGGGACCTACACTTTAGACTATATTACACAATAGGACACTTTCTTTAGTAAGTCAGGGTTCCTATGCGTCCTGGAAAGTAAAGGGTTTTTACTTCCAGGACAATAACCTGGTAAAAGGACAATTTTTTTATCTATATCCTAGAAAGGGTCCTTGATTTTTTTACGGTCAGAATTCCAGGACAGGAAATGTGTATAAATATCATTGTATCGCTGCAACCACTGTAGCAAAAATAAAAGGTGGATGGTTAAAAAAAATTATTTATGCTAAGGCATAATATGGTTGTGGTGTGTCTAGGGCAGATTTACAACCTAGCGGAGCCCATCCCTCTCCAGGCTGGTTGACCACAGCCGATATCCACCAAAAAAAATGTGGCTCGCCTTGGTCCTGAACACGTTGTCCTTGAATTCATCTTGGAGCCCTTCCATCCTGGCCGTTGACTTCATCAAGGAAGACGTCCGCCCTGTGTCATGTTAACATCACCGTATTTTACCCATACGTGGTAGACTCGTGGGGGGTGGGAGCATCTTATTCCATCCCGTACAGGTCCATTGGACCTGCCCACTACCCATCGAGAACATGGAAACGTGGAGAGAGCTGGTTAGAAAGTCATCAATGGTGCCCCAACGATCCTTACGGGTTATGGGAAAGTGAAGTGAAGTGAGATAATATGGTTTGTGCCACACCTTGCACATCATTGAATTGCACGTCATAAGAGTTTTCACTATTGAATGTGTCAATGCGATCTGTTCATGATCTATCTCTTTGGGGGACATGTGACGTGTCCTTGAAATTATAATGTCCTGGAAATGATACGATAGAAATACTGTAAGGAACACACGGTGTGCCTTTGGTCTTACAGAGAACCTTTGTTTTCTGTGGTTTACTGCAGGACTTTCAAAGGTTTCTCCACAATTTTATTTTTTTGCTCTTCTCACTTCAAATTCATTTTGCAAAAAAATCAAACCTACTTAGTTTCCACTACGACATGCTAGCTTGTTTGTGCAACTTTTATATGTAGTTTTTATGAAATCATCCGACATACTATTAAATTGTTTAATTTTTCTAATTCACAGATTTTGCCCTTGGTGAAATTTCATAACTTTGTCA